>JAVJGJ010000060.1:66234382-66328362 GCA_035590215.1 Microhierax caerulescens | reverse complement strand
CTCCAGATGCCCCTCACAGGGCAGAGCAGAGGGGGAGGACCCCCCCCTCCACCTGCTGTCACACATTACTGAAAGACTCAAAGAGTCTTTCCAACACTTTATCCCTTGAACTTTATGTCTCTGAAAACAACTACATTGCTCCATTCTGCCCAAGCTGCAATGTCCACATCTTGCAGATGTAAACGATAATGGGAGCTCCAGAGGAAGGAAGAGTCAGGCCCCAGAGTGCACGCAATGATCCCACACTGGGTACACAAAGGGACTTTGGAATCTCATTCCTTAAGAGTGGAAAACTGCACAATGTGAAAGACACCTCACAGAACAATAGCCTGGTTGCCAGAGAAAATCCCAGGTGCTGATTACTGGCTCTCCTTGCACAGAAAGGCCAAAAATGTCACAGGGCTCTGACATGAAGATTAAAGTCCTCCAAGAACAACAAAAGCACAACAAGATTGCTAAAAGGGAAAAGCCAATACTATAACTGTACTTCAAATGAGTCGTTCTTTGTACCAACTGATACTATGACAATAGCATTAAAAAAATAGATCGGCATGATTGTCTTGCTTATCAGTGACATCCATCTGTGTTTAGCATTTCATTCAAATTGGGCTGAAAAAAAAAAAAAAACCCAAACAAAAAAAACCCAAAAAACCGAAACTGGTTGATTTTGTATCCTGGATCTTGTGTAACAGTAAAGAGAACGCTACAGTTATCAACAGTCAAGTAGTAAATAAATAAAGGAACTCTATAAAGGTGGTACATTGCAGGCAGAGATCATTTTGCTGCTTTGGGATTTCAGCAATGCTGTGGGAAAGCTTATGTATTAAAAACCCCATGATTATTGACTTCTGCTAAGACATATCACTAGGTCTTTTCCTTTTTCTTGTATACTTGTACTTATTTACCACAGTCTATAAAAACTAATCATGAAGTGTAAAAATGTTAGAATTAGTTTATAAAGGGTTATACATCTATACAGCCTAATTCTGCAAACAGCTCCTCAATACCTCAAAATCACTACATATAAGAAATGGCATCCTGTTCTTTAGATTGAGGTCACACTGCCTATATTTTGGCATAGAACACCACCATAAATGCCTTGAAATCCCATATATCCTATAGCATTCACATTCTTTTTTCCCCCTTCTAGGGGCTTGGTTACTCAGTAGATTTTCCCTACTTGGCAGGAACATTTCTACACTCCAAAAATTATATACTTACCACTTTATGTAGCCCCATTGGGGCAGACTACAGAGAAATAATTGAAGAAATCAAGCAATATGCCCACTCACTTAGGCTGCCTTTTCCTTTAACAGTCTAATGCTCCCTAACACTTCTTGCTATCCTTACATGTTCAGGACTTTAAAGTCTTGGGAACCATTTACACTCATGCCATGTGTTGCTTACTTTTATCTGTCACTCCCTAAATTCTGCTCATTTATACCAATAAACAGTACATTAGCTACTAGACAGCTCCTAATCAGTCTTCCATTTCATTAGCATCCACACTACCTGCTCAACAGACCAGGGTCCTTTAAGAGGCCTCCCTTATTTTAATGAAGTGGCTGACAAGCAACCTTATTCTTTTTCTCTGAAATGGGATAGGGACCAAATAAAGGCACATCAGCTTATCCCTTGCCTTGTTATCCTTCATGTGTCCCTCAATCTCTTTGGGGGAAAAAAAAAAAAAAAAAAAATCATCTTGCTGTGCTGTTGAGAAGAGCTGTCTCATGCTGCAGACCTGTTTTCATGGAATAAGATCAGCATCAGAGGAAACTTCTAAGGTACCCTCCATATGCTGGATTTCTTCTTTGTATGCCCTTTCAGAGAAGGGACAAGAGCCCCTAATATGCTGAATCTGTTCTGCCTTGGCTTGCTACCAAACTCGACAAAAGAAGTGGTAACCACCTGATTCACTGTAGAGAGGTGCAAAAACAGGGTCTAAGGAAAAATATGGTAATTCTTGCTGTTTGCAGAAAAAAAGGAAACCCAGGATTTCACCAGGATGCCAAAGAGCACAAGCTCCTGGCCCACATCCACCCTGAAGTCGTCTAACCACACAAGCTGTTGAAGGTTTTTATTCTTCATTTTGTT
Organism: Microhierax caerulescens; assembly: GCA_035590215.1. Classification (NCBI taxonomy): domain Eukaryota; kingdom Metazoa; phylum Chordata; class Aves; order Falconiformes; family Falconidae; genus Microhierax; species Microhierax caerulescens. The sequence continues at coordinate 66,326,268 of JAVJGJ010000060.1, read as the reverse complement.
TTTCTTTTCCCTCAGCACTTGTCCTAAGCCTCCAGAAGAGAGACACTGAATAATCTTTTAGTTGCTCACAAAGACAAAATCTTTCCACGGGCAATCATTCAACCAGAGTGTCATTTACTCTCTGCTTTTCCCCACCTATCTTTTGTACACCGCTTCAAAGCCCTGAATGGCCCCGCAGCCCTTTGTGCTTTTCCTTACCACCTGTCTGAAAAATATCTAACTGCTACGAGCTCCGTTTTGCTAATACAGCCTAGGGAAACCAGTGCAAAGGTGGGTTTAATCAACTAACAGAACGCATCATCCTAATTATAAGTGTGTTCATAAGCAACAGACAGTAAGAAGCTTTAAAGATACTTATTTTAGAACTAGATGATTCAGAGCCTGGAGGATCCTGTCCCTCATTGATGATAACAGGAGTCTGACTAGCTCAAATGTGCCTACATAACCCCTGTAAGTCTTGAGCATAACCAAATCTGCCAAGTTTCATCGAGGTTTACTTACCAAGAAACAACTCTGCCAGCCTAGCCAGGCACCACAAGGCACCCTGGAAGAGGACAGCACAGTGGTCTGCAGCTGACTATAAAAATGCTGGGAGGAAAAAATGACATACCCCAAAGGCTTACAAACAGCCTTCACTTAGTTTTGTGCCAGCACTGCACAGGCGTGACCACCACTAGGTACCCCGATTTCCCAAGCGCAAAAGGCGGCAAAACTTGCCAGGAATACCAGTAGCACAATCTGGATAAGAACCATACTTCCACGCAATAACCAGAAACTTTTTCAAAAAGTCGTGACTGTGCTTTCTAAACAGGAACAAATGCCAACGCATGTACAATGCTGGTCAAGGAAAATGAACTGAAACAGATGCAGAAAAAGGCTACCAAGGGACTGACAAGCCTATCTGATAAAAAGAATATTAAAAGAGCTTGGCTTGTTCGGACCAGCTAAATAAATGTTGAGAGGGGATACAACTGCTGTGCACAAATACCCGGGGGTAGAAATAGCTGAGGAGTGGAAATGACTATTTAACTAAAGGACAATACTGGTACAAGAACAGATGGTTACAAACTGCCAAAGAATAAATTTAGACTGGAAATTAGACAAAGGTTTCTAATCAGCGGAGCAATGAAGCTTTTAAAAAGCCTTTACAGGGAACAGGGGCAAAAAGCTGCTCTAATTGAGGGATAAAGCTTCATGTATTTCTGAAAGGTATTATGAAATATGGTGCCTTACCAAAGCACAGCACTGAAGGCAATGACTCCTGAGGTCCCTTGCAGCCTTCTGCTTTTCACACTAAAATGCATTCATAGTACTACCAACATATCAAAAGTACAGTTCTGAAATACCTTGACCTCCCTGAATAACTACATGGAGAATCATTCTGGCTGGACCCTGCTGAAGGATGAAACAAGACAGCTTTTAAGGGAGAGTCTCCTGGAGAAGGCAGCCTGAGCTGAATTTTTACATTACCTTAATAAGAAAACCACAGAAAGGGGTCAAGTGCAGACAGGATACTTTTAGAGATCATAAAAGAACACTGTTGAAAAATCCCAGGGGCTCCTGTGTTCAGGAAAACTTCTCAATACATTGCTGTATGCCAGGCAGCCCTTTTGATGGCCACCAGTCACCAGAAGATGCAGTGGCCATGCAATACCTTCAACAAAAGAGCAATTATTTTTCTGCCTCATTCTTTTATTTTATTAAGGTTTCCCATAAAAAATGAGGATGGAGCTCAAGATTAACAGCACAGCTAGGAATATTACCATCATGCATTCTTTATGAGTAGAACACAGTCAAGTCTTTTGCAGGCCCATAGACATTTGTAAATGTTTGACCTTTCCAATACATGTATGTGCCAAAATGTTACAGCACAGCAGGAAAGTAGTTTTCATGACTCCTGAGTAGTACTGCAGAATTACATGGCCTGACCCATTTGCTTCATTCCTTAGTTATGACTGCATCGTGTTTACTGTCTGGGGACATGCCATATACAACATTTTATCATTACTTGGGGATCAAAAACACCAAGAGAAACAAAAAATGGAAATTCGCCACGAAGAGTGTATCTCATCTAGCAACTCCCTCTTGACGGCCATTCCTACCGTCTATTATAAGGACAGTTGAAGATATGAAGATAAACACTGAGGGATAAGGTGTTTGGAAAGCCCTAGATCCTCAGTAGATGTTCTCTGGGGTAGTCAGCCAACAATAGGCCATGGAGAAGCTATCTGGACAACAGCGTTCCTGAGAAAGTGTGGAAATAGATGAGGGGGTTTTGAAGAACACAAATTTGACTGCTTTAGAAAATCTTCAGCTAACCAATATAAGAGTGTGTGGCTTCAGGCTGCAAGCTCTGCCCCACTGGGTGACCATGAAGAGCTTCTACACTTCCAGCAGTAATCCTAAACTTATTGTTTCATAGCACAGTACACGCGGAGGCCATATCCGTTACCACTCTGCACCTCCTTTCTACAGGCTGACTAAGACCATTCTCACTGGGACTGAATCCTCCAGTGATGGGAGGTTTTCATCTGCAAGCCTGATTTAATGCTGCCTCCCAGAATTCTTGGATAACAGGAATTAAATTTTAATGCCCTTAATCTAGTTGACACTTTTTCACAAGCCCTTTCCCTCCTTCTTCTCCTGTGTTATAAATGACCAATTATGTAATCTGAGGTAATGCAGGCTTTGGTCGAGACGAATGAAGATGCAGTGCGTGAGATCCTGCTTGCAGCACGGAGCCCCATTAGGAAAGGTTAATCACCTTCTAACTTACAATCCCGTGTTTTGGCTCCAAATAGTGAGAAGGCAGAGAAAGAGGCATCCATCACATTAACCAAGTAAGACAGCAAACGCTTGGCACTTCATCAGCAGTGGGTGCTCTCCTGACAGGAAAACTATGACATGAAGAGCACCAGCAGCTCCCCAAGATTGCCCAGGGACAGAGCACCCCACACAAGCAGCACAGAAGGCAAGTACCCCCGGCCAGCACTCTGGATTTGTACTTAAGGAGAGAAGGCTGCGTCAGCCCTGAGAAGGAAACGCATCGCACCGTGTGTGACGTTACCCTTTCGAGAAAATAAAAATATTGTCTCAACACAGCACTTATAACCAGCTGAAGGAAACCAGAGAGGAATAGACTCAACCTATGTAGGAATGAAGCAAACCTCCAGCCGCTTACTGTTATTGCATACTTCTAGAGCTTCAGGGACAACCTAGGCAATGGTGCAGTGCTCTCTCCTCTCGGCATTCAGACAACATTCATTGCTGTCCGGTGTTCATCCACAAAATAACCTTCTATCTTCAGTGAAGTTAGAATACATGGGTACCGTAGAGCCAAAGGGTTTATTTGTTGCATCAGCAAGGCCTACCCCTGAGTTTCTACACCTGCTTCTAGAGATATCTAGAACCTTCATGACCATTACTACATCCTTACTCTAAGAAAGAATTATTTCTTTCGTCAACGGAGGCAAAGGGATTGACAGTGGGAGGAGGTGCAACAGTCCTAGAACATTTGCCTTCTTTCTGATTGACTACATACTAATGCGGTGTAATTATTAGAAAAGCAGCAGCAGCAGGGATAAGGAAATAATCTGCATCATCTACCTACCTACCTTTGCCACCAGAAAACATACCTTAGAAACAGAGCAGATACATAGTTTTGGGGGGGTGTTCTTTGGGGGTGATGGTTTTTGGGGTGTGGGTTTTTTTTTTAACTGCTAGGTTCTTTCAGAATTGCCTTATTCATTGCTATTGTAAATGATCATTACATTTCCTTCATTTATACAGTGAAAATCCTTCCTTCTCATCGAAAGATGCTCCCAGAAAGAGAGAAATACTTCAGCTATGACACAGAAGGATTGCTCCTTTACTCTCTCTGTCTTCGTGACTCCAATTACCTTCCTTGCTGAACCTTCTCAGCTTTTAAGGTTCCTCAGCATCTTTTCCCAGCTGGTAAAAATGGTTTCCTGTTCTTCATATGAGATAACTTACAAACTCCATTCATGCAATCAGGAACAGATTCTGTGATGTCAGAAAAAAAGTTGAAATAGGATCCCCTGAAACTGTTAACATGCACAGCAGCAGATAGAAAAAAAAACAGGGTTTTTTTCAGCTCTGTTTCATCATGATCAAATTTAGCCTCTTCATAGTGGAGAAGAAAGCCAACATCATCGAGTACTCCATTTAGTTTGCAAAGTAGGAGGATGTTTCCATGCAGTCTGAACTTAACCTTTCTATAACGATTTAGTGCTGTCTTTACCAGGCTCCTCTCTGCTGCTGATCAGTAAATATGCAAGTGAAACATTTTTAGGTTCATTTCTTCCAAAGCAGAAAGGCAGACAAGAATAGCAAAAGAATCCTCTACCTGGACTCTGAACAGTGAAGCAAACACTCAGATGGTGACCCTCCACAGTTGCCTTCTGGAGAAGAAAATGCCTGCCTCAACTGCCACCACCTCTAAGAGCTGGGTGGCAAATGGTAAAAAAAAATACAGAAGGAAACCTGTACAGAGAGCTTAAGTGTCAGGCAGAGATTTAAAATTTGACTGATGTCTTCACAAATCTAAGGGGTGTATGTAACAATAACATTACACACAGGAGAATAAGAAACCTAATTCAGAAGTATGAAGTCGGTTTTTGAAAGAGTTTTGAATAAAGCTTCTAAATTAGGCTTTCAGAAGCTCCTGTCCTACAACTGCTTTAAAATTATTTCTTAAATACTTTACCCTTTAGTTTACTAGAATAAACTTAATTCTTTTCTTCTTTTTTCCATAAAGCTTGTAAAAGACCATATCTTTAGATGAACTAGCCAACACTGAGCATGCTTTTTCTAAGACCCGTTGATAAACTTGGATGGTATGCCCACCTAACTTCAGAAACATATTTTCAGGTTCTCGAGCTGTGGCTATGAAGACACTTAGCACACAGCATGTGGAAGACTTAAAAGGACCTAAGATTATACCTCTTATGATAGAAACCAGCGCAGTTCAGTATTGCTCACGGACAGATGAACAGATAAAGAAAAGACACTAACACACGAATTGCAGCAGCTCAGGAGGAGGCCTCCACAATACCCCATGATTACTAACAAGGGAAAATCTTAGTCAGAATTTGCTCCCTGCAAACTGCAGGGAACCGAGCTCTCTAAGTTCCATGCAGAAAGGAAGCAGTGAAATGAACACCAACACTAACATCACATGAAAAGAGAAAACTTAGGTTTCCTCAGAAAGCCCAGCAGCACTCTGCCACGGGAAGTTTCCTAGATCAAAAGGTAGCAGTCGGCTTTAGTGCCCAGAAGGTTCAAGGCATAGGAGGACTGTGGGCCTTGCTACACCCTACTTCTTAGGGTAAATAATCATCCAGGTTATTCAGAAATGTCTTTGGAGATTACTGCAGCTGATCACTGGGCTAGCTGGAGTTTGCATCGTAGCAGTGAGTGACTGAAATCATCGGATTTATGGTACCAAGGACCTTCCTATTGCACTTAGGAAGAGATACTAAACCACTCTCAGGATTACAAGTTTTACAGGTTTCTGAGAACATCTGAGTTTAACCTTTGATTTCTGAGACAACTACCACCAACAAAACATCAACCAAGCCTGCAAATGGCAAATATAGGAGAGCATGAACAGGCAAAATTTCCTGTTGGGTTTCAAACAAAAAAAGAAACTAAAGTTTTCAGCATTCACTGAGTAGCATTTCCTTACCTGGGCAACACACAAAGCTTACTGCATAAAACTCACTCAGCTTTTGACCTCTCTATTGTGACCACAAGCCCAAATTAGAACCAAAAGCAGGAGAATTTTTCTGATATTGAAGCTTTTTCTCAAGAACTCTTGAAGATCTCCTTCCAATTCCCCAAAACATCCTCCAATGTAAGCTACCGCCTTGCCATCAAAGTGCATCAACTATTACTTTCTCAGAGCCTGAGCCAGACTTGAACCAGAGGAAGAAACTTAACTAATCCCAAACTAGCTAGTCCCTTCCACCTTCCAACTGCCTGCTGACAAGGAAGCTCTTGACATGAAAGTCTCACTGCCTGCTGTAGTTAGCAGTTATACCAGATTGAAAAGATGCATAAGCACCAGCAGCAAACGGTGAGAGGAACCTAGAGCCATTAAAAAACAAAACAAAAAACCCAAACAACCAAGTAAACAAAGAGCAAGGGGAACTTGCTCAGTGCTTCATAATTTAAAAACCTCTGTCCCTGGAGGATTCAACTCCTTCTGCTCTGACGTGTCTTCCTACTGTTTAACTGCAAGTTCTGTCAACTCACAGCTGCTGCTCTGTGCAGGCCCTGGGCTGCCTTCAGGAGAAAGCACATGGAAAAGACAAAGAACCCTGTCCCCCACTCAAAAGAGCAAACCCTGAGTCAGAGAGAAGACAGCAACAGAGAACAAAGTCAAAGGTCTGCATTATACTAGGGATGAGAAGGTAAGCCAGGTCAAAAGCTGTACTTAGCTGATGCTATTCTCATTAGATCAGAAGTCCCCATACAGAACAGACGATGCTTTGTGTTCCACCTCACCCACACCCCTGTTTTAACATCCAAAATGCACTCAAGTTCCCGACATACTGTGATCCAGGTCTTGCCTTCAAAGCTCAGTATAACCTATATATAGTAAACATGAGTCACTTGCCTGAACTATTCTTGTTTTTCCAGTTATTTGCTAACCTGCCTGTTTTTTAAGAGGGAAAAGAACACGTCACGCTGTGTGCAGAAAACATGCTCACAGTGTTATTCATAAAGCCTTTACCTTAACTTTTCAACACCCTACTCCCTGAAGCCGTAAGTACTGCACCAGGAGAAGACACCCCTGGGTAAGGCTCTGGGGAAGACTTGGAAAAACCAATCAATGCAGTCTAGCTTTTATGTTTTCACTAAATTTTCATCGTAGCAGAGGCAGGACACTGACCGAGAAGTGACAAGAACCACCACCTCTGAGGTTAAAAATCTCCGGTGAATATCTGACCACATTCAAAATAATTTCTGAAGTTGTATCCGGGTACTAAAATTTGAGAGAGAAATCAGAGAAGAGCCTTGAGCACTGGAACAATTACTACCAACTTCAAAAATGTCTAGAGGTATCCAGATAATAAGCTTCTCTTGCCCTGGAGAAGATATATGACATGGCATTTACATGCCACAGCTCATGGGGGTTAGTGGCTATCAGCAGAAATTGCAGCTCATGTCCAGAATGCATCCTGAGCTAAAGTAAGAAACAATCCTCATACAGTGGTGTCATCAGTTTAGCTAGATCCTAAAGTTCCCAAGTTGAGTGAAATTTAACAGCTATGAAGCTGTAAGGTGCATATTAGAAGTCCTGTTTAAAGGTATCTGGGTATTTGAAATGGAAAGCTGTTACTGGCTTGCCCTGCAGTTGCAGTTGTTCCACATTAATCAGGACCAGGTATAAGGAGTTAAAAAGCAGGGAGGGAAGCTGGTCTCAGCTCCTTTAGGTACGTAAGGATTTTGTACCTCTTCTCTACTCATCACTTCCACACTACTTACGGGGATTTGAGACTAGAAATTATAAATCAGGAATCCAGTCTCAGTCAGCAGAAAAACAGGGAAGTGCAAATTCAAGCTTTTGGAAAATGCTAAGAACAAAAGCAGGAGGACAAGCGAGGTCAGGCTGTTCCTTTACAGAGGCATGAGATAAGGAGAGGCAGCGCTGTGAATACACTGAACGTGCATCTATAGCACACAAAGGTACATGTGGTAATCGGGAAGGTAAAACTGCAGGCTCCAGGGACACACAAGGGGTGAAGAAGCCTTTCACCCCAGGCACCTGTTTCTGCAAAGAAAGAAGCTGTTCTGCAGAGCAAACGGGAGTTCTCTATCCACGACTTCAAAAATAAATGAGTCACTTACACACTGATCTTAAACTCGTTTTAGCAACCTAAGGCAGGCTAACACCTTGGTCAGCTTGTGAGAAGTGACTTCTTATTCCCCAAGAGTCTCTTTCTATCTTATGGTGGAAGCTCAGTGGACTTTTCAAACACCATCTTCCCGTGTTTCCACCGTGCAAGGCCAGTATCCTCAGATCAGTATTTCTCTACTCCAAGTGCAATTTAAAGCAAAAGAAATAACCCCCCAAACCACAGCTTCCACATAAATAGGAAAGCACGTGGTAGGAGAGTAAGGAGAGCAGAACTTCTAATTATTTTAAGTGACATGCTCAGGTAATTTAAGTTTCCAAGGCTGGAGCCCTGCAACATTTTGCACAAGACCTAAATAAATAAATAAATGTGGGACTAGGTAGACCCCTGCAACATGCAAGCATCTTCACGACTTAGCAGGCTATCAACAAGGAATGACCCCAGGCAACAAGACCCAGTTTCAATTCTACTGATTGCTATTTAGTATGGCTGCTCTGAAACTACAGCATCTTGAAGTAGCCTCCATAGGGTTTCCTAAGCCCCCTTAAGTCACGGCAAAGCCACAGGACTCAATAAACATCACGGAAGATGTAAACTGCAGAGGACTATACAAAGCCTCAGGTGATTTTGGAAAACCTCCTGCTGAGATTAATTTGGGCAAAAGAAAAAGGCAACTGGAGAGACAGAGATTCTTTCTAACTTCATTTCGGGTTCTCATATTCCAGACACCCACCGAGGGCCAGGAAAAGCCAAGCAAAGGACACCTGGAGTCTGTGGGAACACAGCACCATCTCCTGGAGCGAAGGGAGAAAGGAAAAGAAACAAGGAATAAGTATTTCAGCGCTTCAGACATCTGCAGCTTGGCTTTTTGACAGCCTGCTCTTCTAGCAGGTTAACAAATCTCCATCGAATTTGTGCTGTATTAAAAAAAAAAAAAGTTCGCTGCGGATCTATAAAGAACAAATGAACAACAAACAACTCCCTATTTTTATCTCTCAAACTCATCACCGTTAACATAAACACTGGGGGCCTCTTCATAAATAGAGTGTGGGCAGACAACCATCTGTACCCAGTGCTATTTGCCAGCAGGCTTAGCGCAGCTGTGAGCACCCTTTTCTTGCAAGTCTGAATCTCCTGTGCTTAAGGTGGGCAAAGAAAGCAAGTTTCCAAATCCCAAATTTGCCAGGCCTAAAGACCTGGCCTTCCATCTGTTTAGTACTGGAAAAGAAAAAGAAAAAAAATAATAAAAAAGCCCTTTTCCATTTAGAAGGAGAAAACTCAGGTAGCTGTTCCACCCTTTCCACGATTTGCTCCCGAGCACGGAGGTATGCTCACGGAGCGTCTGAGATGAGAAGCTCAAGTTACCCAGCTGGCTCACATCTTCCTGGTCATAAATAAGAATTTCCTGGCACCAGTGAAAGTACAAAAAGCTGGTTAGTTTCTGCTTCATCGACTGAACTCAGAAATTAATCTCTGCAACATAAAGCCTTTCAGTGTCCTGGTTTCTAAAGGAGGTAGGCAAATGCAGGGGTCTGTGTGCAGGAGAAAGTAGTGAATCTGCCTTCCCACTCCATCCTGAGTAGTATGCTATGCCTAGTTCCACTTCAGAATATATTTCCAAGTTTATTCCTATTTCATCTTGGTCTCCACGATGAAATTTGTTTAAAACAAGAAGCATTATGATATACTGTCTATCCATTTTGAATAACTCCTATAATGAGTTTAGTGCAGGTCTCTCAAGTCTGATATATGGGCTAAGTAGGTTCTCTGGTGTGCCTAGATTATGTTTAAATGACTGGATCTATCAATCTTACACGCACAGGAGCCACCAGTAGCAACTTTGTGGCCAAGCAGGGATCTCTGTGAGGATGCTTCCCTTGAGACAAAGCACAAATTCATGTCCAAAGCGTCCATCAGAAGTATCTCTATTTCAGCAGGATGAGGTAAGGGATTTAAGCCTCCAGCATCCTCCAGCTGGGACAAATGCAGAGTAAATTCACCACTGGTAACAAGTGCAAAAAAAAAAAAAAAAAAAAAGAGGAAAAGGACTGATTTTGTTTTTTCTTTTTCTGCCAGTACAAACACTTAACACCTATGAATTGTATCTAAACAACAGGAAGCACAGACAATTCTGCCTGACCTCAGTTCTCAGCATTCCAGTAATTATAACAGAAGGAATTCTCGGGATAGTCTCCATGCTGCAGCATCATGTGGAGAAATCCAGGGTAGCCCTTAACCTTAAGCATGTAGGATTAACATGCTACCCTACCTGGTCTAACACACCGTGCAAATGTGCGCAGCCCAGCAATACTTCAGGCAGGTGTTTCAAGGATCTACACACCACAATTAATCCACTGCGCATACAGGCTGCAAAACTGACATTGTTGTTACAAAAAAAAAAAAAAAAAAAAAATCTTGCCCCATCGGGTAATTTTGCATGTTTTCTGGAGTCAAACATTATGCCTGTTGACCTCGAGACTGATATCGGTGTCACTTGCTCACACACACCTACGCACTCCCTCAGCCAGATGTTCCTCCTGCCCCATGCAGCACGTGCACAGCTGGAGTGCCTACAGCCATTTGCCAGCAGTCAGATTCACAGCCACTGCTCCTGAGAATTCCTGCTCATTCACACACAGCAAGTGCTTGAAAGCCAGGTCTGCTCAGTTCTGCACTGGTAACGCAACCAATCCAGTGTTACACCAGCAGAAAAGAAAAGAAAAAAAGTCTTTGCTGATGCCTGCTACTGTAACATGCCTGGCTTGGATCCATAATTTCAGCCCTGGTGCACAGGCACTCCTCATGACAGCCTGCATTTCCAAGGGCAAGACACCTGACTGCTGAAGTCTCCAGTAGTAAAAAGAAATACCTATATTAGCCCTCTCCTCAGCATTTTGTGGTCTTCAATTATGAGAATATCTGTGACAGATGAACTATTAAAGACACAGATGCTTCTAAGGGACCTACGAACTGTATGATGGATGGCTTGTGATACTGCTATCTATCTTCATCATTTGCCTGAGATCAGCAGGGCAGAAATGTAACAGACAAAAGGTCATTTAGTGCAAGCCGGAAAAAAAAAAAAAAAGAAAACCAAACCAAAAAAAAAAAAGAAACATGACAGATAGTTATGGGAAGCCAACAAACCTGACACCAGCTTTGCTGTGGCCAAGCACTACAATTAGGTTTCAGACTACAGACAAGAGGAAGAACAGAGCTTCAACCACACTTCCTTCAAAATCAACATGCTGGAGTCTCTCTGGAAGAACAAATTGCTTATATTTGGCAGGTGTATTATTAAAGCCAGAATCTAGTCAAAACACTCTGGTCTAGAGGTCAGTTATATTATTTGAGACAGTTACTCAATGGACATGAGCACAAGTACTCTCAGGTTGAGGCTAGAAGCATTTGAACAAAAGCACACTACAAAGATCAGACATCTCTGCTTTTCCAGGGAAGGAGTAATTTTCTACTCTTTCCCCATCCCACTTGAGATCACCCTCTCCAGCACCTACCAGTAATAGAAACATCCCCATCCCTGGCCAGGGAGGCCACCACAAGCCCCTGCTGCTCATCTCCAACACAGAAGTCTGGGAGAAGCCTCAGGGAGTCATATAACAGTGACTAAATCACAAACCTCTAGACAGAGGAGGATAAACTAACTTGGGTCAACAATTTTAAACATGTATTAGTTGTCATCTTCCTCTGGTTTTTCAGCTCTCTGCTAATTTTCAAAATAAATGCATCGTTTTGATAGAGCAAATGAACCCCAAATTTTGCTCTGAAAATGATGAAATCAACCACATCCCACTTTTTTATTTCTTTTTAATTTTTTTCTTTTCTGAAGTATTCTAAGATTTTCGCTGAAATATGCAAAATTTTGCTTGCCTTAAATGTGCAGTTTTCACTGATTAAACTACTACCCAAGAAAAATTTTCACCAGTTCTAACACTTACTCCCCAACAGAATTCATACTTGATTATTCTTGGGTTTTTTTTTTACTGAAAAACCTATTTCCTTCCACCATCAGCGATTTTTTGTGGCCCAAAAATCTCTAAGGACAGCAAAAGGCAACTGAAGCCCTAGGCTCCACTCCCAGCATTTGCACAGTCCACGAATGTCAGTATGTAGTGAAACACCTCCACAAAGAGAGCAAATCCACCAAAAATGCTCCTCCTCACAAAGCTTGTTTCACAGGTACCCAAGCAACCAGTTTCAACCTGCCCCTTGGGGATCATTATTAAGATAAGTGTAATTGAAGTTTTACATCTAATCCCCAATGTTCCACAGCTGAGATTATTATACCAGCTCCTGGGTAATAAGACTGCAACGTAATAAAGACACATCCCTGTATACAGCTAAACTCCACTGGAGATCAATGGGTAGCCTTCTGCCAGTGACAGGCAACAATTAATACATCAGGCAAGTTTCATAGTGAACAAGAACCTCCTTCAGGACCTCTGACTCCTCCTGCCTTTGTCTTTCTGTTAATTATTTCCATTGCAAAAAAGCAGCATAAGCATACAACATGTCTGTCTGTCTCCTTGTTCAGCCCAGCCTTCTCTTTTATGTAGCCCCAGACTAGAAGGCTCAAAAGCCAGCAAGCATTAACAAAGACAAACGAACAAATTAGTCTATGCTAATGACTGTAATCTTAACGGTAACTTTCAGTCTAAGGTATAAAAATGTATATACAAAAATCTTAAATACAAACCAAACAGGCATATTTGATACGTGGACTCCAAGAAGCTGATGCCAGATTTTGATCTGCCAATACTGGCACAAATCTCAAGTTACCTTATAGGAATCAAAGTAAGTGTTACTGCAAATGAAATATAGTCCATAAAATACAAAGACCAACTTCAGCTTCCATCTATCTGTCCTCACCCATTAATGCAGGCTTCCATGATCACCTTGAGCGCCCTACGGGAATAAAAAGGCAACAGAGTGTGTGCTACAACAGGCAACTCCATGCTGCCTGAGAAAGCACTAAGTGAACCCTGTCCCATCTCGTTAACACCATTACACTCCACTTATCACACATCAGACTTACAGCAACGGCTTAAAAGCAGAGATGCCTAACTCAGTTGGGTACTGCAAAGTTGGAAGAGCACTCAAAATCCAGCTGTGGCAAAAAACAAGACTAAAAATTGTGTTGCAAGCCAGAGTTTCCATGCAGGACATTAGTCCCAAAATGGAAATTGTATTTTCATAATCCATATCACCAGTTACAGCAGATTCATAGGGGAACGGAGACAACAATCAAAACCACCTGTATTTTCACCTGGATTGGTGATTGGGGTGTTCCCAGGATCAACAGCAACAGCTGAAAAATTAATTTTTTTGCAAGGGTTTCTCCCTTCTCTGCAAAAAGCACAGGTACCACCTGCATGCATACCGTGTAGCACCCGAAATACCTCACACTGATGAAACCACTGCTGGTGTGATTCATCGAGAGTATTTGGGCAATACAGTTGAAATACAGCATTATGAGGGGTGCGGGTGGAAATCCATTTAAAATAATAGTCATCAAGCTCAGGGTGACTTTTCCCTGCAAAATCCAACACTACATACGTTTGCCATCAGCTTCCAAATTCAGTACTGTACCATTGTCTGTGGAGAAGCTGATACAAGAAGAAAAGAACCTTTAAAGAGTGAAATTGATGGCTGAAGCCTATTTTGGTGTTTTCCTGAGTTTTTAACATTTACTGCTTCTTAATGCAAATATGAACACGTGCAGGATATTGCAAAGCAAAAGCTACATTTAAAATTAATCAAATCCTTGTTACACTTGACAATTTAGAACACTTAATAAATCAACTTTACATTTAATGGAAAGATGTGCTTAGAGATCATCACCAGCAAATGGAGCTTGGGGTGACAGAACAAACAGACGCTCCTATTTTGCTGTGCCACAATTCTGTTAGCGCTGTCAACTTACATCAGTGTCTTCTCAGAGATCACACCCTGGGTGTGCCATCACTGAAGGAACAGTTTCAGAGGCCAGCTCTTTCATGCAGCAAAACACCCAGGACACAGTACCACTCACTCAGCTACTTATAGCATGAAAAGTAATAATTATTGCCGTGACTACCAAAAAGTAGCATGTAAAAAAAAACAAACAAAAAAACAAAAAACCAACCCAAAAACATACTGTCAAAAAGAGCAGGGATCACAAGGAACAAAAAAATTATGGCAAGAGCCTTCTGCGACACGTTCATGAAAATGGCATAGCTGCTGAGCAGTGTCAGAAAGAGAATTAAGTAACTGCTTGAACTGCTCAAAGGTTGATAACAGAAGCTGTAATCAACGCCACCTGTAAAAAGTCTCTCTCTTTCCATCCCATTGAAGTCTGTAGCACAGCTGGACCATAGCTTATGTGCTGACAGCAGCCAGGTGTGCACAGATATCAGTGACTGATTGCAGCTGTCATCCTAAATGCTCCTTCTGCCAAGCTGTTGAAGCAATCGTAATTAAATTACTCACTAGAGACCTAGCTGCGTTTTGGGGATCACAAAAGGATAAAGCTGGCTAGCTTTCACAGCTGAAAAAAAAAGGAAACACTTCTTTGTCAGGGCACCTTGAGAAGTTGAAAGGTGCAGAAGAAGCAATTCCAAAGAGCACCTGTCGCTCAAATTCCCTCTTGCTCACCCCAAACAGGAACACCCAAGTTCCTCCCCCTGATGTTGACATTACCCATCCCAGATGGCTCCCAAAGGGAACTGGGGCAAGCAAGGTCTTGATCTGCAGCCTGATCTGAAGTTTAACAGCTGTTACTCAAGGGAGGGGAAATGCCTTTCAGTGTACAGAAAGGCAGCAAGCATTCTTAAACCACTGAAGTGCTAAAGCAATTATGGAGTGGGTTATTACTAAGCCTCAGAAAAGTACATGGTGCTTTAAATAAGAAGTAGCACCACATCCTTGCCCTAAAGATGTTGAAGTTCTTGGAATTGCAGCGCAAATGAAAAGTACACAGTGGTAAGAAGGGTAAAAGCAGGGTTCACAAGCCGAATCACAACAGTACAATTTACATCATGTACTGAAGCACACCGTTGCATTTCCCTCCCCTTTTATCCCGGTTCTCAGAGGATAAGGTCATTCAGAGACAGAAGAAACCAAAGGCTTCGGGTAGAAACTTCAAATGAGCCATCAGCCAGAAAACACTAGTTATAGTGGAGGGTACGTAAGAGATCACTGAGTAAGCGAGGGCAAAGCACGAGGAGGGAAGTAAGAAGCAATCAGGGTGCCTGACCTGCTGTAATGAAGTATGATTCACTCAAGATAAATCAGAGGTGACTCTTGCTTCGTGTAGGGCGGATGTCTCTGCAGTATCAAAGGCAAATCCCTAAGCGTGCTGATATGCAAACAGCTGACTGGGTTACCCATGCAAGACTAATGAAGTCTATGTAGATTTATTTTCTACACACTAGCAACCTCTTGCACTCTGACTCAGTAAGTGATAAGCTGGGCACATTAGAAATGAACAGGTGATAATTAAACATGAACAATGGAGAGGGTTTCTGTAAGTAAATCAAGCTGAGCATGCTGGCATTGACATTAAAGGAGGTCATGAAGTCTACAAAAAATTGGCCCAGATGGTGAAAAACACAAAATACTGAGGGAGAGGGAATAGGGTCTATCTCCCAACCGGGGGCCTGAATCCTGCCATGCAGATAGCTGTAACTGCTCAGTGGGGCAGACAACACAAGCATGAAGTGCAAATGGCTCATGAGGACATCAGAATAAAGCCATCACAGTAACAGTTGCTACTTTAGCCATTTGCCCTGCTAGCAGTCTTTTCTAACACTATTCTGCCATGCTATTTAAGCAGGGGTGAGGGAAGCTGGTTCTGCCACTGCCCTTTTGCAACCTAGTCCGCAGATGTGCTCCAGAAGCATCAATCTACTTAGGTGCTCATTCACTTAATATCACAGAAGCAAAGGGGGTGGGGGGAGGGGGGGTGAAGGAGGGGCATTAGTGGAAGAGAGATGGGTCTGTTCCAACATCCCTGGCACCTCACTTAGAACACACATGTGCCAGAGAGGCCACCTTCTGTCTCCCCCATTCAATCCAGAAGTGCTCTGTGCTTTACTCTGAATACTGGTCTTAGACTTGTTCTGCTAGTTTTGACATCCTTCCCTTTAAGTCAAGGATAATAAACTAAAAAGAAAAAAATATATTTTGGCTAGTGAGTAAGCCTCATTCACTGTGATTACAGAACTGAAGTTATCAAAAGCTCTTCCCATGACAGCGGTAAATTAAATGAACAAAAGAGCAAACTCACCACGACTCCCCTTCCTTCTAATCCTTCCCTCCTCCAAAAGTGATTCACAGAAAACCAGTAGAAGTGTATAGGTTATGCATTGCAGGGAAACAAATCTTGAAGAAAAATACAACCTACTGCACAAAAAGAACAACAGCCCTGTACATCACCTCTCCCCAGACAAAAAACAAGCACCAATTCACCAAACAATCATATTGGAAGGTTAGAGGATTGCTTTGCTTATCAACAAGCCCTTTGAAAGCCATGCAGACTGGAAGCATATGAAGATAGACACCCAAGAGAACAAACATGGGCTGCCCTTTCTTTTTACTAATCAAATGGGAGACTTATTTTTAAACCAGGTGGATATTACAACCCAAGAGTTTATAAATAAATAACCCCCCCTAAAAAGCCAATCAATAGTCAGCAGATGGACTTAACAACTGTTTCAACAAGAACAACAAAAAAGCTGTTTGAAAAAGTGCTTTATACTCTGCTTGCACTAGTCATTGCTGCAGGTTATTGATCTTTCACAGACAAACAGCCTCCATTAACACATACTTGTGTTAGCCTGGCAATTTCTCCTGGGAAGTTTGACCCTCATTGTTTTTTATCTGCATGAGGCACTGAGTAACAAGCAGCGTCTTCTATGATGTAGTTTGACATACCTACGCTGCTCCCATTAGCTAGATTGCTGAAGCCTATTTTTTTATGCATTCTCTGTGCAGAAACTGTCATTGACCACACAGACAAGAACATAAGTTAAAGAATCCATAAAACTGTTCATCGGACAACAGTTTAAATACATGCCACACCTCAAATAAATTGGAGTCTTTACTATGTTTTCATCTCTCACCCTAAGAACAGCAACTGGATGGAATTCACCCCAGATGCAAGACACTTAATTGATGCTGTGGGTTAACTTCTAATTCTGATACCTTATCTGCTCAAAGTTGCACATTTGAACATTCTAAGCAACGTCTGGCATACCAGGGTTGTTTAATGTTCCTAAATATCAATTGCAGCATAAAGTTGAAAGCCCAGATTTACTGAATGTGATGCTGGACTGATTAAAACATCTATAAAGACTGAAGAATGAGGAACCACTCCAAAAAATTAAGAACAGTTCTTAAATGACAAGGAGAATGGAACCAGTATATCTCAAATAGTGACACTGCTTCTCTTTCTACCTTTCTTTATAGGTGTTAGTACTGGCTAGTATGCAGGGTAGACCTTAAAATTCACTTTTGTACATCAGACCTTCTCAAGTAAATTTGAGGGGAGGGTTTGTCTGGTTGGGTTTTTTTTTTTGTTTGGTGTTGTTTTTTTTTTAACACTGGTACAAGAAATGATACAATTCAAAATGAAGCATGTTAACACTGAATTTATGCCCCCATAGCTTCCATTAATTTCTTATTCTGAGAAATCTCGATTCCTACAGCGTAAACATCTAAAACAGACCAACACTAAATCCTTGTCTTATTAAAGAATACTAAGGAATATAAAGATACGTCTAGAGACGTACAACAAGCATCTCTACCACCTGTGCTTCTCCTTCACCTTTCAGAAAGAGCAGTTCAAAGACAGTTGCATCTGAATTGGGAAGCTTAATGGCCCAGTCCTGGGATAAAAACTAAAAAGCAAAACCATACTGGTACACCAAGCTTTCTTGAGTATTGATAAGGACGAGTGATGAATGACTTTTCCAAGTTTAAACTAGAAAATATTTAAAACAAACAAACACAAAAAAACCAAACCAAAACCAAACCATATTACAGTTAGCTATAGTTAATTAGGGCTGATCTAAAGAGATCATAAAGGATAAGTGAAGAAAACTCCAGACATGCCATTTATCAGTCTCAGAAGCACTGAAATATTCTGCATCAGAGACAGAGACATGGAAACACAAATTTTCCAGTGTGGATGCTGCAGCTGATTACCAGAAATGGAAAGACAAAACACATTCAAGTCAGTCCTCATTTTGCTACCATTTCCATTGTGTAAATTTAGACCTGTTCTATTGACTTTAACTCCATATTTACATCAGTGGAAGACCACAATTTGTGCATAAAATAGAAGTAGCCATTTACTAAATTAATAGAATTAGACCCCTGTGGCAAAAAAAAAAAAAGTTCTACCAAAGAGCCTGATGCATTTCTAAATAATAGCAAGGCTTCAGGTTACATAGAAGTTATCTGCCCCTGCCATTACTTGCACTATAATCCAGTCTAAAGAACATTTAATTCAATTAACATACAAATGCCTGTACATCCATTAGATTTGGGTATAATAGCAACTCTATCTAACAGATAGGAGCAGGGAGTAAGCCTTCCCCCTCTCTACAACACTTCATAACTTCAAAAGGCAACCAGGAGCAGAACCGTGTCTTGGGTGTCCTGATACATGGCAAAGATAAAACCAAGCAAAACAAAAGAAAAGCAAAAAAAAACCCAAAAAAACCCACAAACCACAAAAAGATGTTATACGCACTTTTTGAAGATCATGGCTGGAGTCTCGTCATGTTCCAGAAGACGTCCACATGACTTACCTTTCCAGACCATTCCAAAACCTGCATGTGAGCGCTTCTAAATCACAGCCAGGCCTGACACCGGGAGGCTGGTTACGACATCACCCACATCACCCCCACTCATATTAAACCCCCGTCTCTGCTCTGCACGGTTTCCAGCTGCCAGTTCTAAAAAGCAGCAAGGAATCCCCAATTTCAGACACGGGAACCTGGCTTCCTGACATTTCAGAGCCTGCTCTAAGTCATTAGCAACAGCATAACAAGGGCACTGCGACATTCTGGAGCTGTGAAGCCCAGCACATTAGAAACAAAACCGACAACATCAATAGTCTCTTCGGAGATTTCCTGGACATGTACTTAAATGCAGCCCAACAGGATTCAAAGCAGCATTTCTTTTACACCACAGGTTTATAATGTGCTATGCTTGGCAAGTCTAAACTGAATGACTGAACAAGTAGTGCAAGAATGGGAAACTGTGTCCAACTGACAAAAGCAAACCAAAACAAAAATGTAGAAACTGGGACCCAAATCTCATGGATCCAATATGCAACGTTCCTTCTGGACCCAAAGGAGTCATTCCAAAACAACCCAAACCCAGATATGGCATTACAGCCTATAAACCCGTGTCTGTAATACCCTTCTTATACAGCCCCCGTCAAAGTACGAATGCTGATAGGCCTTTCCCATAGATGTTTGGGAGGATTGTGCTGGGAGAAAGGGGAAATCAACAGAGATACCACATTTTATGAACAACTTGAAAAAGCACAGGTTTTTGGCCTTCAGCAGAAACAGACTGTCACCACGTGTTAAACAGCTTCTCATATGTGCCATCAATTCAGTGCTGTGAATGACAGTGCTGTAGCACCAATATTGGATAAACCTTGCTGGTACCACTAAAGTCTCCTGCAACTACTCTTGATGAAAAGCAGCAGCCTGTGAGATGCAGGTGATCAGAGCAGACTATTAGACTCTTCTCCAGTCTTAAAATTTACACACACAACAAACCAAATTATTGAAGCCTACTGTTATGCTTACTACAGCACTCGATGTGCTCCTTTGCTCCCTGCCTTAGAGAAGCAAGGGAGAAGGGGACTGTCACCTTAAGTAACAGAAGTGGGAGAGAGCAGAGCTGATCTGCTCCTCCAGGCAGGAGCAAAGGCCATATCAGGATGAGCAGAGGGAACGTCTGAAAGCTGATTATCTGTCGCCTTAAGGAAGACTTCAGGGTTTTGTTCAATCATTTTATCAAAGATCTTAATAGTAATTGGCCAAGAAGAACATCCAATGTTTTGAGATGAAGCTAATCAATATGCCAAGAAGCACAACACTGTTGCTGTATGCCTAATTGATCACCTGGTTTTAACTGAACATTCTAGCAAACAGTACCTGATTTTTCATCTTAGCATACAGCTAATAACTCAGTAGAAGACAATCTAGAACACTGCTCAGCAGTTTTACATGGATTCCATGTCTTTGTCACCAAGGTTTGAATGAAAATCTCAACACATAATAAAATACACAAAACCTAGCCATTTTGTATCTGCATAAATATTACACACAATTCATACAAGTCAACTCCATTAACAACCAGACCAATGATCATAATAGATAAGTCAGCCTTTAAAAAGAAGAAAAAAAAAACAACCCAGCACATAGCAAATCATATATTTTCGTTTTAGCAAGTTAAAAAAACCCACAAACAACAAAACAACAAAAAAAAAAAAAAAAAAAAAAAAAAAACCCAACCCAAAACAAAACCAAAAAAAAAACAACCCTGCTGTATGTTTCAAAGAAACTTTCCAGGAAACAAAGTTTGGCTTTGACACTGGGCAAGTTGTATTTAAATTGAAAGTAAAACTAATCATGTGTTTTCTATGCTCCCATCCATCAGAACTCACAGTTCACCAATCCAATGGAAAAAGCCTACTTACGGTCATTACACTGGCTCCCAGAATATGAAGTCATGGAGCAATCACAGGTGAAGCCTTCCCACTGTTGATTGCAGATTCCCTGATTCGCACAGGAATCTTCCTGGCACGTAGTGCTCGGTCCTGGAGAAGGGATGACAACAAAAGGGTGAAACAAAGCTTAGAGAATCATTTTAGTCAGGCCCATAAAAGCTCCAATACACTGTAACCATTATATCAGAATCCTCATGCAGAAGAGAAAACACACTAACCAAACACATTTCCATTCCTGGACATGCAAGAAACTCGGGTAAAAAGAGCACAAAGACAACTGTACATGACAGAACAACAAACTGTAACACTGAGCAAGGAGTAACAGTGAACAGCAACATAGTCCCTCTTAGGCAGACCCAATTCTTATGTTCAGAGCTTGCTCAAAAAAATTAAAATATGGTGTGATGCAAGGACAACAAACACTACCAGGTTGTCATACTTCCCTGGAAGCTTGATTCCCTTGTAGAAATGAAGGCTAAGAAATAGGCCCATGAACAACACTTCACCCAACCCAACGAACCCTAATATGCGGATTCAAACTGCAGTTTTGAAACCTCATCTGGCTACAACTTTGCTTTACAGGTTAAGTAAAAAACCAAACAAATAAAACCCCCAAAACTCTCACCAGTGCCATTACATAGGTTCCTCTGGAAACATGTCAATAAAGTCCTCAGAAGAACATGACATTAGTTCACAACACCTCTCTGTTCTCAAGAGGTTTCCACAGCCTTTGAGGGAAGCAGAGAAGGAAGCAGCTGCTACTAACACAACAGCCTTTCATAGTTCTGTGGCTTGAAGCTAACTGTTGCTATCCTACTCAGATAAACCTTGCAAAGACACAACCCAAACAACATGCCAAAAAGTGATCTTCATAGAATAGAATTACAGAATCACTGAGGTTGGGGTAAAGACCTTTGAGATCATCAAGGCAAACCATTAACCCAGCACTGCCAAGTCCATCACTCAACCATGCCCCTCAGTGCCACATCTACTTGTTTTTTTAAACACCTCCAAGGACAGTGACTCCATCACCTCCCTGGGCAGCCTGCTCCAATGTTTGACCACCCTTTCAGTCAAGAAATTTTTCCTAATATCCAATCCAAGCCTCCCCGGGTGCAACTTGAAGCCATTCCCTCTTGCCCCGTTGCTCATTACTTGGGAGAAGAGACTGACCCCCACCCTGCCTGCAACCTCCTTTCAGGCAGCTGTAAGAGAGTGAGAAGTTCCTCCCTGTGTCTCCTCTTCTCCAGACTAAAAAAACCCAGTGCTCTCAGCCATTTCTCATAGACTTATGTCCCAGCCCCTTTCCCCGATCAGCTGCCCGTCTCTGGACACACTCCAGCCCCTCAGCATCCCTCTTTTAGTGAGGGGCCCAAAACTGAACTCAAGGTTTGAGGTACGGCCTCACCAGTGCCAAGCACAGGGGGACAATCACTTCCCTTGTCCTGCTGGCCACACCGTTTCTGATAGAAGCCAGGATGCTATTAGCCTTCTTGGCCACAAGTGACCAAAGTGACTTCGAGTGACATCTAGTATGTCATCCACAAGGAGGTTGCTGGATTCTGAAACACCTGAGGGCAGATATAAAGCTGCAAGCCATAGCTTATATGAACATAAGTTTAGAAGTTACTTCCTGGGAAGTAATTTTAGTTCTATTTTATTTCAGCATTCCAGACAGAAGTATGCTGTTCCTATAGTGCAGTGCTGCAGATAAAATGTACATCTTAGTTGACACACCTACTGTTCTATATCCTGCACTTGTTGGAAAAGAAGAAACAAGAAAAGAAACAGAGTAGATAAAAAAGGATCAACAGACTAGGCTGCCCGAGACCAGTTTGTTAATCACCTCTAGTCCAGGACAATACCATAAGAATAAAGCAACAACTGTTCTACCCAGCCAAGCATCTTCTGTCAGTCTTCGTTAGCGACAACAATTCCATGAGGCTCACCCTTCTCTTCATCCTTACCGCTTCCTAACATCAGCGCCACCGTCTCTACTTTACAGATGAAATAGGACACACCAAAGCAGAGATAACATTCTCAAAGGCTTTAACCCAAAATGAAACCCTCAACCCCCATCGGACACCACCCATAATGGCTTCACTGAATCCCATAGTTATACAGCACCTTTGATACTCCGATTGTGCATCTGGGCACTTGCACATTTACGAGCCTTTGAAGAACCCACATCTAACTGGAAGCCCCATGACATGACATGATCCTCTCAATTCAAAGGCCAAGCCAGGAGTGGCCCCCTATAGCTTTGGGACAGAGTTTCTGCTCTTCCTACTAGATCATCTTTCCCCACTGCAGAACAGAATGGGTGAATTTCAGTAGCTGTTCAGCTATCTGTGTTTCTTTACATCTCTCCTGCAATGAGAAGGAACATGTGACTATCAGTAGGCAGACGGTTTAACTGAACAATAACAAAAACCTGAGTTCCATGATCTGTTATACTGTTAAAAAACCCACAAAACCAAACCTCTAGGTAGAAGCGTAAGTGTACATAACAAAAGACGACAACAAAATCCCTGAAATAAAATTCACCAATTGAAAAGAGACAGCAGCAGCAGCCACAGCAAGAGAACTGTGTGTCACCGCACTCAAAGAAAGTTGAGCAGCATTTTTCAACACTTTTCCCCTGCCCTCCGCCTCTTCTTCCCACCCACCTGACTCATTTACAGCTGTGTGAATCCCAGTGGTCTCACCAGCACGGCATGAAGTCAACAGATCACTTCTGGAATTACAACAGTGCTGACAGACTTTACAGCGTGGGCTGGTAGGCACGTGTATGTACATGCTTCCCTCCTGCCTTGACACTTACAGGAGAGATGAACGTAACTACACAGATACACGTGCACCAGGCTGGGGTCTGACACTTGCTTCGCACTTACTCTGGCCCAGCAAAAGAAAGGACGGCATTTAACAATCTGAAACAGGATATAAATTGTCCTTTTGCCTAAAACGCCTAAAGCATCTGAGAATAAGGATCTGATACCTCTGCTGTATTCCATTAGCTACTATTCCATTATCTAACCTCTAACTCTAAATATGAATGCCAATACTCACAGAGATATAAACAACAAAGTTATATATATTTAAAAAATAAAAATGGAAAGCAATTGTGACTCTGCAAACTTGCTACAGCATTAACTGTGAACACCATTACACAGAAGCCAAGAACAACATTTTCAATTACCTCTTCCTACCCTCTTCTGAGAAGACTTGAATCAGCATCAGGGCTTGACAACAGGCAGCGTCTGATGGGGATACCCTTTGCCTAGGTGCCACAAGAGAGGACCAGTACTGGCTACTCAAGGAATAAGACTGTATGGGACCTAGTACCCATGGCTTGAGGTGCTTGTAATGAGAGAGTCCACAGAGTCAAAAGAATTCAATTCTGGACCAGTATCACGGTTTCTGAATTGTATTTTGCAGAAACCAATTGTGAAGATGGAAACAGTACTTTCAAAGCAGCCAGAGAAAAAGAGTAAGAAAAAAAACCCCAATAACTACAATGAATTTTGAAAGCCTGACAATACAACAAGGAAGCTCAAATCCTGATCTGCCATCTGTGGATTCAGTCGTGATGGCACAGCATAGATTTGGGGTATTAGGCTTTGCCTCACTCCTTAGTACTGTGGGCCATTTGCATGGTAAAAGGATCTTTGACTCAGAGTTCATCTATTCCTACTGCTTACAGTCCTTTCCTGATGTCATAATCCTCCATCTGTGGCAACAGAATTTTATTTAGACCAACTAACAGGGATGTCACAGGGGATTAGGATTTTGGATTAGGGAGCAAAGCAACAGAAGCACAGGAAGGCTTATGAAACATAAAGATTGTGTTACCACGCACATGCCCTTTAGTGCACAAGGAAAGGGAAGACGACAAACAATTTATATATATAGCAGTAGAATTGGTTCTAAATTACCAATGTCATCAGGCCTCAGGTCTATTTTTAAGCTCATTCCTTTGGCGATGCTTACAGCAGTCGAAATATTTAAAAGCCAAGTTTCAGAACTAGTCTTCACATAATAATCTGAGATACATCTGATAAATCACACTATACTTTTAATTAATAACGTATGCATGCTGACTCCAATTTTCTCCTTAGATTTCCAACCCCTTGACAACACTTATTTCCATTGAGTGCATTTTTGTTCAAAGGCCTTGTTTCTGTTGTCTGTTTGTAGCTGGGCTTGGCACATTGTCTTCTTCATGCTGCACGCACAGCAGAAAGGGGAGTGAGTGGGCAGTAGACAGAATAAACTTGGAGAAGTCCCCAGTACAAAAAAGCATCCCTGCTAGCAGAAGTCTCCTTTGTCCATACTAAACCTACCATACTGAACTTTGTTTCCTCCTGTCCATACTAAACCTACCAACAGAGGCAGCTCCTTAGGAACATGAGATAGCAAAACAGAATTTTTCAACGATGTCCACTTGATCTTTATTTCTGCTTTCTAATTTTTACTGGAACAACTCAGTATCTGCAGACTTGTGAGGTCTTGATGGGTCTCCCTCCCTTGGAAGTAGTCCAGTATTACACTTTTCTTCAAGTTACCTAGCTAGATGTATGGTTTGTGTATTAGCTTTACCACTAATTGTTTGAGGAAAACCACCTTAGAAGAGTACAGTAGCCAGATCTCTTATCCATATTCTGCTTGGAAAAATTACTTGGTCTCGCTCTTTCCTGCAACTTCAGCTGTACGGTAGGCTTCTCTTTGCCCTGAAACTAAAATATTTGAATTCTACTGCTGTGCATTGCTCAAACTGCCATGTTTCATCCCACAGGTGGGCACATTTCACTGGCAAAAGAAATCATTCCTGCTGTGTCATTTTAAAGCTCTTTTCAGAGAAAGGAACGTTAGAAATAAAAGACAGTATTGTGTTTATCATTCTTCTGAGTTACATGAGAAATCAGTTTCTTTATACAACAGCTACAGGATTGTAACACAACTGCCTCGTGCTTTGATCATAACTAGCAAACAGCATTAAATATTCTTGGTCTTGCACATAACACCTTCCTTCACACATCAAAAATTCACTCCTATTTAAAGGAATCTACCATTTGCACTAACTTTCTCAGTAAGGTGAGGATCTGCAACAGGCAAGGTGCAACAGCATCACGGGTCCATTTTCACTCTCCATTTCTCTAAATGTTCCCTTTGTGTTTGGTTTTTTTCCTTGTAATTTCAACGAGGATAGGAAGAGATAGGGAAGTAACACACAAGATACCTTTACTGTGTTTGCAGAATAAGGTGCTGCTTTTGTCCCATAGTTCCTAAATTGCAAATGCCATCAGGCACTGAAACGCCCATCGTAATGTCTGACTGGCAGTGGTGGAGACAAATTACACCAATGGTAAGTCTACAATCTAATTCTGTCAGCGCTCCTGTTTCATACCTAGCTATGGTCTGCTTTTTTAATTCAATGTGCAGGCCCCAGCACAGCTCAGAGGCGCGTCAGGTCTCGGAAGCCGTATGTACCAGGCAGAATATAGGCCTGTTGCAGGACTCACTGTTAGTGCAGGTTAAGGAAGATACGAAGTTCATCCTTTTTGCTAATTAAAAAGTGAGTAAAATTGAGACTGAATCTTATGGAACCATCACTTCACTGGCTGGACCACATCTCATATGCTGTAACCATCAAATCCCAATGGCAGCATGTTGACACCTACCTTGCACAAACATAAGATAGTCAAGGTTCAATGCCCAGTTCAGAAAGTTAGATCCTGTATTTTGAGTCACAGGTGGTAGAAAGCAGGAATATCAGAGTAACTAATTTAGCAAACTAGAACCGGGAAAAAAAAAAAAAAAAAAAGGGATTTTCAAGGACTGCAAGGCCAGCTCTTCAAGCTCTCTCAGTTCCAGACTTCATTAAGATGACATCATTTCTTTCATCGCCTAATTAAGGTTAGACATCTGGCAGGCTCCATATTTAAAGTTACCCATTGCCAGAAATAACTCAAAAGCCAGTGTTTCTGCAGTCCTCTGAAGATACAGCTGTTTATTCCAGTGCCTTAACAGAACCTGAACTCTTCATTCACCTGGCGTCAGTTTTGATGACAAGTCCTTCTGTTCCAAATACACAGCTGGTCTAAAAATTTCAGGTATGGGGACTAGTTAAAATAACAAATAGGCAAGTCTCCCACAGAAAGCACATTTACCTTAAGGTGACAGGAGAAGGGAAGCAGCAGCAATGGCAATCCACAGAAGCTGGAGCTATGAGAAGGTGGTTTTTTTTCCCCTCCGTGAAACCTGGCACATACCTACCCTCCCCCTCTTATCACCCTGCCGCTCTCCATCTTTAAACAACCTATAAAGTCTCGAGCAAAGTGCTCATACACATGCTGGTGAGGGAAGTAAAAAAAAAAAACCAAAACAACCAAACAAAAAACAACCAAACAAACAAAAAAACCCCCCACAACAAAAACCCAAACAACCCAACCTCCCCAGCCATACAACAAAAAGTCAACTGCATAAAAGGGAGTATGCCTGAACCAGAGATGTGACAAGAGACAGGAAGATGCTAGTGAAGTAGAGGAATTAAACAGCATTCAGACATTCAGACACAGAAACTAAAAGCAGAAAGGGAAAAAATGAAAGGGCTGTAGGTGAACAAGAAAAATACAGACAGAAAAACACCCTTCCCCACTGCAAATCACAGCGGTACAAAAGCGCCAGGCTTCATGGCCTATTCTAAAATAGCCAAACCTATTTAGCAGAGGTTGGTTTCCTGAAAAGCCAATAATACACTTTACACACTCAAGACAAACATTTCCCCTTAGGCTTCAATGTGATCAGGTGTCTCTCCATCTGAAGGAGAAATATTCCTACAGGGTTAAGACCTCTGTAACAATATGAGCTTGAGCTGGAATAATCTTCACAGCTGTGACAAGCCTTTAGGTTTTGAAGACTCTGGAAAAATGAGAACAACAAACAAATCTATTTGTTCTGGGACCTCTTCATACTGCATCCACTTCAATGGACATCAAAAAATCAAGCAGGAACTCTCGGGCATGTATTCTGAATTCTGATGGGCACACAAATGACTACAGAGAACAGCAACAGCTGCAGCCGGAGAGACACGATACTTGCTGATGTCTAATGCAAATCTCAAATTCCTTGCCACAGTCTGACTGAATGGCACAGAACACCTTAATCCTAAAGCTATTTACACCCCAGTGTACTTCCAGGATGCTTTATTTTTCTCACATCAGTCTCAGCCTGTGTATCCTTCCTATTACTTTCAAATTTCATCTTCTACCACTTTCATTTACATAAACTTCAGAAATCACCTAGAGGCAGCACCCAATACTTTCTAAATCCTTAACCTCTGTGAGACAGAATACTTCAACTTTTTACAGCTGGAAATAGGCCAGAGATGCCAACAAAATGTGGTTGCAGTCAGATGCTCCACATGCATGGAGCACAATATATCACACTATCTTCTGCTTACCTCTAGACTGTCAAATCTTTCAGCTTCAATGATTCATGTGTATCCAATGGCTAAAATTATCCGAGGCTGTCAATATTTTTATCCATTTGGATAAGAGGGTGCTTCCTAATATGTTTCTGTTCATTAACAACTGCTACATGATAAAGTGTTTGCCCATTAAAATTTCCTTGGTTCCTGCAAATATATTTTTATCATTTTCCACTGAGCTGTAAAACACCAAACCCTACCTAAAAAAGTGGATGATACTCTGAGGCAAAGGTAATTCCTACCTGCCTACACCTGGAGTATGGAACAGGAATATTTTATTTTGAAAACTGCATCTATTATTTTAGATCAAGTCAGCAATGTAACCAGGTCTTCACAGTAAACAGTGAATAGAAAAGGAGTTTAGGAAGGACATAATTAAAGTCACGAAAACTTAATTCCAGTGACATGTAAAATGTTGGGAAGTCTGAGAGTTTTCTTAAACTTCCACACCATTCAGGAACAAATTCATTTGTACGTTATATTGCAGTCTCTCTAGATGAGTTGGGAAGAACACTATCATGTTAAAGGGCTAGACTTTTAACGTCATGCAAAAAATCACTCTAGTATCAAAAGCTTGCTAATTTCTAATAAGCAGGTTTCCTCACTTATATCCAGGGGAAATAGGGTATCTGTATGTAATTGCACCATTAATCCTTCCTTCATTATATGTCTCCTAAGAGCTAGCCTTCATCAAACTGGTTTTGTATCAGGATTCTTCACCCCATCATCTCGGCAGTTCAAGTGGCATGCTCTCAATTACTTTCTGTCCTCTCCTCTTTGAGCCGTCTTCTTTGGCTTCTCCCAGTTTCCCCCTCCTTTTCTACTGAAGCTATTCTCAGCCTCTTTAATGGCTTTCACTTGAGTATCTTTAGTATTTCAACACCATCCACATAGTCCTCAACCTTTCTGCAGCCTCAAACACCATTGATTATTCCCTTTTTATTTAGCAGGCAATAGTAATAAAAGATATCTGTAAGAATTTCAGGTGTGGATTAACATAATGAAAGAGCTCTACCTGTTTTTTAGAAAATTACATTATTCAGTAAAAGGATCTAAAAATTACCTATGGGAGGTACCAAAATCAGCAGGTGCAAAAGAATGACCACTTATATGTTTGATGAACTATGGCTTGTAAACTGCTACCTAACTAATAATGGAATTTGTAGTTAACTTTTTTTTTTCTTTTTAACAGAAATTCCAGAAAGTTACATCTGTGGTGGTTTGTTTTTTTTTTTTTTTTCAAAATCTAAGTTAAAAAAATAGCTTTTATCTCCTGGTCTCCTCCTTAAGATCAGTAGTGAAGAATCCAAGTCAGCTTTTTGTTTTGTAAAGGTTTGAGGGCCTTCTGTGTTTCCATACATAGCAGCTATTTGGCTAAACAATAATTATCCATTTCAGGAAATCAACCTGTGCTCTTATGGATATTCAGAGATTGATACAGTCAAACCCCCCAGGTCAACAAAAACACCTCTGTCGTTTGCTGTGCCCTTCTTCAACCCAGGTATTGCCTCCAAAGGGGCTGGGGTTTGTCATTCTGTTCCTGTCTCAGAGGTGTGACTGCATCAAGTAAAAGGCACCAAACATAACATATAAAAGCATCTTTTCATTCAAATCAATAATGGGGAAGAAGAACCTTCTCTACCTTGCAGGTCAGCTTTGGTCAACTCAACTTTGTTAGCAAAAAATAAAAAACAAAACAAAACAAAAGAATAATTAAAAATAAAAAAGCAAAACCAATAAACAACAGGTTAGTATAAAGGCAGATAAACCAGGGTCACATCACTATAAATAAATAAAAGCAATTAGTATAACCATGACAGGCAACATGCATAATCAACAATATAAGCAACTAGGACACAGCAGGATGCGGCTCCCTTAACCCAGCCAAGCAACAGATAACACGATAACAGATAACAGTGTACACGAGAGAGGAGCTGCACGTCATCCATACACACGCATGAGGTCACAGATTTTACAGACAGTAGAAAGACCAGAAGAGAAACAAGGCATTCTTAACACTCATCTCTCAGTATTTACCAATAATTTTGTCTCATTTGAGAAACACTTAGAATCCGCTTAAGTGAAAAAAATCTATTTGACTTTTGGTGCATTTAGCCAGGAATGTTTTTCTTTTGTTTCTACATCCAAGCTCTGGACTTGAACTTAAATCTTCTGTGTCTCATATAAAGCACAGATTGCTCCAGCTTTTTGTCCTAAGGGGGCTTACTGCCAAAAAACCATAAGGGGCTGATAATTCTGGAAGAAAAGAACCTCTGTTTATCCCAAGAACAGAACCTGACACTGGATGTAAAGTGACAGAAAAACTTTGCCCCCTCACAAGCTGCTGCCTGCTCTTGGATTTCAACACATCATTAAGAAAACTTGCATCACCAGGCAAAGAGACAACTCTGTCTTTAGACAAACATAATCTCTGTCAATCTCATCAGGCCAATCAACAAATGACAATAGTACAAACTCACTCTTCCACCTAGGTGGAAGCGATCTCCTTATCAATGGTCAAATCATAGACCACACGGCAAAAGAGAATCATAACTCTACCAAGTCTGACTGACTGAAGACTCAAGAACACTTTCTGAAAATTGGAGAGCATAAAAAAAAAGCAATCCCAGTGATGGTTTTTGTCTAAATGGATGTCCATTTAGACACAGGATTTTTTTTTTTTTCTTTTTTATGGAGTCCTTCCAAGGAAGCCACATAGATTTTTGCAGCGTTATACCTTGATTCTAAGTTTTCTCTTTCAGCATGAATAAAAGCAGAGGACAAAGATGGGAGTACAGGCAGCAGCTCCTGAATCCTTTGCCACTGAAGGTTACATGTTTCTAATATATAGCACAATGGGAACACCAAAACACCAAATCACTGACCTCATTGTTCAAAAGATGGGTATTTAAGAAATGCATACTCACCTTCATAACCTTCTGTTCTTAAAAAGTTCTAATATCACAGCTGATATTGAAAAGACATTGGCAGCTCTCCCTTTCTCCCATCCTCTCCTTTCATGTTTACAACCCAAAAAATCAGCACCAACAGATACAGATGTTGTTTCCTGTGGTTCCTATGCAGTTTAACATTTCAAATCTTTGCTGTTGTTTTACAGCTCATGAATGACTCAAGATGGCAATTATCTTCCCTTTTGAGCTAATCAGATTTTAATTCCCACTTCTGGAACTGCTCTAGTACATACAGCCATAAAATCCCCAGAGTTCTTCAAACAAAACGCAAAAGAAAGGAGGAGGAGGGGTGGAAACTGAAGTAGGATGCATTCCTCTCTGCATCTTCTTTGACACGTATTCTAATAAAGTAATTTCTGTGTAACAAACAAGCACTTTTCCTGACTGCCCTGCTCCTCATCATCTTTGTAGCTGAGCTGGAACAGAGCTTGTATTTGTTCCATAATTCCAGTAGCACTGTGACAACGGAATACAAAAGCATAAAGAACAAGAGAGCTATCAAACTGTCACGGGGTAAACTAACGCTCCTCTCCTCAATGGACAGCATTTGATTCCACAAAGAAAGTGCAGTATCACCAGATTTGAAGTTTCACTACTGAGCAGATGAAGGGTGAAATCCTTTCTGACATTATCCTGCTGCGAGATTTTAAGCATGAGATAAGGTTTTCTTTTTTCCACATACTGCTTAGTATGTAAAATGCGCTTCTGATTATCCAACGTGTACGTGTCATTCATGTTTTTCATGCACCAGTGAATTCCAAAGGTTAACTATACTATTTCATGGCAAGTAGCACAAGATTATCATTTTACTGCAGAATCTGAAAGAAGATTAAATTAGGACCCCAAAAAAGTGCTAAAGCATCTAGAATACTGTCAGCCAGTTTAATAATCATCACTTTTGAGAGAAGCTGTTACCAGTGAAACAGGTGAGGAAAGGTGAAGAGGACAGGAAGAAACCACATCTCTAAAGCACATGGAGAACTGCCTTGTGGATGAAATGCAATGTTCTTCAGCCATTGCTGTTAGGTTTGTTAAGCTGGGGGCGGGATGGGGTGAACATGAGTAATTATAACGTGCAGCTGAATTTCAGATAGCTCTAGTGCCCACAGTAAGCAACATTAGCATGTCCAAACAAAGGAAAGGAAAACGCAGGAGAACATATGGCAAATTAATAAAGAGATGAAAAAAACACTCCAAATACAGGAAATACTCCTCATTAATATTTACAGCAATATCTTTAAACTCCACATAAGGCTGGACATCTGCTTAAATTCTTCCAGGACCAGTGAGGAGAAAGCAGTGAGTCACTCAGCCTTCACTTTTGTGGATGGAATAAACCAATTCATTCAACTAGTAGTAGGACCAGGAATGAAGTGCTCAGCAAAAAGAATTCATTTTAGAAGTAGAATCAAGAAAGAGGTGATCCAAAAATGCAACTGGTTTACTTTCAAGAAGGGAAAGGTCACCTGGAACAACTTCTTCCGCCCTCCAACTCTCGCATACACAGCGCAGACATATTTTCTCTCAAGCTGTGTATGTCTGACACATAGAAATGAAATACTACTCCAAGTTAGTAGCTGTATAAAAATTTCCAGCTCAAGCCCACAGGCTGTTGAGCTGGAAACTGGAGAGAATCAGATCATGATAGATGGTTTTTCCTCAGTTTCTAATGCTTTGCTCATCTCTAGGGGCCTCCACCCAGTACTTCAAAGTGCTCTGCCAGACATGGTTGAATTTCACGCTTTCATCACAAACAGATGAATTCCATACACCTGTTTTATGGGTGGGGAGAGTCAGGCTCAAAGTAGGTGACAGACTTGCCTGGAAGCTTCCAGCAGAAGTGGCCCCCCAACATGAAGTCCTTTCTGAGAATTGACTTTGCCTCCTCAAAGCGGTCGGTAGCCTGACCCAACAGTACCACTATATTAAACACCAGCCACTTGCAGTCTCAAGGATGCCTGCATTTCAGTTAACAACCACTATATATGGCCTGAGAATGCTTTGGGATTCTCCAGATCCTAAAGAAAAAGCTCTCACTTAAATATTATTTATATTGAAAGGCTTCCTGCTCAAATAGGAGCGGTGCCTCACCCATCACTGGAACACAGCTAATTGTGTAATGTGGTAGGTTTGTGCTTTGAGATACAGCAGGGCTGAATTACGCTTAAGCACACGAGGGACAATGTGGCCAAGGAAACTCACTGGCTTGCTGAAACTGAGTAAAAGAAAGCAGCAGTAAACCCAAGACAATAAAGAATATTGTGTTCCTACTAAAACTTGTGCATTTTAATTGGTGGTATGGAATAGGGTGCTGAAATACACAAATAAGAGATTAAAAAACGCAAACAGGATGCCACAATGTCACCCATTTGTAGTGGTACTGGTCTGTCTTATGTGGGACAGTGCTGCCTGCTGACCTACATCTCAAATTCTACTATTCTCCAGACTTCCTTCCTCCACACATCCTTTGATTCTGTCCTGAGATCAAACTGACAGTTTCAGAGAAAACAGCTGCCACCTTGTAATCTCCTCTGCTTCTGAAAGCAAAGCCTCAACAAGAGACAAGCGTTAGCAGGAATCTCTTTCACACCACACTGGAAGGCAACATGCATGTGTGGGGATGGAATGGCGTTTCTAGCATGCATGTTCTCATTGTGTATGTGGTCCCACTGCCCTTCGTGAGGAAACAAGGACATATCCTGCAAATCAACACACAGCACAACCATTCACCCAAAAAGCCTGCAATTGTTTATTACAAACATTTAAATACCACGAGACGGCAAGAACCGGTTGGGACTTTAGCCCTTAGAAACGTCGTTAAGACTGCACCCAAGATCATTTCAGATGAAAACAAAAGAGGGAGACTTAAATAAGGACCGAACACACTCAAAGTTTTTCTTTCCTTGGTGGGGGGGAGGAGGTGTGACTCTTCAGGGGCAGCTATAAGAACAGGCACCAGCAGGCAAGAGGTGAGATGAAGCCTTGAGGATTGCTGTGGTTCAAAAAAGAAAACTGCTGTCTGGTGACCTAATTCTTAGGCTTTTTACTAATTCTAAAATATGTTTGGCAAAGAGAATGGCTCCCTCTTCAGCTGTTCCCTTGGTATTGATGCTACTGAGCAGGGACTCGTCACCAAGAGAGTATGGGCACTGTTTTGCAAGATCGAGTTCTTCTGAAGGCAGGATGAAGGCTGTCATTGACCTTCCCACCTGGTTTTTTAGGTCTGTCTCCAACTTTGAATCTTGTTTGAAGGGCTTCAGAAGAGAAAGGGAGCTCACATTCCTGACATTTCTAGGAGTGAACCGATCTCCACATTCAGGCAGCAGCCGTGCTGGTACCAGGGTGGCACACAGACAAAGTAAGTGCCACATCATGTGTTTTGGGAGTGCACTGACTTCACACAGCCTCAGTATTAGGACACTAAATCGAAAAGCTACACTGAGTGCAACAGAAGGAAATGCCATAGCTCTAATAAAGGTGCAAATGGGGCAGAATTTTCTGAGAACGCATCATGACTCTGTTCCTGAGCCACACAGAGCAACAAGTTAGTCTGAAAGGTCCTCTGAAGGAGAAAAGCTAGTAGAGATAACGTGCAGGCTATATACCCAACAGATTAAGCTAATTTCAAATAGAAGGATTACCAGAAATCACTAATATTAAAGAAAAGCTTTCAGTGCACCAAGGATAATCAGAAAAGACATTTTCAAAAAAACTCTAAATGCATATTTTTTTTCCTTCAACCTTGTAAACAGCAACACAGAAAAGCTGCACTACTTTTGGCATTTTGGCTCTGCCACAGATGGACAAAGACACAGATTGTGCTACACTATGCTTATTTCTACAAGAAACAACACTGCTCACAGAACTGTTAAATACAGCAGAGATAGGAAAAAAAAACAGCCTACAGCTGTGTGGCACTTACCAATGCTGCAAAATTGGAGTCAACGTTGAGTGAGCTCCTGTGACAGGACACAAAGGTCTCACAAACCAGAGGATTATTGTGTTAGTGTGGAAGGTGCACTGAGGCACAGGAGCTCCTGGCCAACCAGAATACCAGAAGACAAGGAAAAGATCAGATTTAATTGGACTGCCAAATTGGGTTTTCGTGAATACTCAAAGAGGACACTAAGATGATACCTTTGGTCCTAAGAAGGGACAGTTTCAACATGTGGCAAGTCTTCAGCATGATATAGCCTGTCATCTTGGCATGGTAGGGCAACATGGTCAAGGAGTAATTTCACTTTGCAAAGGCCCATCTCAAAGGATCAGTTCAGGACATACATCTTAGCACACCTGCATACCAGACAACTGTACTGACAGAACTATCTTCCTCTAGTGACTGGTAGCCAACACAGCAGATTGGTATTCAGTGGTGCTAGACATAATGGTGATTTTCATTTAACTCAGCAAGCAAAACCTTGGGGTTTTTTTCATTGTAAGTATTCCAAGTGTTTTGGGAATCGATGCCATATTCATGCTACTGAGTCAGTGCTGTCGATGTAAATATTCTTTTAATTAATGGGAGCTTCAAGGAATCACTACTATTTACATGCTTCAAAAACACACTCATCGCACTGTTTCTAAACTGGCTGGAAAAGAGAAACTACAGAAGAACAAGTTTTTCCCGATAGCAGAGACAACGTCCCCAGTGCTCTCACTGGAGACCCACTTCCTCGAAAAGGAACTCCTCCTTTGGACCGATCCTTATCCCTCAGTTCCTTCTACTTTCCATTTCACCTGCCTCTCCTTAGTCTTTAAAATACTTCTGTGGATCCCAAATAAGGGTACTTTGAAGCACAAGTGAACTGAAGACTCAAAACCTCTTTCAAAATATTTTAAGAGTACTGTAATGTTAATAAACCACTCTGAGAAAAGTACTAGTAAGTAATAGTCCATCCCAGTGCTGCCTTTCTTTTCCACTACCAGAAGTACCACCTCCCAGGGGATGGAGTATGCAAGAGAACAGCTGCTAAACTGCTCTCGGAAGCTAGCTAACCTTAAGCTGCAGAGTTTGGAAGGTACAAATGAGGCAAAGGATGTCACGATGAAAGCAGACTAATGAAATGGACAGTAAAGTGGACAAGTAGATGCACAGGGAGCAGCAATGAAATAAAGAGGGGAGTTCTTGAGAGGGGAACTTCTCTGAAGCCAATTATACCTTCGCATCCACGCTCGATCTGCCCACTGCGGTGCAGAGCATCATTGATCAGATCAGGCAGACGCCCGTTCAAGTCCACAGATGCTAGACAGCCCTGAAATCCATCACGTGAGGCTACTAGCTTCGGGAGGTTGCTATACATGCCTTGAGCCAGGCCAGCAATGTAGAGATCACCTAGGGGAGAAAGGGGTAAGCATACAAGAAGGAGGAAATTACATATCTTCTAGAATGGCTACCCCCCACACCCAGCGTCAATATAGCAAGCTGAAAGATGCTCAGAGAAAGCTAAAAGCAAAACAAGATATTGTGCAAGTCGTCATTTCTTCCTCCTTTACCACAAAACCCCCAACCCCCAACCAAAAGCAAACAACAAACTAAAACCCACACTCACACAAAGAAAAATCACCATCAAAAACCCCACCAAAACAACTGATTGCAATTGCATCCTAATTAGGAAAAACTGCACTATGACAATCAACTTTTCTTTTTGAAAAAAATATTTTTTGCAAAATATCACAAACTATTCTGGTACTGGAAGTTGCCAAACAGAGAATGAGAAAAATGAAATTGAAAGCCAAAATCAGTAAATTCCAGATTTACTGTTCTGTAATACATGCTTCCTGCAAGCTTTCTCTTGTTTACTGGTTGAGCCCTGCAAGAATGGGGGGGGGGGGGGGAACAACTGTCAGTTTTTTAGAACTAACCTTTAAGATCCAGATTTTTGGCACCATTGATAACCTGAGTGACCACCTTAGTGTCCACCTTTAGACTGTGTGTATTACTGTTATCTCTGGTGATGACGACATTGTGCCATTGGTTGTCATTAAGAGGATGATCACTGTTGCCTTTGATAACATTAGGTCCATTTCCAAGGTCAAACACATAATGTATATATCTGTAAGCACAGCAAGAACTAGTTAAAGTTTGCAAGAACTCCAGTGCTACTGACCCTTATTCTAGCCAGAGTTGATAAATCAACTTACAAAAGTCACAAAGGGAAGTATCCCTGGGTTAGAGAGTTCTAATAAGCCAGATTTGAGAACATATAGCTGTGTACTTCCAACCAAGAACGTGCAAGGATTAGCATATTTTGAGATGGCAGCATTTGGAGTAATCGGATTCTAACCACAAAGCATTCCTCTTGAAGTTCTTGCAGAACCACAAAACCCTGTCTGTGCATGTGATTATTTTTTAAAATTGGTGATATTGATAAACATACTGGAGAGCAACACCAGATATGCTTATTTGGGGCATATATTCCCCAGATTCATTCTAAACTTTGAATAACTCCCTTAAGAAGTTAATTGGGAAACTCACTCAAAATATTGTACTAAAATTCACATGAGATTTATTATAGGTTTATTTAAACAGCTAGAGAACAATTAACAAAGCTTTCAACAAAAAATAAAGACCCTAACGAAGACTGAAGTCACGTGAGCATTACCCTGAATTATTTATGTAGTTCAAACAGAAATACACCTGAGGATAGAAGATAAATTTTCTACTTGCAAAGCAAAAAAAAAAAAAAAAAAAAAAAGACCACAAAATTCAGCTCTCGGAGTACCAGGAGCTCATGACTCCTACTTGTTTATTACTCCATGTCCCACTTACACAAATATGTGCAAAGTTAAAAATGAAACAGACTGAACTACACTGAAATAAAGAGGACTAATAAGCTGTATTTGTGGAAAAACTTCTACTGTGACTAGATGAGTATAAGAGATCAAAACTTGTTCAGCCAACAGAGGATTTTTTCTTTAATGTTACTGGTCTTGTGAGAAGAATACAGCAGCTCAAAAGCAAGCTGAGTTCACTTTTCCTCAAGCATCATCATCAGAAATACAAATTCGGCAGCCCATATGCTCTTTTTTCCCTTTAGTGGAGAGAGCAGAAACACAAGTCTGTTACAGGAAAAAAAGATAAAATGAAAGGGGGAAGAGAGACTCAGAACTCTCAGCACATTTCCTCCTCCTCTGTGCTATTCTGCAAGGTTTACAGCACAAAATGTTAGCCTAACTAGATCCAAAGGGCTTAAAAACATGAATGTTTCATACTGTAAAAGTGTCTTTCCCTCAGCCACAGAGGGAAGTCAGCGATAAAGTCAGAAGTCTAAGTGTTTCGTCATAGACCTCAGCAGCGAGGACATGACTCCGAGGTGAATTCCTCTTTATGCAAACATTTTAAGCTTACCTATAAGTAAGTTTATCTATCAGTAAGCTGGCAGAATACAGCAGAAAGTCACTTACCCCTTGACTAGTTCAACTGCGATAAAGTCATTGCCATCGCCACTGTTAAAGAGAATGAACCCATCAGCTGAGGTGGTCTTGAACTGAAAGAAGAGGTGCATGGATGTGTAAGCCTGCAAGGTGGCCAGGCTCAGGTAGCTGCTCTTGGTCTTGAACGTCACAGGGTCAGCTATAATGTTGCGGAGACCAAAGCGTGCCTTCAGCTCACAATAGTCAATGTCACCGTTCTTGCACAGGTCGATGTAGAGCATCCCGTTGAACATGAGGCTCTGGAGGTGGCCGATGAAGCTGGAGGGGATGACAGAGATGTACCGTTTCTCCGTCATGATCCCTGTCTCGATGTTGTGGAACTCCAAGCGGGTGTGATCGCCAACCATTGTGCCTAAAGGACAGAAACAAGGAGGAACATGCAGAAAGCCCAGGGATCAGTGACAGGTTGTAGGGAGCCCTTCACCCTCCAATTTCCAGACTAACAGCAGTACTAACGCAACCCAAACTGGTCACCGTTCAGCAGCTTGTACAATCAAGAATGCTCAGACTCTTGTTGGAGAGGCTTGAGTCTAGTAGTTGCCAAAACCTGGCAAAAAAAGAGAAGACGGGAGAAAGGGGCCATGGGCAGCAAGCTCTGATTTTTCCCTGCGCTTCACAGACTTTCCTGTTTGTGAAGACGACTGGGTCTCTCCCTTAAAGCCTGCGGTGATCTATTTGACCCATCAGTCCCTCTGCCAAAACACTCAGACACTTCTGAGACAACTCTTACAAGTGCCCTTCCTGGAAACGCTCAATAAACATAGATTATTATACAAAGAGCAGAACGAGAAGTGAGAACAGTCATACACCCGCTAATATTTATTCTGTTGTTCTCTCCTGGTACCTGATGTTATTTCTCTTATTTTAAAGAGCACAGCAGGAGGGAAATGCACAAGAATCTAACAGGTAAAAAGCCCTCCATATATTTAAAAATCAGCTTACCACTTGGGCTATTTCTCACGTTGTGAGGGATTTAAACCTCTTAATTAAAATACTCAAACTATTCAGTATACCAGACATGTCAGACTATTCTTTAAGCATATTTAAGTGTTTCAGTAAGCACGCTCGGCATCAGTACAGACACAGAACCCACACAGGCAGATGAAATACAACAGTACGCTGGAAGACTAGTTTGAGTACACAGACAAGTTGTGCAACATCAGAATGAAAACCATCACAAACATCCTTGCTCTAGTTTTCTGTAGTTCCTCGTTAAGTCAGCCACACAACTTTTGGCCATACAAGCGAACAGCCTTTCTGCACAGGCTTAGTTATATACTGTATATCAACAGGAATAATACTAAATTCATTAATTACTCAAAAATTAATTGTTTTATCATCATTCAAAGTACAACCATTATTCTAACCCTGCTACAAATACGCTGTTATTTTTTATCACGTGAAGTTTTCTGAAGCGTTGCATTGAGTTTTCACGGTGGGGTGCTTGCTGTGGGGTGGCTGCAGGGCAGCCGCCGTGAGAAGAGGCTGGGGCTGCCCCATGCTGGGCACAGCTGAGCCCCTCGGCCGAGGTGGTGATGCCTCTGGCAAAGTGTATTTCAGAAAGGGCAAAATTCTGTCTGCGAGCAAGGAACAAGGCAAAAAACACAACCAGAAACCCCGTGAACACCAAGGTCAGAAATGGAGGAGGGGAAGGAGGTGCTCCAGGTGCCAGAGTGGACATTCTCCAGCAGCCCATGGAGAAGACCACAGTGGAGCAGACACCCACGCTGCAGCCCACGGAGGACCCCTATGGCAGAGCAGGTGGATACTTGCTGTGACCCATGGAGAGCCCACACGGGAGCAGGTATTCCTGATGGCCTGTGGAGAGGATCCAGGCTGGACCACTTCACGAAGGACTGCTGCCCACGGGAAGGACCCACGCTGCAGCAGCGTCTTTTGCATGTTTCTTTACTTAACCTTCTAGTATATGATATGTTGCTCATCAGTTACTGAAATCCTTCATTTCTGAAGGTTTTCCAAAGGAAACAGCTACACTACCTGTTGGCCCTCTGCCTCCAATAACATTTTAACATACTGGTCACAGGGTTAAAAACAGAAGGGTCAAAAATATTTCAATTCATATTAGGTTTGAGAAAATTTGGCACCCGGATAAATAAAGACCTGTATAAATGCTTTCAGTGGGCTATAGACAGACAAAATTTAATACTAATCTGCTTGATTGCATCTGCTGGTCCGTTTGCGTATATACACTGCTCTCGACTGGTCAATGCGAGAGGCATTTCTGAGTCACTGGGATTAAACCTGGGAGTCACGCCGGTCACCATGGCTGAGTCCACAGCAAATTCCTCTTTTAGTTCCCCCAGGTCATACCAACTGGGACTTACAAGCTTTCTCATATTCTGTGCTATGTCCTGAGATCTCCTAGCATTTGTCACCTAAACATTTCCCAGGTGTTAAAAGATTAAAGAAAAAATAAACATAATCATAGGTCTTTCAAGACTTCTCCTACTATTCACTTTGTTGTTGTTGGGGATAGAATAAAAGCGGAAAACACTTAAGACACTCAGATGATACATTCTGGCTTGTGGTGTATAGTCAGATTAAATGAACTGATGGTCTCTTTCTTGCACAGGTTCTCTTAAAACACTAAAATATTTCTAATTCACCTCTCATGATCGTGCACAAAGTGAAGTTTTTCAGTTTATATTTTGTCCAAATATGATCGAGTTTTTGCAAAGACAGCAAACAATCACAGCTGTCACCACAAGAAAATGTTTTCAAGTGTCTATTCCAAATATGAAAATATTACGCAAAGTAGTTTATTTTTTCATTTATACCAATTTTAGCAGTGGATCTAAATTTAAGGACAATTATAAGAGAACATTGACATGGAAAGCTTCAACCCAAGCAGATACAGCTGGACAAACTTACAAGCAGCTGAGAAGAGTCACATATTTATGACTATTCAGGAATTCAAGTGTCAGTACCAATGCAATTTTTTTTTAAATCCTGAAACAGTTCTTTACCAGAAATAATATTTTAGTTTGAAAAATGCCAGTTCACAAGAACTAAAACTGTATATGGAAAAGCTTGTTTAGACAAATCGTCTCACCTCCGCTACTGTGATTGTTAAGGGCTGTTTCAGTTTTAGTGTTATCAAATGAAAACTTCTGATTTTTCCAAACAAAAGGATTTGTATATTCTCCAAAATAAAATAAATTAGAATTTAAAAATCACTTTTTTAAAAAAATCCTGCTTCTTTACTTCAAAAGTTTAGAAAAATAAAATGTATAGATGTGAAGGACCAAAATCAAGAAACCCCTTCTCCTTAGCTCTTCTACTCTTAGAAAAATGCAAAGTTGTTTCCAGAGTAAAAGAAAAAGCCAGGCCAGTGAAACCTGGAGTGCTCAGGGACAGGGAATCCAAATATAGGTGGCATTAGAAACAGAGTGAGGGAAGTTGGCAGAGGTGAACCCAGAATTTTAGGAAAGGTGAGAAATGACAAAACTGGGACTGGCTTAGGACAAATAGGACTGTGATAGCAGTGGTAGTGCAGAAAATTAGGAGAAGTTCAGTGAAAAGCTGAAAAGAACATGACAATACAAGACCAGAATCAGGACAGAGATATATTTTCCTAAGAAATTAAGGAGTGAAATCCAATATTTTCTGATTTTCTGAACTCTGCAGAGTTCACCCCTAATTCCTCCACTGTATTGTGTTGTAACTACTACAACAATCAGCAGCTCTCCAGTTCAAGTGGGAGCACAGAAAAAAATTCCAGCCTGTGCTGCGGTATTTGGGTGCTTAGCAAGATGTTGTAGGGAGGAACATAACCGCTATATTTGTGTCTCATTTATCACTGATGTTCTGAGGCAGGGGGGAATGTGGGAGGAGGGTTTTGCGATTAAGCAGCAAAACACTGTCCAGAGAAATTGGATTCTGACTTTGTCTTAGATATCCTGCAAGAAGCCAAGTCAGTCACTTCATTACAATTTTTTTCATAGGTGGTCATTAATTGTCTAGACTTAATTCTCCAAGTAGAGGGGCTGAGCTAATTTACAGGATACAATTTACAGACATGCTGAATATTTCTGCATGCAAATGACTGAAAAAAATCACACCAAATTGGTTCCAAATACATCCAGCTTTATTCTGGTGCCTTGTTTCCAAACTTGTAAAACGGGAAAAAGATGCCTACTCACTTCGTACAACACAGATAGGGGAATAAATCCAGTTCCAGCTTCTTAGTTCTGCATAAACATGTTGATGAGTAGCACACAACAAACACACACACAGAAAAACAACAGCTCTATATTTAGAGCAAAATTTAGCTGGCATGCATCATTCCAAGCAAGCAATAAGAAAGAAGGTGGCAATCAAATAAGCTGTTTATTTTTTGCTGGGGGCCCAATTTAGACTTCTGATCTATGCCTATGATAGCGAGAATCCTGTGGAAAAATCTATGTGACCACATCATTGAAGACTGTATCATCTGCCCAAGGAAGTGGGATGCAAATTGCACAGAAAAATTTTAACTCTGGTTTTTCTGACTTTTGACTTTGCCATGATGGCATTCTTTTAACAGATATTTTTAGCTGTAATGCATCTTTAATTATGTAATTCGTATACATGTGCATATGCACATCCTATTTTAGTATAGGATTGTATCATTATTATTTATAAACTCAGTTTCGTGAAAAAGAGGCTTCAAAACCAGATGGCTTTCTGGGGATTGAGTTGGTAATGCAGAGAGTGCCACCTCATGGTACTTGTTAAAAAAGGATATTCAAAAGAATTATTCTTAAATGCAGAAGTAATCAGGATGAAGCATTTACCAACATATTTCATCATTTCAGAAAGTTTCCTCTTAAATAAAATTTGATTTTCCTAAAACCTAATTTTGACCAAGCCTCCATCAGTTCCAACAAGTAGAGGGAAAGATTCTTCTTTCATATGCTTCTGATTCTTTCTTGCAAATTCTCAGCCCATATAACACAGCATATGTTTACTTCAGAGGGAAAAATATCTATTGAGTCATTTTCCTGCCATCACACTTCTATGCGCTTATTTCAAAATCCTGACTCATGTCTTTCCACATAATCGAATTATGACATTACTTAATTGCCTTCAAACAGTAGAAAAGAACTTTTTGCAGAGATAGGATATGGTATTCCGGCATTGCCTGTGGCAGCCGTTCCTTCTGAGGAGAAGCTACTCACAACAGGACATCAGCATTTGACACAACAGCATGGGTCACAACTAACCAAACGCACCCATACCAATGCTGCAACCAGAGTTACCATTCTTTGTGATGCTACTCTCAGCCTTCGGGCTGCTAGTGTTTTCCTCAAAATCCCCAATTCCTACCATTATATACAGCTACGAGAATTTTAAGACCTTTGAAAAAAGAAAAGTAAGTTTCTGTCTCTTGCAGCCGTGGGGAAATGGACCAGAAAAGTATCACCTTGATAATTCTGTGACGAAAAAAAGATCAATCCAAAGCACCAGCTTTCCCAAGTCATTGATCTTTTCTTTCCCCCTTCAACTACATTTCTCCTCAAAAAGCTGTCAGGAAATGCAGGAAAAGAAAAAAAAAAAAAAGGAAAGAAAAAAAAAAAGGACTGATACACTCTATATGTCATGATGCAATATATTCTGATGAGTCAGGGTCCTCTCTAACCTCTAAAGCAAAGCTGGGAACAAACTGCTCTAGCTGCTTTTTCTTCTGGATGGCTCTGAGCCACAAGCACAGGAACTTGGGGTGGGGGGCACCCAAATAACAAAAAAACCAAAACCAAACAGCAGAGATAGAAACCCATATTCTCTACCACATCTGCCAAACGCAGGTCTGCCATCAAGGAGAAGTTTGTGCGGTTTCGGGAGCCTTGGTTTTGATTCCACAGCATTGGAAACAGCCACAATGGCAGCTCAGGAATGATGGATACTCACAGCGTACCCCAAACAGCCCGGCACCAGAGGCAGTACTGCTTAGCACCGCCGCGTCCCTGGGCACGTGCAAGCTCAACTGTCCCCTAATCCCAGGTTTCGTATCACCGCAGTTGTCACAAGTATCTGGTGCTGGCTAAGAACAGTCTTTCAGAACTGACACAAAAAGTAACATGAAGGAGGGGTTAGTAAAGGGGATACACACAATATCAGGGGTAATAGGTGTAATGGCAGAGAAGAGACTGGGAACAAAGGCACAAAAATAATGACAAAAAAAAATACTCCTACATTACACTTACCCTCAGCAACATCATCATCCACCATCAGCTTGAGGCTCTTTCCTCGCCGAACCACTCGGACTGTGTGCCACTCGTTATCATTGAGTTTCTGT
Source organism: Microhierax caerulescens (assembly GCA_035590215.1). Lineage (NCBI taxonomy): Eukaryota > Metazoa > Chordata > Aves > Falconiformes > Falconidae > Microhierax > Microhierax caerulescens. The sequence continues at coordinate 66,281,441 of JAVJGJ010000060.1, read as the reverse complement.
CCAGCATAAAGTGTTTCAGGTCCCTTGCCTGGGGATGGGGATAGGTACGACAGTTAGAGCCAGACCCCCAATTACTTTAGTATTTGTTCAATGGGAAAGGTCACCAAAATCAGCCTGGCGTGATACAGACGAGTACGTTGTGTAGGTGCGTTATAACCTGTAACCACCTCTCACACCTACACCTTCCCAGCTCGGAGGGACTCAGGGTCACAAACTTTTCTACTGGGTGAAGTGCCCTCCTCCGCAGAGCCCAGGGGTCACAGGCATTTAAAATAGGGGTAGAATTTTTTTTTTTATGCTACGGTTCTCATTTCCAAATGTCACATAGTACAGTGCACTGCAGTATTAGAAAAAAACAGGCTGGTGACTGAAATGTCTCTGGAGCAGAGACATTAGAGTCGAATTTTGATCCCCTAACAAACTGGATTTATAGCAGCCCCAAGGTGTTTGTTTTGCAAAGTTAATCACACTGATCTCTTAACACTTAGGTATCGAACACCAGGTTGGTTTCAGTCTTTCATCTCAAAAAATAATAATAATAAAAAAACCCAACCACAATAATGCTCCAACCCTCAGAAAACCTCAACCACCACCACCCAAAAAAATATTTTTTTTTTTTAATGCAAAACCTCAGAAAGACAACCACTCACCAACCTGATTATTTGCTTTAAGGTTCTTTGGCAATGCAGCCTGGCTATAAAGTACTTACTTCACCCTCTGAATTACAGGTCAATAGGGAAAGAAGAGTCCTTTCTTCTTCAAAAGGTAAAACGACAGTTGCCCTGGCAAACAATGCTCCTGGGAAAATAGCACTAGTGCTACCCATATTTGTCCAATTTTGCTGCTCACCCATCACAGTTGACAGTCAATTACTTAAAACATTAATTGTTCAAATTCCAGGACTGGAACACCTCACTCATGTCAAATGGTAGGTGAAATTGAATAATGGTGTGTGCTAAATTGAAAGCATCTATGTTCATTTCTGTACAGTGCTAGAGTGTTTCTTGATCCAAGTATGTCAGAGAAATGCAGAACGAGGACAGCAGAACTTGTTGTGCATTGGGTCTGGGCCTATTGCCCAAATCAGCCAAAGGGAAACCCAAAAAAGAAAAAGCAAGACACATCTGACGTATTAAAAGAGACAGGGCAGGGACAACAAGGCACTACTACAGCTCAGCTTACTGCACTGGTAAAACTAATATCAAATATGCAGATTATTTCTCTATGTTTTTTCAGCACAAGCAAATCAACCTCTATTCAGATAGCCTTTGAAAAGCTATATTTTTTTTATTTATTTTTTTTTTAGTTGGACTGGTTACCTAACACAGAATAAAACGTACACATCTTCAGGTGAAAATCTGCACGAGGGGGTGCACCCACTCTGATCTGCATCATGGACTTGACTAGGAAGTAAGTGTAGCATATTTCATAGTGAGATAGAAGTGAAAGAATGGATAGGAAAAATATCCAGGGACTGTACATAGATGTACATCAGCAAGTTAGTACATTTTATCCCAGAACATATATCACAAAATGACGTCTCTAGATCGCCAGCAAAATTATTGCCTACATCAAAATATACTGCACCAGTTACTGTAGCCCACACAGCCACTTCCCAGATAGGAAGATAAAGGAGTTCATCTGGACCTGTGTGTTTCTATAATACCACCTGAAAGCATGAAGGGAGAGGAAAGGAAGGGGCAGCAAATGCTTTCTTAAAATGCATTACTTTTCCACAGGTCCATTAGAGCTCTGGAGGACTCAGCCAAGAGAAATACTCGGGTGTACTGACTTTGTTCACTTGACAACACACCTTCCATGCAACACCTCTGCATTCAACGTGGTTGAGTAACTTGCAGTTTCTGTGAGTTCCCACTTTTCAGCCCCAGCCTGACAAAACAGGGGTCAGCCAAAATGAGTTGGTTTGGTTTCTCACTGTTACCTCGATGCCCACCGTAACACTTTCAAAAGAAAACACCCACAGAAGTTATGTGACTGGATTCTCAGAAAGTGTATTTTAACCAAGTCTTAAATGAACAGAAAGTTTCAGCCTTCCAACTTTTTTTTTCCCCAAAAATGAATAAGGCTATCTACAAATGAGATTGCTATTTAGAAGTAACTAGCTAATAATTTGGGCTAATACATTAGAAAATGAAGCATTGCAGATGCAAACTATGTCATGCTATTTAAGTCCATGTCTTGATCAGCCAATTTAATATATGATCAGTAAAAAAAAAAAAAAAAAAAAAAGGAGGTCATAATACTTTTGTTCACTCACAAGCCTCTATTTTGTATGCAACAATGGGTATTGGTTTATTTTGGTAGGCTTACCCAAATAACACTGTACAGAAAAATTCAATACATGAACGTGCTCAAGAGCATTCGGGTAAGTATTCCAACTAGGCATATTTGTGTTAAAGAAAAAGAAAAGTGTTAAACATTATGTTACTCTATTCAAGCTGTTTTCTTTCTAAATTCTTTCAAGACATCTACATACCAGCTGGGTTGACCTGAGAAGTAGCAAAAGTGCGCCCACATTTTTCAATGGACAGCAAGTGAGTTGATGTTCCCTGTGTAAGCTCCCACCAAATTCTGTGTGGTTCCAGGAATTCTGTATAGAGGGACTCCCACATCTGGATGCCAAACTTCATTTCATTAAGCGTGATTATTATATAGACATTTATGTGTGATTGATTTCTAAAAGATGACTTGAAGAGTCCTAATCCAACAGTTGCAGATGCTGGGGAAAACAGAAAGAAAACGGGCCACGTGTAGCAGAAGGATAATGCTCTCCCTAAGTACTGCCTCCTACCCAGCAAGGCATTTCTGTGGTCTTGCAGCTGAACACCCAAAACAAAGCGTTTAGACCGAGGCTGGTGGGGGTTTTGTCGTCTTGTGGTTTGGGGTTTTTTCCTCCTTTCAAGCTATTTGCACCTACATCACCCTTCAACTAGGATAATGCAGATGTTGGAGGAAGCAAAGCAGAAGGTTAGCTGGACAGAGGAAAAAAACGTCAAGGATTTAGGTCTTCCCTTTGTGCAGCAGTCTTTTATGATAAAAGACAAGGAAAGACCAGGAACTCGTGCAGCAATGTTACAAGCTGGATGCCTGGAAACATTTTCTATTTAAAATACTTTTGATGAGATCAAAGTTGGACATTAGGTAATTTCTGCAATTAATTTAATTTTTATGCATCAGATGATTAAAAGGCCACTTAGCAGGAAAAAAAGTAAGACAAAGTTTCCTCTGTAGCAATAACTTAATAGTTAAGCTGCCAGAGCAGCACTCCTGTTGGTGTGTCTGGCCTTCTTGGTCATTAACATCCTCCTTCCTAATGTCCTCCTAAGGAACCGTACATCATACAGAATTGACCGCTACCTCTCACTTTCAAACTCAAATGAGCCAGTCTAGTGCGTATCCCTTCGGTGCTTTGCAGTGGCAAACGCTACTTAATCAGAAGCAAAACCACTTCTCTCAGGCATCACCATATTCTGGACATGAGTCCAGCTGTAGTTCAAGCTTCTCCAGCAAATATTGATTCAGCTGCAGTGATTCCTCCTCGTGCTCTCAGCTACTCATCATCTACTTTGACATCTACTCAAAACTTGTTTGCATATTGTTCATAAAAACCAACTAGTATATTCTTTCAAACATGGCAGAACTCCCTCCCATCTGCCCAGGGTGTCCCAATCATTATCTCAATATCAAAGTTGCTCTAGTGCTAATTAATAGCTTGGCCCAAACAGACTTTGCAGAAGTGCCAAGAACAAACATACCGAAGTATAAAGAAGCAAAATCAGTTCATGCCTTCTGAAAATGCCAAGATGCTTTCCATCTGGCCCCCAAGAACTCACTCATTTAGAACGAACAATTGGTCAGAGAGATGCAGTTAAAACAATAGCTCTGAAAACACCAGCTGTTACCCATCCTCAGAGGTTAACAGCACACAGAACCTCCCTCCTACGAAAGGCAATGGAGGAAGAGGGTTAATCACCTCACCCGTTCCTCTCAGGTGGATAAAAAATAAACAAAGCATGCTTTTACCCTTGGTGCAGGCTGTCATTATCTGATCCGTTTATATGATTAAAGTGACCTTCACGAAACCAGGCTATCTCGCTATTGCATATCTTATCCAATATTACAGAAGAGGTCAAACATTCAAGTCTACTGAACAGCAGAAGAGACAACCAGAAAGGACACCACCAGATTTGATGGGCATGAAAAAGGCTCTTCCCTCATTACAATGAGAACTAATTCTACAGTGATATAATAATGCTTTTTAGAGAAGACCCTCAGTAACGATTTAAAAAGGTTTTATCTGCTTTTTTCTTTTAATTAAAATGCTCAGCTACCATCTCAGCTTTATGCAGTGGCACATTTTTGTGTCTGTTTTATACAGGGCAGCATCCTTCAGGAATGCCATCAACATTTCAAGGCACAGAGGGGCTGGGAATGGGAAGGTTTTTGCCACCCCCACCTCAACCTTTTTTTTTGGGGGGGGCAGGGGGGGGTTGGATGGGGTGGGGTGGGGAGGAGGCATTGATTTTTACTTACACTTTTACATGGTGATCAGAAAAGTTTTGATCCACTGTGAAAGATGGGTACACAAATTTGTAAAATATGAGAATGAATCACAAGGCAAGCTAGACAGATTATCTCAAAGCTTGCAAGAAACTGATCCATCCTATTAGACACTATCTAGTGATTCTCTGAAGAATATTCAGCTGTAACTAGTACAACTGTAGAGTGGGATTCTTCATTGTAGCCCTAAAAATGCTGCACAGAGGAGGGAGGTTATGAAGCCAAAGGAAAGAACTGGGAAACTTTTACAAAAATAATTAATGTTTGGCAGTTAATGGAACATCACCCAAAGACACTACATCAAAATGTTTTGTTCTGCACCTGCTCTCATCCAACACCAAAATGTTCCACTTGTTTCTCATCCCCAGTGATACTCATACTGCTTTGGAAGATAAGTAGCTTGTTTATATAAAACAATTATTTAGTAACATACATGAAAAAATCATGCACAGTTATACAATATGGCAGGTATTTTATGAAGCTGTTACCATATTAAACAAAGAATTCTTTTTTTCCATATATTCTAGATGCAAGGATATTCAGTCACAAATTCTACAGGTAGGTTTGAACAAGGTCAGGGGAAGGAGGGTGTAAGGTCAAAGACACTGCCAAACCATTCACACACCTTTATGGCTTCTTGACATGAGTTCCTACAAAAGACAGGGTGAGTATCAAAACACACACATGGCTCAAATGCAGAGCTGGGAGCTGCTCTGAAAACCTTCACTATTTTTTGGTCTTGGTTGAGTAATAGTCAGTAGTGTAAATTTTGTCGGTTTTTTTTTTTTCCCCCCAGGCAGCACTAGCATGGACACAGAGTTCCAGGATGGTCTTTTTCTTGACCAGCATCTGCTGTCCAACTCCAGGAGCATTGTTAATTGCTAGGAAACAACTGGCAACCCCAAGACTTTCGGTACATCGCAGACTTTTATATAGATAGCCCAGAAAGATCAATACATATTCACATATATACACACTTGTTTTGCTCATATATAGGCTTTAGAATCCCCCTTTTCAAGAAAACATTGGCTGCCAACAATGAATAACCAGTTGCGCTTCCCTGGAGCTAGTCAATATCTTTATTGGGGACCTTACCTGCACCAACCTTTCCATTTCCTCAAGGAACAGGGTCATCTCCGTGTGCCACGCCACGTTAAACAAAACATAGCATACACTTAAGAAACAAATGCTTTTAGAAGGCTTACAGAAAAGTTATGTTTACAGCTTTACAGCATGGCTTCATTGGGAAATCAATAAAACTGAGCATGATTTACATCAACCTACCCAGAAGCAAAGCTTAATTATTCACATTTGTACAGCAATAAAAAGCGCATACACAAAATCCTTTAAATGGCCACAGACTCAATTAGCCTCACAGGTGCAGATAAGAATCCTCCGCCCCAACAGCCATACTAATCAAGTGCATGGAATTAACGCAGCAAACAAATGAAACATAGCAAGGCCATCCTATTATTTAGCTTAAAAAAATACCCCAGTCTCCCTATAAACTTGACCAAAAAAAAAAAAAAGTTAAGCTGTTTTAATTGTTTGCATACAATCTATTTTAAAATGTCTTCACAAAAGAAAAAAAGTGCATACTTAATAATAAAAAAAAAAAATGTTCCTTGCTTTTGCTATAAATACACATAGCACCATATTCAATGTTCTTTTACAGACACCCCGGACAATGGCTGTAGTAAGACTCAACACGGATTTGGGCAGCATTCATCATGACTGCAGCTTGTTCGCAGGGCTCTTAAAACTTAGTGCAGAAATTATGTTTGTGTGTCTTTTGCTCAATGTGTATATAATTTGTGATTAGAAACAAAAAAGGAGACAATTCGATTGCATGTATGGTACAGGTTACACCTGGCACAAATCACACTTGTGTCTAAGTTCCTCCATCAGGGGCAGTGGGTTGTACTTGTTTGCCTTAATTTCATTGCTATTGAATTTTAACACTTTTAGAGACTACGTAACTACTGTGTATCTCTACAGTAGAATCATTTTTAACAGACATCAGAAAAAACATGGGTTAACAGGAACGTCACGCCCCCCAGAAGCATTTAAATAGATTACAATTTCAGCGAAAGGATGTTTCAAACCTTCCAAAGAAAATTTTATTCTGCTTAGAAAATGTTAAAAATGTTTCAGCTTCAAGCTAAATGGAAAAGCTTTCAGCATTTAGAAGTAAGGTTTTTATTATCTATTCAAGTTATTATCCATTTTTAATGGTAATAGATGGTTTCCCATTTTTATTGGGGGACCTATTTCCACTTTTAAGGAAAGGGGGTTTATTTTATATTCACAACCAGCTGGGAGGTCAAAAAAGGACATGGAAGTATGAAAAAAACCCAATCAAGTATTCATGCTTTTAAAATTAAGTTTTAAAACAGTTTAATTAAATTAACTTCAAAGTGATTTGAGTCAGACTGGCTCTGTTTTTAGAGGGGGCTGTTGTGTGAAACCCTTCACGCTGGCCAGAACGCTACACACGTCTCTTCCTAACAGATCAGGGCCACAAAAGCTTCGGCATAGGTATAAAAATTCAGAAGCTGCTGTACTGTGACTCATCGACGATTTGCCAAAGGAAATATCTATGCATGCCAGACTTTCAGAGAGCGAAGCTCGGGAGAGCTCTGGGTGCAAATAAACGGAGCAGCGAGGCACTGGGGGGAGCAGCTCCTGCCACAGGGACTGACCCCAGCGAGCAGCCAGAGGGAAGCGGCCTCGTTCACTACAGCTGCTGCGCTGGTCCTTTCATGCGAGTACAAAAGGATTGTGCCTGCTGCCACACTTCGCTTTGAAGACAACTACACCTCGGCGATGAATAAAGTAACTCCAGAACTTCAACCCAGATTCACCCCCTTAGTAGCAAATACCTGTTATTTTCAGGTATATTCATTTCATGGATGCAGTCTGCCACCCAAGAAAGAAGTCTATGGCTCAAGAAACATGCAAAACCTCACAGAGTTTTACTGTAGGATGTATTTTAAACCAACTATTACAGCAACAATTGCGCACAGACTTTTGCAGGCCACAACAGTAACAAAGAGGTAAAGAGATCATATTTTAAGACAGCTTCGCATTTTATTAGCTTTCCAGTGATGAAGTGCTAATCAAACCAAGATACAGGTGTGACAACACCAGATATTTAATTCTTCTGTTTATTCCTGGGTAGATATAATAGTACAGGTACCAGATCCAAACAGCTTCTCACTAATGCCATGTTTGAAACACAGATGAACTGCACTACAAACAGTAAGACAACTGGAGTTTCTTTTCCTGTTTAGTTTCAAATCTCCCAATAAATGCTACAAAACAAGTGGATTAATTATAATCATAGTAAGAAAAAGATGCTGGAGATGAAGCTGAGACAACTGGAGTGAGTTATATCATTTATCATGTAGGGACGATGATGAAATAATTTGACTGCTTACTGCCTGGATGAGATTCAAAGTACTTAAATCAGAAAGGGAAAAAAACATGGATAAATGTTTGAGTCTAAATCAGGTACCCCCAAAAGCTCTTTCTTATGTTAGTAAGGAACCACATTAGAGCAGGCTGGAAAAGCTTGTATCATCCCATTTTGTGAGCCTTCTCTTGCTCTAATTGCCTCTATTACTTCATTGGAAGAGATTATTTGAATTTTGGAATGATCTGATTATTGTTGTAGAGTTTTTTGTTTGTTATTAAGTATTAGAGCAGTTACTTCTTATTTCAGTCTGAAAAGCAAGGAGATTAGGAAGTAAGACAAGTCAGCTGATGTGTGGCAATACAGTGCCTTACAGTAACTGCACACATACGCCTCTCGGGAAGGAATCACAGACCACTTCCTAACACCAGGACAGGATCTTTGTCTCCCTCTTTCAGGACACAGAAGACAATGGCAAAGAAAGGGCTTCCTTCCCAGGGACACATTTGACAGTTGAACGCACATCTGAGTCAGAGGAAAAACCCAGGCCTCTGAAGCTCCAATCCCAAATACTGCATTAAAAAAAAAAAAACAACAACAAAAAAATGTTGTTTAGGACACACCACAGTCATCACTACACAGCAGACAGTCCTGCTACCAGCACTTCTTCATTCAGATATCAAGGGCAAAGACCAGCATCATCACCCATTCAGAGAACCTAAATTTCTTTCTCATTTAAGGTACCGTTCCCTGTGGCACCTGAGTGCCTGAGGTGTTACAAATGCATGCAGAGTTACCTTCGTGGTTACTAAGACTATGACATGAACTAGCTTCAGCCTCCCTCTAAGAACATAACAGTCAGCATCACAGAAATTACATCTAACTGCTTACACCACCAGCAGGATTCCAGACTTCTGCAGGGGTGAAACAAAACACTGCACTCTTGAGGGTTACTTCTTTTTGCAATGCTACTTCCACTCTGAAGTTTGACACTCCTTTGATCTATGGTGCCAGCCAAGTAGTTTTTAAATTCTACATTGTATATTAGCCAGTGTTTGTAAGTGTACCAAAAACTCCATGTGTACTGGGAAGGAGAATAACATATGCATATAAATCATACTATTAACAAACAACAACCAAAATTTGCAAGTGGAGACCTTGTGTTTTCAGGTGTTACTGGTAAACTGCGTGTGCATAACTGGTAACGCACATTGGCTCCTTTTGCCTGAAGTGAGAAACTGTGGTGAGGAGGATGGTAAGTGGCACTTGGACCTACCTGCAAGAGTCTCTTTACTTTAAGGAGCTATTGAGGAAGGATCACATGCTTCCAGAAAGCTGAGGGATCTGTAGTGCAGACTGGAGTGTTTAAAGGCATTTAAAATCTTAACCATCTCAAAGAGGTGTCTTTCACAATAAACAGAATAGAGACCTCAACTACTGTTACCTTTTGAAGAGTCACTGACTATTCTCCTGTCCCTTAAATAGGAATGGTTAGCACAAGATAGCAACCACATGGCAACACAGATACTATCCTGACTGAACTTCTTCATATTTTATAGATAAAGCACTAGTATGCATATTACCTATTTAAGGTAAGCTACACTTCAGTAACGACTATATGCTTCCAGGTTACGTACCAGATAACAAGTATGACTAAGTAAAAACATTAATGGGAAGGTTTTACTGAACTGACCTATACAAAGGACTAGAGACATAAAACTGTCTTTCAAATGCCCCTTTGTCCTTTCTCTTTGAGCTGTTAAGTTAAATCCATTTTTTTTTTTTTTTTTTTTTGGTTGTCATCCTCTAAGCCTTTCATTTACATCTTAGCATTTACAGAATTCCTCATTTTTCCAGGACGCTACAATGCTAATGCATCCTTAAAATAAGGTTAAGGGATATGGCTGACCACGTTTTATGGGGAAGAAACTGAGATATAGTTGCATTACCCAAAGCATCACAGCAAAACTTTGGACCCTCTTAAATAAATGTTTTCCTTTCCTTTTAGCAAACTTGGCAAAACTGGATAAAACTTGACTGGAATTAGGAAGCCAGATCTGTACTGGTTACAAACTCTAAAGATTAAGACACATCCAACAGCCAAGAAGCTGGTTAGAAGTCTAGCTGCAAATAATTTGTGTAATGCCACTGAACCCTTCTATTTCCAAAAACCTCTCTGCAGTAGTCACATTGTATACTCCCCAAAAGAACTGGGACCCTGCTAGCAAAAACGCACCTGAGTCACAGCAACAAGATCTGTGACCACTGATGAAAATTCCCCTCAGATGCTCTACAGACACCACCAGTCTCCAGTCTACTGGTAGCACACACTGACTCCTTTCACCTGAACTGACAAACCCTGATAAGAAGGATGAAAAATGATATATAAACCTACGGGCAAGGGACTCTTTTATTTAGGTTAAAGAGCTATCAAGGAAGGATCACACACTTCTGGAAAGCCAGGGGATCAGCAGTGCAGACTGAAGATAGTTGAGGATTTACAGATAAAGATGACATCCGAGGCAAATATTGAGAACCCCTTTGAAATTCAGATTTTAGGAGTCACAGCTTTCATGTCAACTAAGGAGCATGTAAAGGAAAAAAAATGCCCTGGGAGAGGAAGGGGAGAGAATGGTAAAGCTAAGCACAGGTGGCTTTAAACATATCCGTATCTCTTTGCCCCTAGAACTCTGAATGACAAAGAGCATCTAAGATCCAAACTGATGCCATCCCTCCTCTCAAACATACCTCCTGAATCACTCAGTTTCATACATACACCTTCATACAAACCCTGTATGTTTCATACAACATCCACATGTAATCCTGGTATCGCTAAAGTTAGACAAAATCATGTCAGAGAATTAATTGGAAAGTATCATCCTAAAACAGCCACAGATGAGGAGAAAAAGAAAACAGAAAGACAGATCTCTTCCCACCAGGAAGCAGATTTATTCCTCGAAAGGTACCACTAGAGTTTGGGGGTCTCCTTTTCTTGCCCAGAGAATTTAGTGCCCACTTTAAAAAGACCACAGATCTAACAGCAATGTCAGGGTACAAATAATGAACTGAGCACAAGGAAGGAAACTTTATAGCTCCTGAAACCAGTCGATGCCTGTGCATATTTATCAGCCATCTTGATTACAAGGGTTATCAATCCTTATACACCACACTTAAAATGGTAGTAATAGCCAGCACTGCAAGGTTTCTAGAGAAAAAAAAATAAATCTAGTTGTATTGGAATTATGTATTGGTTGAAGCTGTTCCAAAGACATTTAAGCAATAGGGTTGTTTGACTATCAAGCAATAGTATGTGTTAGCCTCTGGCTAAGTTGTAAAAACAGTAGGATTTGATTAATGGCATAAGCTGGTCACAAATATCTCCCTAGCAGTTTCACTTCCCGTTGAAAGCTTAGTGACAAGCACACTTCGTTTTCCATCGCAAGTTTGGAAAGACATCCTTTTGCTCTGAGAAAAGGCTACTTCTGCATTGCCTTTTAGAAGGCACACACACACCCCAAAACACCAACAAAAAACGCTCACAGCCTCTACTGCCTTCTCCAGTTGTCTGTTAGGCAAGGAGGTAGTGGTCATTACAGGGATGGGTAGATCACACACACCTCTCCCGATGTATTTTTCCTCACAATGTCTATTTCTAGCCAACAAACAGCTAGAGTGCTGCAATGTTGAGCAAACCACAGCTTTTGTGGTCTCATTTCTACCGTCCACAAGAGCACTGCGAGAATTAACCCACACGTTTAGAAAGCATTCAGATCCTATGCTGAACAAATGCTTTAACACTACTAACATCTATATAGTCCATACTATCAGTGATTATTTTAACACTATCACAGCAGCAGAATATTTAGAAATAACATAACTAGAAGAGACCATCAAGTCCCAAGTGTCAATCAGTTGAGGAAAGTGGATTCTCAGGACATAGCACAAGAATGGTAACACGGGCCACGATACAGAGAGAAACTACTATCCAGGGCAAAATTCTTATGCTCTATACAGTTCCCTTGATTTCAAGGAGAGTAAGTACTCCCCTCAATAAGGGTTTTTGGCTGGAGGGCAAGTGTTGGGATTTTGTTTTGCTTGAAAATGAAAAAGGTTAAGGCACCTTAGGGTGATTCATTAAGACCTGCAATCCCACTGCAGAAGCAGTCAGGAAAAACAAATGCCACACATGCCAAGACTATTAATTATGTGGGGAAAGAAACGTTTGACTGATCATTCAAGGCAATAGCCAAGCCCGGAGAATGAGAACTAGACTTCAGAAGGCTCCTGCTCCCAAATCTTGAAAGTACCGGTTCTTCAGGAGTCTGTTTTCTGTAGAAATACTTTCACCTACAAGTGTCATATTAGTCTGATCTCAATGGGGTCTTTAAAATAAAGCACTGTGTAACACTCTGCAGGACCACTGGCCAAGTTTCTGATGCTTTTTCACTGCAAAGATTAATTAATAGTACCTTAAATGGATAGCGGTTCAGTGTTAATAAATGCAGCCTGCATGACATCAATGGCACCTTGATTTTCAGAGGTGCTGATCGGAACTACAAAGCACATCATTCTGCAAGAATCAGACATAAATTCAAAGCCTCAATAAGTGACTGAGTGCTGCTATGCTTCAACTCCTGTTTTATAGGAAGCAAAGTGTTTATAGATGTGTCCTCTTTCATTCGCTCCCAGGCCCAGTTTTGAAAGTTGATAAACATTTGTATAACATAAAGCATGCTTCATATCAAATTGGTAACTGAAGTTTTACCTATAAACCAAGCTATTTGTACAAGCCTGCAGGCAACTGGATCACTTTTAATATCACCTAACCTCACTGTAGTAATTTCAAGCAGTTACAGATTAAAAGAAGTGGTAAGTATTACCGTGATGAGTTGGAATTAAAGGATTTCTAATTTCTTATTCAATATCACTAGCATCACAAAGCAAAACAGCTTCCAGTTTTATACCAATGCTGACTTTTAATGATGTGTCAAATACAGGCACATGGTTTCATGCAAACAATAAAAAGGCTCTTTGTATCAGAACACCCATCTAGGACAGCCATCTGGATCAGCACATTTAGTCTTTTATATTTATAGTCAACTATGCAATAGCCACATAGTCAAAAATGATGCACAAAACATCTGCTCTCCCACCAACACAAAGAAATATCCCTTCAGCATATAAACAAATGGAATGTGAAAGAGCACCTTTCCTGTGAATTCCCTTTTCCGTAAGCCACATCTGATATCTACTGAAGAATGCTAGCTGATAGAATATAATACCCTGTATATCATACTATGACATTAAGGTGAATATTTATACTATATGCAGACGTGTGTGCAGAACAGGAATTGGACTACGGAGGTGCAGCCACAGCACAGACTGTATTTGGCATCCGAGGAATACGAATAACAGGAGGCATTTTTGGTTCAGTGAACAAATCTGAAACATCAGGGGAAGGAAAAGAAAATCACTTCGGGCCAATCTGAAAATGTCCTTGCTTTTTCTGGACCAAAATCTGCGCCCCAAAAAACAACCCAGAAACTGTTCTACACCGAGTTTTTTAAATTCAAAGCTGAAAAGGTCTGAAGTACTCAGTTAATGCCTTCTTTGCTGTGCTATTCAATGGCAAGGTCTGCCCTCAGCCCTACAAAGTTTCTGACGGATATAAATGCATAGGAGCAGAACGGCTGCAGTCAGACACGTTGAGGGAGCCAGCCACTGTCGATGCAAGGACAGCATCGATCACCTTTGAAAGGCTGCAGTCCTAGAAGGAAGTCAGAAATTACACTCCCCCCCAAAAAAAAAGTAAGACAGATTTTAGAGAGCTGGCCCTGCTTTGAGCAGCAAGTTGAACTGCAGAGCTCCAGAGACGACTTTCCAACCTAAACTGTTCTATCAAAACATTTTGTTTCACTGGTAACCAGAAGGTTTTGTTCTCACTGACTGGGAAAGGAGATAATTTCAGAATAAATTAAATGCTGAGAAATGGTTAAAAATGAAAAGACAAAATATTTTTATATTAAATGTCATAATATTTTTGTTTGCCTTGCCATTTCCTTTTTCATAAACACTTGCCAAGTTCAACTAAATTCACAAATGGATACAGTCAACATAAATCTGCATGTTTCAGCTAATGAACTGATCAAATGAAAACACTTAATGTAGTTCTACTTGCCAGCTGCCTTTAGCAATACTACTGCTGAAAAATCACAAAATATTTGTGAGAGAAACCTCTATTCAGAGAAACTGCATATAAAATAACAACAACAGGCAAAACCTATGGGCAAATGTCCCTATTAACCAACATTTATTTAGCTAATCTACTGACCAACATACGTGCAAACAGTGTCTGACACCAAAACCACAGACCACAGGTCACAGACTTGTCACCCTGGAAGACAGGTCCCAATGAACCTGAGGTCTATAAGCTTCAGCTGACCAGCAGCTCTGCTGTCCAACAAGCAGCGATGTTCTGCAACACACTGAAGACAGCTGCCTTTTCCCATCGAAGTATTTCTTTTGGAACATATTCTTTAAATGCTATGTATCTTTACCGTATAGTCTTTTACGGAAAGATCCCTAAACAGGTAGATTCCACAAACAGATGTCAGGAGAAGAAGAGAGCTTGCCCTTACCAAACTGATCTTGATTCTTCTGGTCATCAGACTAAGAAATTTGTCAAAAATACTTCCTACGCTCCTCATCCGTGTTCATTGCAGGGGTAGCTGCTACAGTCCAGTCGCTGGCACCACACCGCAGAGTAACACAGGGGAAATCAAGTCTCCCCTGAACAGGTATCATACCCAGTCACCCACATTCTCTCTGGGTGCCTCTCATCACAGCAGTGGTTCAAGATCAAGCCCTCCCCAATTATAAAACACGAATACTGCAGTCCCCAGGGCCTCTCAGCAGGAGGAAGCCTGGACACTGCCATTTTTCCATAAGCCCCCATATGGAGAGAAACAGCTTGTATCTGCAATGTACCTGACCTGACGGATTTCCTCTCCAAAAGAGAGCATGAAGAGACATTTCTCTGGTAGTCCTCTCACCCCACGCAAACACTGGAACTACTTATGAAGTCAAATCGCAAGATTGTGCAGGGAAATGCCTAAATCTCCTTACCAAGGCTTTAAGGCAGTTTTCCATTTCCTTCCTGACAGTGTCAACCTCCTTGTTAAGATAACATAACTTATGCACGTGACCACAGCTAGTATAGGAGGCCTGTATTTTGTTATACCCAGAATTTATGTGCACTCAAAGAAAGATTTTTTTTATTGTATTTATTTTTTTCTGGCTGCAAGACTGACACTAATGCTACACAACTGCTTCTCTGGCCTGTACCTTATGTATTCCCTTAACGCCCAGTTTCACGAGGACAAGAACTGCAGCTAAAACTAAGTCTCTGAATAGGTCTAGCACCTTTTGTCATTGGTGTTTGGGGTGGAACTGTAGCATAAGGCCAGGTTCAGTCTGCCTTTCATTAAATACAAAGGTTTCTGCTAAGCCACCACTCTGAACAAAGGAAGTATGTGTGTACGTGTGGGAAGGCATGGTGGGGAGATGCAAAGCAAAAAAAACTTTCCAGATGTGCTGATCCTGAAGTTTTTCTATGACCCCTTCCGTCTCGTCCTTCTCTATTTGCAGTATACCTTATGTCTATATGGGCAACGCATCGGACGTGCAACAGAGCCATAACTGGTCAGTCCCACCATGCCATTTCTGTCCTTCATAAATGACAGAGACCCAAGTGGTAAAGCATCTCTGCAAACAACTATAGATTGTCAAGCCTCAGACAGGCTTTAATTCCATTATAAACCTTTTAAAAAATGCAAAGATTTGGGAGCAATATATGTATTTATAACAATTTATATATCTGTGAAGCTTAATCATAGGAAATCTTAAGATGCAAAACCAGTTCAAGAATTTCTTAAAAAGAAACGCAGACAATAACTAGGACAAAGCAATACCCTGGAAATATTAAAGGGTTAAGAATTTTTCCTTTCACTGACACTCTTTTTCATGTCCAATGACACTGATCCAACCCTACACAGAACATGAGTAAGCTGGACATTAGTTACTCGAATACCTTTAAGTGGCATCCTAACTATTGTCTAGGTATACCAATGGAAGGACATGATAATGATCAATTATATTCCAATTTAACATTTACCAGAAACTGTCAATTACCTTGTAATTTCAAATTCTTTCAGAATTTTATCTCCACTCACCTATCCCCTCAAAAGAATTCAATGCATCTAATAATAAAAGGGGGGAAAAATGTATTTCAAAAGGCTCAGAGGGAAAAACCTCTACATTACAGATAGACTGCATGAGCTCTTGGGAAGATTCAAAAGGTATTCAAACCTGCGAAACTCAAATGCACGGGTTAGTTCCAGCCGATGCCTTACATATCTGTAGTGACAGGATAGTGCAACAGACATAAGAAGAAATGACCTCATAGAGCTTTATACTTATATAAAGTATCAAGCTCTATAAAGTATAAATACCTAAACTCTATATATCCATACAGCCATAGATTACATCAGAAGCATCTCTCCTTTTCTTACAGAGGCACTGCAGAACAGAGAGGTAGATGAGTCTGAAGTCCCCACACTCACATTTACCTGAATATCAGGTTAATAGTTTTTTTCCTACATTACAGCAATATTTAGAGACTTCTGGCAAAATATTATGCCTCTCTGTAATGGGCCTTTATCAAAAATAAATGGCTGTTTATCACTCTGAGCATGACTAGTTTACTTCTCTAGTGCCATCCGTGTTACTTTTCTCTAAAGATGATGGGTGGTACTGTCAAGTCCAGTTAGGAAACATTAAAACTATCATGGCAAAGAAAGAAGTTATAAATACATTGGGAGGTTCTGGCACATTCTTCACAGCTGATTGACCTGAATTAGTTCTTTCTCAGCTTCTCCTCTGAAGCCTGACAAGCAATCTGTGGTTCCAAAAACGGTTTCTCACATTGTCTCTGTGTCATTTTCGTTTCTATGCCTCTGACTCTTTCCTGCAAGATTCCTGAGTCATGAGGTTTACCATGCTAAGCAAGCATGGGCAGGAAAGCAACTCCTTGCAACGGTGCAAACGTAAGCTCAGTACGTACATGGAACTCTGGGGAGGCCATGCAGATCTGGAAGAGCCAGTTTGTACTCAGCTTGCATATTGCTGGAACTAAATTAATCTAGACTATAGTATCCTTGTGATCCATGAGTGCCAATCTTACCAGGAAGGAGTAAAGTAGCTAGGGACCCCAGGAACACACAGGAAAAAGTTTGTATGAAAGCAATCACAAGACCAACCTACTCTAAAAAGTAACACAAGTGAGCTGGTGGCAAATATGACTCAGCATACCTCATGCTCCCCAGTTTCCAATTCTTCTCATTAAGGCTTCCTCATGCATTAACTAGAGCCCTAGTCAGACAGTCAGACTTGCATCAGCCCCTACAGACAATGGAAGCTCTTCCTGAGAAAAATTACAAGTATTGGCTCAGCAGCAAACAGAGCCCCAACATCTTGTATACATGAACAACTTAAAAATTCCTAAGAAAAAAAAAACCTCAACATGTACAAGATAAACTTGTATTTTAACGTTGCAATCAGCTACAAAATTAAAAGCCTTCTACTATCCTACCCAATGCTTTTCATTTCCACCAGAAGAAAGCTTGCATGCAGAGTAAATTATGCAAGATAGACCTGCTAGTCAAAAGAGATTAGGAACTAATGTTATGACAGGGAGAAAGAACACAAAATGAAAACCCAATTGCTAAGAAGATCTCATGTTCCCAGTTCCCTTGCATTCAAGCTCAAAGCATCATCTCAGGCACCTCTGCTGTGATCAGCTGCCACAATGTCCTAAAGGAAGAGATACAATCTTAAAGAACCAGGATCTAACAGCTGCAGATGTTCTAGGACTACACACTCAAATACACTTTGAATGTAAACGGGAGATAGGTATCACTTCGAAGTTCATGCTGCAATTTTCTGCAGCCTGGAGGTGCCACTGGTGTGAGCTACAGCTGAAGGGACCTGGAGCAAACAGAAAAGATTCAACCTTTTGACCAAACATTAGTGACAAAAATAAATCACCACATGGATAGCCAGGAGGAACTGATAAGCCGCAAACTGAAGAAACTGTTTGGAACAGTCAACTCTATCCATTATGAAAGTGGCTTTTCTTCAGCCAGCCTGCCCAGCCTGCCAAGACTCAAGCAAATCCCCTTGGTTAGCACAGGGTTTTGTCAGGACACAGGAACAAAAGCCACTTCTGCCCACTATATCAACACAAGACAAAACCCAGAGACTACAGTCAAGACTCATATACTAAATTAATATAATTGTCAATGATGCTTTGCACATGAACAAATTTCTTAAGATAAAATTCATTTTAAGTATAGCAAATAAGTCTGGTAAAAAAACAGAGGCATATGATCAAGCATTATTGTCCATAGTTCACATTAACTTAACAATGTATTATTTGGGGATTTAATAAAATCACTGACAAAGAAAAATGCTTGCAATGTCACTTGCTTGACAAGTCAAGCAGTTATTCCATCAGTGCCTACACAGAGGAAGAGTAGCAAAAAAGAAATGACTGAAACTGTTTACTCTTGCCAGAATTCACAACAATTTACTTTCAACATTAATAATAAAGAAGGTACAAAGAGTACTAGAGGTAATACCTTTCCCTCATGTATGGTTTGAATGACAGTTTCAATAAGCTTCTGATTTGCAGATCTAAAAGGGGCTGAAACACACCTTCACTGAGAAAAATAACCAAAGACTAACCCTTTAATTTTGTTTGTTTGTTTGTTTCAGGACCTTTTTTCCTGATGTCTTCACCTCTATGTAGTATTTTTCATACTTTCGGCACGTATGCCCTAACCATGTTGCACGGTTTTGAGAAAAGCAAAGCATGCCTATGCTATACCCAATCCCAACAACGCAGTAACGTTTGCTGTTACTACAGACTTACTCACAGAAGGGCCCAAGCTCACAGCTTTCAAAAGGCTTCGTTCTAGTACTGTCTATGACTGCCAACTCCATTTCATAATATTCTTGATAGCTCCCAACAGCTTTCCATCATTTTCACATGATGTTTGCATTCAGTTAGCTTAATTTAATCTTTTGCTTTGCTATTATGTTCTGCTTTTTTAACAGTAACAGCCAGGTACTTCTATAACTTGTATAAACGTGATGAGTTCTTCACGAGAAAACAAACCCGCATAATTTTACTGGAGCTACACGCCACGTTCTCCCAGCTGCTCGTCTCCAGTGCCACTGGTAATCACGTGGATGCTGTGGAGGACTCTGCTTGCAAGGCTCTGCCACTTCTTGCAAAGCTCCATGCACGTAGCACTGTCTCTAACATCAGAGCATCCAAAAGTAAGGTTGTAAAGACAGACACACACAAAAGTTTTCTGAGGTGTGAAATAGGCTCATGATGACATAAGGGTGGAAATCTCAGCTCAGGGAGACTTACAGTAATACTCAAAACTTCATTGGACAAGGCCCTGCAAACTGACCTAATCAAACCTGCTTGGCGTAACATCTCAGAATGGCTCAGAAATCCCTTCCAAGCTAAATAATCACAATTCCCTCGTCTCTTGGAAGAACTAGCACTACTTGACCTGGTTAACACACCTCTCAGTACCAAAGACTCACATGCTGAAATATTTTTTTTTTTTAAAAGTACAGATAATTTGGAAGACAGATGGGAATCAGGAAATCAAAGAGAGGCACAAAAAGTTACCATATAGGCAGGTAAAAGATGAGAAGATACACTGAAACAGAAAGTGGCAAGGGATGACATACTAAACTAGAAGAGAGGGAAGCATGCCCACAGCAAGAACCATCACTGTAGGTAGCAATAAGGATAGGCTTTGAGTTAAAACGACAGAGGTACATCATACGTAACAGGAAAGAAAGACTACATCATTTAGAAAGACCCTTGGGAATGAAGAAGCTGAAAAATGCTTTGCTAGATAAAAGGTATTTAAAGAGAAAAAAAACTGAGGTAGGAAACTGCTTTTTTAAAGCACAAAAGTGAGGAGGAAAAACAAACTGCAGACATTCATGCTGAAATTAGTGTTTCCAAACCTCCTGCTCTTCAGAAGAAAATAACTTTTCAGAGCACAAACGACAAAGAAAAGGCCGGCAAGCAGCATCCTGGGCATTTCTAGGCAGCTCCACAAAGCACAAGTGAATGTTCAATCACCTCTCAGATTCAAATACTGTCCCTCTCATTCACATAACACATACAAGTATAGGCGAGTCACTGAAACCTCATCACATGTACAAAAGCAGCCAAAGAACAACAGAATAATCAGAAACGTGCAGTACCATGAACACACGTGTATTTTTACTGGCGTGAGGAACGAAGCAGAGGAGTGTACTAGGACCAACTTGCAGTTAAAATCCTACATTAACTGCTGAAGTTAACATTGCATGCAGGGATTTATATACTTGGGTATGTATGTGACAATTGTATATAGGTTTACTTGTATTCCTAGGCACATACTTGAAAATCAGCAAAGGTAAAGAAACTGCAGATTTCCTGTGAAGGTAACTTCTTTTTATCTCTCTCAATCATAAAAATGCCGGATTAAAGAGACTCTAGTTTGTGATACTGCAGAACCATGCTACTAAGATAGAATCTAGTAAAATTCTGCTATAGTTTCTAAAATATAGGAACTACTAGGTTGTCCTGTTTTTGCTAAAGCAATTAAGCACGCACAACTTTTTCCACAAACTAGCCAGTTACTAATCCATTTTTTGCACTCCACATGCTAAACAAGTCATTTTACTGGACTCTCCTGAAATGCAGTATGCCTCGTCACAGCAGGCTAATTGGAAATACCACATCAGAGTTGGAATCAAGCTCCATGTACTTTCAGTGGAGTTGCATCCAGGATTAATTTGACTCACTAATTCTCTTGGAAAGATGATGAACTGACAGAGCAACTCCAGTCACTGGAGCGCAATGCCCAAGAGAAGCAAGCAGGAAATATCTTGCCCAGAGTCTTCATCTGACCTGGTACTGGTGTCCATTGCAGATTCTACTGGCTTCTCTAACAGAAAAGTGATGTGCTGATTTCTTAGCCCACAAATATCTACGCAATAAAAATGATCTTGAAAAAAACAGCAATGAATTGGTCATAACCCGCTATTGATGTTTTTTATACTTGGCACGTGGAAACCATATTGAATGAGACTTCATCAGAGAGTGGACCCACCATGACACAGATAAATTATGAAGAACAGACAACATGCTTGCTTCCTTAATTTACTTCATTGACAAAGCATTCAGGGGCTGTCTTTAGATTATTGAGTTATTATACATAGACCTGAAATAACAACAACAAAATTGGATTGCACTTCGGGAGACAGAAAAAAAACCTAAGTCATGCTCTGTGGGACCACTCCAAAATTAACATAAAACAATAATCACACTGTTACCATATTATTGAAGAGGAGTTAAACATCATGGTGTTTGAAATTTAATAAATAAGCTGATTTTAATTCAGAAGACTGTTCGGCATCCAAAGCTTCTAAGTCAGGCAAACACCTTGGGAGTGCCAAGAAGCTGACAGTGACTAGTCCCCTTATACAACTTCACACTATTTAGTTTCTCTAAAAGACAAAGAAAAATTACCATCAAAACAGTGATAGCATTTAAGGTGGAAACAATCTCCATCCTTTCCCCTGGTTTGTCGCGCACTAAACCAGTGCTGCCACCTGGTCCTGCTGAGAACTGCTCTGTTTGAGACAATACGCATACAACCGCTTTGCACTGAAGTTGATTCTCTCACAAAAGAATACAACTTATAAAAGCAACAGCAAAATGCAAATACACCCGGTTTATTGTTGGCTAAACTAATGCTCAACTATGGCAAGCAATATAGTCTTCCTTAAAGCCTAAAAACGACAAAACTGAAGATAGAACTACATTCAAATTAATTGAAGTGCAGTGCTGGTGCTCCCTTGAGGTGAAACAGCTTCAAAAAGAGTAGGTATTAGAAAAGTCCTTTACTGCCTGAAAAATCAGGCCATTTTAAGTTATTACATCAGCCAAGATCATGCATTTTGAGATGCTAAGTAGCCTTTCTTTTAGCCTTCTTTCAGCCTGTCTTCTTCACTTGCACACACTCTCATTCAACCAACAGGACTTGAAGCAAAACTGTATTGCAATAAAAATGCTACTGCAGAAATTAGGGGTTTAACCTTGGCATTCTGACCATGATCTTGATTTGACAGTTACATTTTAAAAAACTTAAATACATGTTTAAAAAAACCATAAACACCACACCCAAAAAACCCAACAGCTAGAAGCAGTTGTCTTCTGTTCCCTGCCGACATGAGTGACTTCATTGAGGCTCACAGATAAATTACTTCTACTCTTCATGTGACTGCACAATAGTGAAATACATACCTGTACAGTTTGTAATTCTGGAAGTAATTTCAAAATAGGGCTAGTGTAATTTACAAGGCTGACTTAGAAAAAAATATTAGTCCAAATCCAAAATTAATGGGTTTGAGGAAGAAAAGGGAAGAGATGAGGACAAAATGTGAGAAGAAATCCTGAGGTTCACAGCTACTAGAGTAAATTAATTTGGCCTATGAGTTTTACCATTAACCTTCAGTGAAGAAAAGTTTTCTTTGAAGTGTCTTCATTAGAAAATCTGGAGAAGAACATTTTAAAAGGGCAAAAAAAGAAAGACTAAATCAAAAAGCACCAAATCAATGACACTGAGGTGCACAAACCTCTACAATGATCAACATCTGATTCATGGCCTTACTTACCAGCAGCAAATGTGTTCTGCACATACAGTGTAGGAATGCATGGTACAGCATTATATCTCTGTAAAACTTACTTCAAAACCATCACTGACTTGGTCAGTTTAAGGAATGATTTTTCAAGATTGTTTTTCTTTCTACCAAACCAGCGCTTCTGGCATCGAGACTGACATTTAAGTACTTTCTGCCTTTGAAAATTATATTGGTAATAATCTGTGGCAATTATCTGTTTATTCCCAGAGATGCTGAAAATGCAACCGTTCGCTCCTTTACTGTTCTATCCAGTCCATGGCAAAAGGCAGGGAAGGGAGGGTGACTCTAGCAGGCACAGTCCTCTTACCTGCAAGACAAGGTAGTGGTACCCTGTATGGGAGCATGAAGCTAACGCAGTAAAAGCTGTTCATGTGCTCCCCACAGAGGTGGGCAATACATTGCCTTAAATTCACCGATTTTTACCAGACAGAAAGAATCAATCAATACCAGTCTTTTAACCTAACTTCAACTTTTGCAAAATTTGGTAAGGAGATATTTTCACAGTCCCTCTGACCACCCTTTGGCAAGAATTGTTCTCTCTCAGGTTCCACCAAATCTATCTCAGGAAGAGATAAACCACTGTGATTCCATCACTTGCAGACATATAAAGAACATGAAAAAATCTCCGAAGCTGCCTGATAGTCACTCTAATCGCTCTTATCACACACCGTCATCCTCTTACCACCATTTACCCTACTAGATTCCCTACATACTCCTTTAACATTGAAGAGCATCTGCTGTGGCACTGGGCCACATTTGGGGCAGCAATTATATCGTGGATCTCGCTGAGAGGAACACTGGACTGGAAGGTGAGGCACAGGATAATTGTGTCCAGTCAGTCACAAACGTCCATGCAACTGCTATGAAGCAGTCCAGAGTACACGCTCCACTAATGCTTACCTGCATCTCAAACGTTTCCCTATATCCTGTAATAAATTTAATATTTCCTGTATATCTCTTCTGGTTTTCTCTTTTATATCAATCTTTTCAGACGTCTGTTCAACGTTGGCTCTTTTAAGTCTCACAGTTTATCATCTACCTGGTACAGAACTGCACCCAGAACGATCTGCAATATTCTACTGCAGATGCTGAAATGCTCAAGAAGACTATAAAAAGAAATCATCACTTCTCCATGCTGTAACAAAACATTGTCACATGGCATTCCAAATCAAAAAGGACAGCCACACTATAATGGAAACGCAGACTTAATGTTTTTGACGCTCACATGACACCATTCCTTTCAGGACTTGAAGGCAACTGTCTCACTTCCTAAAGAAAATTACTACCAGAAACAGACAGCTCTGAAAGAGGCACTAGTGGGAGGAAAAAAAAAAAAAAGAAAAAGAAAGTGTTTAGCAGAGGGAGCTGCTTCATACTCACACCTTTGGACACAAGAGTCCTTCAAAGCAGATGCTTCATTACATGCACTGCCTCACAAGTCAATAGAGTTGAAGAGCCTGAGCAACACAAATCTCTGGGCTTTACAGAACTCTTCATACAGTGCTCTTTGAGAACTCCTAAGCACTTCATCCTGCAAAGCTCATTTACCTGTCAACCTCCCCATCCCTGGAATTCTCATGAGACTTCTCTGATAAAAAGCAACATATTCAACTGCACAGCGAGCAAGTATCTAGTCCTCAGGGACTGCGAATACATCCCAGGCTTCATAATTACGTATAAATTCCTCTCTCCATGATACCTAGTAACACTACACCTCTGGTGCCAACTGCATCTTTTTTGGAGAATAAAGAAGATTGGTTTGAACTAAACCAGTGGTACAACACCCAGGCAAGGAGAGGCAAACTACAACAACAACAACAACAAACCCAAAAGACAGACACAAAACCAAAGAAAACAACAAAAAATCCAAACACAAACCACCGAAAAGAAACCACACAAACCCAAACCAAAAAAACAACCTAACACAAAACCCCACGCCAAAAACCCAGCCTCTACTGGTAGAAAATGGGGCTTCCTAGTTTTGACAGGTTAGTCTCTGCTTCCATAAGACTTACTCCACACAATAGATGGGAACCAATTCTGGCCTTTCCAACTACTCTACAAGGCAACAGAGGGTTTCCAAAAAAAACATCATACGCTTAGTAACAGGGAAACAAGCAAAGAAATCTGAGTTAATAGCAGTACTTAATTGTCAGGAAGAGACAGGGTACAAGGTGTAGTATCATAACTGCTATTTTGGGGCTGTAGCTGCCCACATTGATCAGTTCAAAGGATTGTCTGCAAAGTGAGAAACTTATGAAAAGATAATTAAGTGAAGCTTTTCTCCAGTATCACCATAAACGCTATTTCTAGATGCCTTTGAAGCACAGTCAGTGAATGCTACGTAACTATTACTCTTGGGCATACAAAATTTAATAGCCTCAAGTCACAACCATAAGTAATAACAGTTTTGAGAAAATAAGTACAACAGAAAGGTATCACTGAGCTTCATGAGAAAATAAGAATAAATGCAAGAATCCCAAAGCAATTACAACCAAAAGCAAAACCCTGATAAAGTACCATCCCTTTCCTACAGGTAAAGAAAAAACCCAGGAGAAAAGCCCCTGGGGCAGGGAAGAGGGGGATAACCAAGGCCACTCGGCAGGTTAGGTGCTCTGCTGGAAAGGGAATACAGTTCCACAAGCTCTGAGTATGCCTTTTTAAGCAGAAGTTATTACACAAATAACTTTATTATATAACATATAAGGTGGGGAAAGGAAGTTTAACAATCCTATACTTTTACTGGGGTTTTGTTTGGGGGTTTTGTTTTTAAATTACTTATAGATGCAAAGCCAGAAATGCCTTATGCAGGTTACTCAAAAAAAAGCATCAGCAGAACTTTACATGATTGTCAATACCTACTTTTAGCATGCCACTTACAGAAGTTACTACAAATAAGTTTCAAAACCCTTATATCAAACATTTTTGTTATATTCTATTAACTGTAAATCCAAGTGTCTTAGTTACACGATTCCATCTGTTCAAAGCTTAAAGGGACTATCACCAGCAGCAAAAAAATTGATCCAAAAAACATTAGGGCTTTGAAGGTTAAAAGCCCAAGCTATTCTGGAGTAAAATCTAAGGGATGGGAAACTCTCGGTATTAGATACTTCCTTCCAAAGAGACTAAAGTCTTTATTCCCAAGAGTTGTATTATTTGCTTTGTAATGACAGATTGTCGATTTAATCATTGAAGATAGACCTCTGGAATTTATGTGTATATTTACACACAATCCCACCAATCCTTGCTTGATCGTCCTTTGAAAAACTCTAACACTCCTTCAGTGTATATAAACTCTTCAGAGAGAAAGACGACAGCAGGGACATGTCAAGACTGGCTTATTTTGGAAAAGGAAGAATGGTAGAATAGAAACAAATCCTTGAAGAAACATGGGCTAATTTTACACGGCACTTCCCTGGGTGAATAACCAATAAAACCTCCTCTGCTTGCCCATAAATTAGCTTAGTTCTAGGTGGTCAGGCAGAAAGCTGCCCACATCATATCACAAGGCCCACATTAATGGAGCAGAGCACACGAACGGCTACATTAACTCCCCAATCCAGAACAATGAAGAGGGCATTAAAATAAGCCTCTTGCTGGTACACTGATCTCAGTATTGCCCCCATTAAAGCCACACCACTGAATCCTCCTGGCTGGATTCTTGGACCGGTTTCTAGCACCTCATAATGGAATGTGCTGGGCATAGCTGGGCAATGAGAGGTGGCCAGTGCCACTGAAGGGATGACTGGCCCTGTGTGATCCAATCTGTCTCTAATTACAGCCTTACACCGCTTTACGTGGAGACCTGCTGCAAGAAGTATCGACTTATCTTCACCCCACTTCCCAGATATGTGGAAACAGTGAGTTTGTGACAAGAACCTACTAAGCAGCTTCCCAACCCTGCCTGGCCTCTTAACTGGCTTTGAAGGAAAGTCACAATATTCAGTTCACAGGACTTCCACAACAATGAAAAGAAGCAAATTTCCCACAGACGTCTCTTAACAGCAATGCTTTTGCCCTGTGCTTAGCTATATTGTGCAAAAAGGACCATGCAGACTTACAGTTGAAGTATTTTTCTTATC
This sequence comes from Microhierax caerulescens, assembly GCA_035590215.1. Lineage (NCBI taxonomy): Eukaryota > Metazoa > Chordata > Aves > Falconiformes > Falconidae > Microhierax > Microhierax caerulescens. The sequence continues at coordinate 66,254,519 of JAVJGJ010000060.1, read as the reverse complement.
AAACCCACAGTGGTAGCATTGGAGCCAAGATGAGAATTTTGATAACAACTACAATGAGCAATAACTACAGTAAAAACCATCTTAGGTTTATTCAAAATTATTCTGCTTTTAGCTGTCAGTGTCCAGCAACAGCTGTAAACCCTTCAGTGCCTGAAAAAAATAGAATCGTAATAGGAATCACTAGCAATTAGCAAGTATATTGTCTTAATTGCTTTAGAGTTAAGAGTATCACACAGAAGGCTTAGAAACCTGCTGAAGAGAGCTTAAATAAAAGGCATGGGGTAAATGAAAGGAGTGTTTGCCTGACCTAAAAGACAACTACCCTTTGCATATTAAGTCATGCTTCCCTTTAAATGAAGTCTAGCAGAATGCAAAATATGTACCAGATTATGCACCTCTGCAAAGCATTCCCCAGCTGTGTGCCAGCATTCCTCTAAACGGGCAAGGAAATTTAAACAAATCTTTAAACTGTCGGAGATCCCAGAGGCAGAAAAAGTCTGATGCCGGCATCTACTCTAATTTAGACAAAGTACAACTTCATTAGGGACTTCTACAGCCTCTAGAAACAAAGCAAGCATCTTTGACAAGAACAACAGAAAGAATGCCAATGAGATTAGCCAGTCCTGTACCATGGATCAGAGACCCAATTTTCTTCTGGTCACTCCTCAGTTTACTTGCAAAGTGTCTCAGATGCCAGAGCAACTCCCCAGCTCACCACTGAGGCCAAGACACTGGGGAGACTAATGAGAAACAGTCTAATAGTCTTTAATACTGGAATATACCAAGTAAATCAGCACTATAGTCTCTTGATTAACTTTTTCCTGTTAATGGAATTGCAATAATAATAATAGTAGAATGTAGGATTATTAAAATTACTATCATGCTGCTTAGGAACCCCAAAAAAGTTAACATTTATTTGTGTACCATAACTGAAAGGAGGTAAGATTATTAATGGATTTTATTTGAATTGCAAAACATGAGCAGCAACAAAATTTAAAAAGCATTATACATTGGCTTCATGTTTAAACGTTATTGTCTTTTGGCTTTTCTTTAAATAATTATTTATACTTACAAATTTCAGGTGCTTCCAATGCAAGTTGAACAAAACATGAAAACTTAATCAGTATTTTGTTCAAGTAAGAAAAAAAATGTTTGAAGTTTGAGTACAGTTATAATAATTACCACTGAGAATTCTAAACTTACTTCAGTGAAACTGTGAAATAATAGTAATAAAAAAAAAAAAAAAAGAATCTGTATTGGCAGTAAATCTCCTATCAGTAGTAAGCCAATAGCAAGCTATCCTTCAGAAGATTCTCAATGTATACAAGATAGCCAACAGTTCAAGCCAAAATCACGAGACCTGGGATCAAGTCTCTTTTAAGGCTGTTTACACAGTTCTACTTCTTAGTAGTAGTAAAATGAAGGGGGTGGGGTGTGGGGGTGTCTTGGCTTAAGGAATTCACAAAGTAGTTCAGAAGGATAAGAAATGAGTACATTCTGGTAAGCAGCGGTTCAAGCATGTGGTAAAGTTCTGCCCTTCCTTATTATCTGGCTGTCAAGCATCTTCAGAGGCTGAGTAGCAAGCACTGTAGGCAACTTATAACTGGTTGAAAGCATATTGAGGTAAACCGTACCAATAAAACACAAGCCATCTGTGCATCTCCCTAAATATGTTCTCTTTAATTCAGTTTTTCTGAAATAAAGTTCAGAGACTAGATCACTGCTGCCTGCAGACAAAACCCACCTACATTCGCAAGCGCAAGCACCACTGCAAACAGGTCAGTTTTTCCGCGCTGTAGGAAGAGGGCATGACCGACTGCCGGGGTGCTCTTCCAGGCTGCTTGCGTCTGCAACATCAAGTTACAAATCACTCTTAATGCACATCTAAGATCTTGAGGTATCCAAGATACATTATCCTTTCCATCTGTAGTCTGCAAGAAACATACTACAAATGCTAGAAAACAAATGTATTTACAAAAAAAAAAAAACCCACAACCTCTAAAAATTTTTAATTTCATCACAGTTTATATGTTTTACTTCTTAAGAGACAGGTTCTTCAATGTCAAAAAACTGTCAACCACTAACAGCCTACTAAGATCTGTACATTTACATCAGGGACTTTATGAGTCAACTGTGGCAATGGATAGCATCTGTTAATTTGAGCTGTACTTTTTCTGCAGTTTGTTCCTGTTATTAAAACATGAAGCTACTTGCATACATATGAGAAGTAGATTCCATAAACGCCAACCATTACAATACCCTGCCTCCAGTATCTGTTCAAGGGCTGAGGTTAAATCTTTTCCCCTAAATGGACTGAATTTATCTCCCCATATTCCTCAAACAAATAAAGAAAAGCAGACCCCACAGCCAAAATAAACAAAAGCAGAACCCACAGTCCATATGATCCTTCCACAGCTACATAAGGTGAGAGTATGGTTGAAACTCCTTTCAGCCACAAATACCACTTCTCTGGGCCAAAATTAGATAAGCCCTATCACCACAAGCCCAGTTACCATGACAAATACAGGTCACATAGTAGAACAACAGCTGGGGTGGTTTTGTTGTTTGCTCTTGGTTTGGGTTGGGTGGGGTTTTTTGTCACCGCATTTGGAAGGCTAAACCAAGACAAGATGCAGGCTTCCTTCATCAAACAGGTGGTTCACAGAGACATCAGCAGGCACTTTGAAAAAGCATTCAGAAGCACACAAGTAGGTATAGGAAGAGTATGTTCAAGATACAACTGTGCCATATCTGATACTGAAACAACAACATTTCATTATTTTTGTTCTCAAAGTTACCCCGATATAGTGCTATTACTACTTCTACTTTCACAGCTCACATTGAAGTTTTTGACCTGTTGGATGGAAATATCTGAAATACAGTTTTTTCCCAAGGAAAGCTTTTCAAATGTCAGTTCAAAGAAGCGATGGGACTGAGGTTGAATGTTTTGTTTAGAACACGTTTAAATGTTGATCACTGTAGGGATCACTGAGATACAGCAGAAAATAGCAATGTGCAATTCCTTTCAATGAATTAACATAAATGATTTTCAAACAAAAATCAGACAGAATTTGTTGCCATTGGCTCTACCTTTTGTTTAAACAATTGTGCTATTAGAGGGAGAGGAGCTGTAGGCAATTAACCCAGATGTCCACTACCCCATGACCCTACTTAAAAAGACAACACAGAAACACTTTCCCACTTAATGCCTGTTTGACAGTGAAATATGTAACAGGAAAAAAGAAAAGCAACTTCTTCCCATTAACAGCTAACAATTTTCCTCACTCTACAGTGTAAAACATAATAATATGCATTGTCCTAATAGTTTGACAGTCTAAGTGAACTACAAAAGTCTCAAGGTGGTCACTACTCGTTCATAACTGAAAGGTTTTGTAACCTCTTTCTTAATCAAATAGCTTCCACGCAAGTTTCTGGCTTAAGTCTGTACTGTAACATGGAAAATTTTCCTACTTCCTGATGGGGAACAAGGTAACTGATTTTTAAAGCTTCATATCATTCTCCTATGACAAGAATGATAACTTGTATTGTCACTAAATACTAGACCACCTGAGCCACCTTAGTTTTCAGCTCCATTTGACCATCTCCCCACTGAGCTAAAATCACCTCTACAAATGGGAGCTCAGCACTATCCCATAGCCCACTTCAGTGCCCTACATGTTTTCCTACTTTGCCTAGGCTAGGTCCCACAGTAGGATTACAGGTCCTAGTGTTGACTGGTTTCCTGCAATGGGGTCTGTGAGCAGGAGAACCAAAGCACTGTGCACAAAAGCAACGCAAGGAAAAAGAAAAAACAACAGGAAAAAGGAAAAAACACCCCAACAACAAAGGACATCCAATGAGGACAGTATCAGTATCAATGATCACCAACAATCCAACACCAGCATATTTAGAAGTATTTGTAACCAAACTAAGGAGTGACTGAGCAAGTAACTGCCCCAGTTACTTGTACATTGCAGGAAATACTTTGTACTATTACTTCTCTAGCATTACACAGTAACATTATGTGCTCATAAAGACATTCTGTTCCTCAATATATATAAAAAGGATAGATGGATTATACTCTGAGACCTTTTGGTAAATAAAGCAACTGCCCAGATAGGTTACATCACAACAGAACAGTTACACTGCAGACTACATCTTCTCATTTACAGCCAACCTCCTCACTGATATTCCAAATAAACCTACAGATTGCGCTTCTGATGCACACACCATGAAAAAAGCGCTTAGCCTGAACAGCCCGAAGGCAACACTTCATCTGCATCTCTGTGCGTGACTTAACGCCAGACCCAGGATCTCAACTCTGTCTGTTGGAATCTTCTCACACCCTTCAGAGAGCACATTCTACATAAAAACACAGTAAGCAAAGCGTGCATGAGTACAAATATATATACACACCTACATCAATCTGCATTTTGTATTCTTACTGCAACTTCAGACATCTTGGTATTGCCAGATGCATACAGTAGCAGCATTGACATCACCTTCTGAAAAGACCAGAAGTTCTGAAGCTGTGTCTCATTATTTGAGTAGGGTGCTTTCACAGTGGGTTCACAAACACTTTGAAGACAAGAGACTGTACTGCCGCAGTTGCTCTGCAGGTAGCACTTTACATCTACTTTTTGTGGATTAGTACCTTCTGCAAACACTGATAAAAAGGAACTTCAGCAGATTAGTCATCACAAGCTCTTACAGTAAGTTTTGAAGTTGTTTAAACAGTCACAGTAGTTTTCAAAATATATTACCTCACCACAGTGATCAGATTCTTTGCACTAGCATTCCTGCTACTCCAATGAATACCTCCCTGCTGAGACATTCATACACATTTATTTTAAAGATAATTTTGTAGGTAATATCAGGTTTTGGAAACTTTTGAGAGCTTTACATCATTTTACACTATCTCCTTAAGCTTCCAGAAGGATTTCTAAAAGCTGCTGCCGCCTCAGGAATATGCATTAGATTCTGTGAGAAAAGTACCTAGAAGTTGTCAACATACGGTGTATTTACTGTTTTATTGCTTCAATTGCCAACAGAGATCTCCTAGAAAAATAAACATGATGCACACCCACTGGGCAAGGTGTCATATAGAAGGCTTATGTGCATGGAGGAACAGGTATGTATTTCTACTTAGGCATTCACGCACACTTAACCTGGATGCAGTGTTCTCACTAGGCTGAATTAGGTACGTATTGACCTGTCAGTTATGAAAAGTCCTGCTGAAAACTAGCAGAGATTTCATCTCGCTTTCCCCCTCCCTCCAGTTTCAGCCGTGAAAACACGTCGAGTGGTTGCACAATCTGCTTCTCAACGACCAGCCATATACAGTGCACTTTGGATGAACACAGAAAATCAGAATATCACCAAACAATCTAATATAATGATATGGCATAGACAAAAAACCCCAAGGACTGTTGAGAGACTCAAGCTTTATTACTGTCAATATCAACTGATTTCAGTAGTTACAAGTGGGAATTGTTTCCTCATTGACCATCTGTGCCACTACTCTCTCCTTCACTCTAATGCTATGAAGATGTGTTTCATTACGTCAGACAGTAGCTCCTGATCAGTATTCTGTTACCTTCTGCTCTCACTTTTATTTTCTTCAATGGTATTTTACAAAAGCTCTGGTCTAAGTACTCATGACAACTTTCTCAATCCCCAAACTATTCATACACAGTTATTCCTTGTAATTAGCTAAGCAGTCTACAGAGAAAAGGCAAATTCAATCAAACATCGGAATACCAAGGACAACGGGAGCAAGACCACTGCTTACAGACAAGAAAATTATGCTTGTCAAATTTTTTAAGTAATCTCATGGGATGAGGTCCTTAATACCAGTGACAGGTTTCCTTGCTTGGAGCAAATCATAACCTTTACACTACAGTTCAAGTAAAACACTGCAACAAAACGAACAAAAATCCACCAAGCCAAACCCACCCAAACTAATGAATAACAACAGAATTCCAAGAGGTGAGGAAAGAGAGAAGTAAACACATGCTTCACCTGACCCAAGATATCCAGTGCAAGTAAAATAACACATCACAGCAGATGTGTACCAGCACAAACATAAAGCCAGTTTTCTTCTTTCTTTTTTCCTCTACAAACCTACAAGTTGGTTTGCAGTTGGTTTTTTTGTTTTTGTTTTTGGGTGGGTTTTTTTAGTTTGTTGTTTTGGGGTTTTTTTTTACATTTAGATTTATATACAGACTACAAAATGTCCTTCCTATAGGCCAACATCACTCAATCTACTGCAGAGAAGTGTCGTTACCTAGCTCATTTGAAAAGTCTGCACAGACCTCCTGTGCAGTGTCTGAGTTCCTTTGGACAAAAATTACACTTGCTTTCCTTTGTTTGCTCCAACCTAAGCATTTTCTTTCAATTAGCCTGTACAGACAGCACAGAGAGACATACATTCCTGAAAAGTGGTGAACATTTAAAAAAAAAAAAAAAAAAAAAAAAGCCCAAACCCTCTATTATCATGTTTTTCTTTTAAGTGCCTCAATTATTGTATTCTACTGTCATTTTGAATCTGTTCCCATTATGCTTCATATTTGAAAACCTCTTTGAATGGTCATGAAACCTATATATACAGGCAATTACTTTTTTCCTCTTCAGCCTTCAAAAGCAAATATTTATTGTTATAAGCTGTCTATTCATCCTTGTATAAAAATGATACTTGCAGGAGGCTAGGACAGCATTTGCAGTCCAGCCCTTTTGTCTGCTTTTCCACGACCCACATAGAGAGTCTTCTCCAGACTATTCAGATACTGGACAACCTGGACAATTGACGATTTCCATCAACAATCGCAGTTTAACCATTGTGCTGGCACACAACAGGACTTGTTGCCTCTGCTTTTACCCTCAAAGCACTTAGCTATGTTTAAATCTATAAAGCAAAATTAAGTTAGCAAGACACCGGAACACGCATCTTGCCAGATTAAAAAAAAAAAAAAAACAAAACCCAAAACAAAACAACCCCCACACACACACAAAAAAAAAATAGTCCAAGCCATGTCAATATTAAATTGATATCAGTCTGCATGAGCAAAATGCCAGTCAGACTGTTCTTTCAGGTATGAGGGAAACCTAAACAGGGATTTTAAAAAGTCTAAACCCAGATATGCATAGTTCATGAATGCAAGTCATTAACTCTATGTTTCATACCTAAACTCCCATTTCCTTCCTCTCCCATTGCTCAAGCATTTTTACCACACACATAAATATATGGATACACCACATACAGCCAATTTAGTGCAATTTTTAAGAATTTATATGTATTAGTGTCTTACTGCTCTGGGTTTTTCTTTTGTTTTTATCACCATCGTATACTGGTGCCCAAACTCAGATCTTAAAAGAAACTCCAATCCTGCAATATTTACCCATCATCAAAAGCGTTTCTCTCTCTCTTAAGGACCAACCTCATTTTGTTTGTCAGAAGGGACACTGTGGGGAGGGGGTGGATCACCCTGGGCAGCTTGCACATCTTTAATTTCTAAAAGACATATTCCTCAGCTTTTATTTTCCAAATTCAAATATTTTCCATTCCAAATTAGCAACGAACTTTGCACTAAAACCTTACATACAGATTAAGTATATTAAAACAACAAAAAAGTTAAAGGCCTTAAAACTACATAAGTGTGAATTTAGATAAGGTAGAAAAGAAAGAACTGCTTAAAACTAAATGTAATTTTGAAGAGAAATTACTAATTGAAAGAGTTATGAAAGGACAAAAAAAATAAGAAAACTAAAAGCCAGACGAAATAATACTTCCAGTGAAGCATCACAGTAAAAAAAGGCTGATGCAGTTCCAGCCCAAGTCTGACCCCTGCCGCCCCCCTCAGCTTTAAGCCTTCAGATTTACAGATGGGGAATGCAGAAGGGGAAGTGACAGTATTGGGAAGGAGCAGTACTTTACCCACTAGCAGCATACCTTTCCACAGAAATATCTAGGTTAGAAGGGACTTCTTGAGCTCATCTAGTCCAACAGCTGCGCTTGAAGCACAGTGACTTAGAGCAGGTTGCCCAGGAGGGTGTCCAGTCAGGTTTTTCAGAGCTCCAAGGGTGGAAATGCCACAATCTCTCTGGGCAACCTATTTCCACATTTGAACACTCCCATGATGAGAAAAAAAAAAAAAAATAAAATAAAAGGAGGGGCTGGGGAAGAAGTGGTTTTGTTTGTCTGCTTTTTCACCTGGTGTTCACATGGAAGTTTTCAATTTTTCAGTCACTGGCTACTGCTGAAAAAAGCCTGGCTCAGACTTCTTTACTCGCTCCTGAATTCACCCCTCATGCTCTTCTTCCTTCACTCTACTACTTCCCCAAATCATGCCCAAGATCCTTCCCAATCTGTGCAAGCCTCCTGCTGCTTTTGTTCCATTTCCTACTTGTTGGGATAGACCCTCCTTGAGCTTGGAGGAGGTGATCTTTTAACATCCACCAGCTCTCCCACACCCCTCTAATCTCCAGTGCTACATCCCATGGGATTTTTCCATGCAAATCTCTGAAGCAGCTGAAGTTCGCCCTCCTCAAGTTCAGGGTCACGGTCCTGCTTTTAGCTCTGCTTCTTCCACTTAGGATCATGAACTGCATCAATTCATAGTGCAGCCAAGTCTGCCTCCAACTTTTACATCCACACAAATTTCTGCCTTGTTTCTAAGTACCAGGTCCAGCAGAGGACCCTTCCTTATGGGCTCCTTGATCATCTGTATCAGGAAGTTGTCATCAACACACTCAAGAAATCTCCTTGAGTCATACTGTAGCATCCTTCCAAAAGATGTGGTGGTTAACGTTCCCCAAGGACCAGGGCCTGTGAGTGTAAGGCTTCTTCCAATTATTCAAAGGCAGCCTCATCTGTATCTTCCCGATCAGAAAGTCAGTAACAGATACCCACTGCACCACCACCCATGTCCTTCTGCCCACTAATCTTCACCCATAGTCTTGGCTGAGTCCTGACCAGTCCCAAGGCAGACCCTATGCATAACAGCTGTTCTCACACAGAGAACAATTCCCATTCCTTGCCTTCCCAGCCAGTCCTACCTAAAAAAGCTGTATCTTGCTATTATAGCACACTGTCATGTAAGCCACCCCAGCATGCCTCCGCAATCCCAGTGCGGTCATAGCCCTGTAACTGCACACAGACTTCTAATTCTTCCTTTTGGTCTCAAGCAAATGTGCGGCATAACTTCAGTTCTGCCCACCTTCCCAAAAAGTTGCAAGACACTGCCCTATAAGCCATCAAGTGCAACAAGCATGCTAAGAGCTCAATGACTTCAGCGTGATTACACAAGAAATATTCCCTTTCACCAGCTATTAGCTCAGCCAGAAACATATCAATAAAGAAAATTAGCATGGTACAGTACTGATGGTTGCTAGGATCCATAAATAGAGGAACCTGACAAGTTTCAGAAGGGAAAAAAACAGAGGCAATAAGACAAAATGATGACGTGAATAAGACCTAAAGATAAGATAAGATAAGATAAGATAAGATAAGATAAGCAAGATAAGACCTAAAGCTCAGCAAAAAAGTGGTAACATAAAATATACCCCATAGTCAGATATGACTATGTGTGAGGAAAACAGATAAAATATTTGGTTTATGCAACAGATGTGGTAAGATGTTAAAATACTTAGGGAAGTATTCTTCCTCTTCTAACAAACAAAATAGGATTGTGTAGATTTGGATGGGTGTTTGTACATGCCTCTGGTTGAAGAGAATCAGCAAATCATGGCATCTGAGAAGAATGTCCATCGCCCTCTGCAACAGCAGACCTCTGACTTTTTCCTCCAAAGAACACTGAAGACAACGGATTAAAAGATAAAATAAAAATTGTGAACTTAAACAGGATAGCTAGATTCTTCTCTCACAGCAGATGGTGAATGGGATATAAATAACCTCTCTTCTATGCACAATTTTAATTAAAATTAAAAAAAACCCAAAACATTAAAAGTTGTATTTGATTGTTACAGTCTACAGTATTATTTAATTGTATTTAATTGTACCCTCTTACTGCCCAATCTCCGGTGTCAGCTCCAGGCAGCTTGCCTAGGAAATAGCTGATGCACAGCATGACTAGCTGTACATCAGAAGACTTCTCTCAAAATAGAAAGTTTAGCTTTGCTTATCAAAATGTCCCCCCTCTCACTTTCAAGGTTACGTTTAGGCTGCAGTTTATGCCATGATCATCACATCGCTCTCATGACCACTGTCACAAGGACTGGTAATGATCTGGCATAAGCAGAAGGCTGCTCAGTATAGACCAACCACACGCAGGTGCTTGCCTTGCTACTTGGGAGCATTCTGGAACCTGTGCTAAGTCCCTGCTGCTGTAGAAATATCCTGCCATGCCTATCCATATTGGTTTGCCAGCAAGATCCACGTTAACCTGAGATAAGCTAGTCTAAACCTATCTTGGGAACCCCAGGAAATACACATCTACGTGGGCTGGGGGGGTGTCTTTGCCCTTCAGGAGCTACTGAGCTTAGCGACCCCTGTTATTTTCATAGCAGCTGCTACGAAGGTAGCACCTTGGCAGTACAGCCCCACAGCTCTACCACTATTTGCAAGGCATTTTCTATGCCATCTATGTGCTTCCTTAGGTGGTCTCCAAGGGTTTGAGGTGGAGAAAAGCATCCTTCTGCACAGGAGCTCCACAGCTTTCCTCTGGCTACCAGCACAGAGTCTGAAAGCTCAGCACTGTGGTACCCCAGCTTCTTCCCTGTAAGAGGAGCAGCGTTGTCTTACTTAGTTTCTAACGTGACCAACATGCAGAAATATTTCTGTAAGCCAGCCTGGAGTTCTGTACTTCAAGGCACACTGAAGGCAGCCCAAATTACTCTCAGATAATAAGCTTCCCCTTTGTGTGAGCAGCAGCCAGCACAGACCTCACATTTCTGCTCTGCAAGTACAGGTTTCAGTTAATGAGTTAAAAGATATGCTCTATTAATTATGAATAATGTACAGCCAAGGACTTACAGCTGAGCTGCCCAAGACCAGTACACACATGAAAGACCTCTCCAACATTTACACACCACGGTGCTTATAGCCTTGCAGCAGTAAAAACCCTGAATCGTTGCCATGAGAAGACCAATTTCAGTTTCTGTTGCAGTCCATCACAGCAGTAATACAACGGTATGGCAGACTAAAGGGAAAGGCTCCTGTTTTTGAATTTTTCAAGTCACGTTTCTATAGATGGCACGTGCATGCATATGGAGCTGAATTGTGACTTCACGTAGATGAATTATTTTTGGTGCTTCAGAAATAAAGATGTTATTTTCTTTAAGTGAAAACAATCTGTAGAGAAAAAAAAAATAAGCGTAATGATACGATTAAGGCCTTCCACTTCACTTTTGCCTACGTTTTCCTCCTGTTCAGTGTCGCCGCACCGCCCGTTGGAGATGCGTTACAGAACCACAGCCGAGCAGCGATACGACGTGCGCCAGGCTCGCCTCGAGCGCACACGGGGCTGTCACTAGATGGCGCTCGTCACCTGCCACAGCCACGAAACGGCACAGGCTTGGAGGAAAGGAGCTGGAGAAACAATGTTAAATCGACGGAATTTCTATTCAGACAAGCTATTTAGGTGGTTTGCTCTCTCGTTTAATTTTTTTTTTTTTTAAATGGTTCTATATGTTCGTAACAATAAATCACAGCAGATTGATAGGACGCAGAGAAAGGAAATGGAGGCACAAAAGTAAGGCTCCTTCTCTCTTTTCATTCCAGTTTATGCATATAATCCCCACCGCTGACTGATCCCCATGCAAAGGAATTTATGCCTTAACTGCTTGTTTCTAAGGTTAATCTTTTCCACTGAGGTAAATCCAAGTTATAATTGCTAATTTATTAGATGGAAGAACTGAACTCTAGAAAGCTCAGGGCTAAATTCAACATTTTTTATATATATTCAACATTTGAATCCATTTTTGAGATCAGTTCCATACTTGCAGTATACACTCAATACCTTCCAAGCCTCAGCTGGAATTACAAAATGCTCAGGTCCTATGAAAATTAAACCTCAGTAGGCCACATCTCCAAACAAATTTACAAACTCCCACCAATTTCACTAGCAACCCAATGTCTACAGCCTTTTTAGATACACACCCAAAGGATCTGCTTTGCTAGCCTTGGGAAAAGACCTAGGTTTCTATAGTCCTTTGTCTAAGTCAAGAAAGGACTTCTTCTTAGTATTAACAATGGTAAATGGCTCCAGAAAGAATTCCAAACTACTCAAGTTAAAAGACCGGGATGTAGCATGAGACAGGGACTCACCACCCCTCTAACATGTTCTATCAGTGGGAGGGTGGAGAAAAATGCACAGCTGAAAAGGGGCTTTGGTGCTATCCTGGACTGCAAAGAACCAGAAGTGCTGAGGGTAGAGAGGTTTCTAAAAGAAGACAACTCTGCTTAACAAGTTGATGCCGTCAGAAAGGTTTGCAGGCAACAGTATTTAGTGGTTAATGGACAGCTTTCCAAATGCTCACGCGGCTTCACTCACAGTTTGCATGTACAAGTGTCTTACAGCCACTTAAAGAGCAGCAGAAAGGGCACACAGTGCGAGAAGGCAGTGATATCTCTACTGCCCGTGGCAGCAAAACACTCCCCAAATGTGTAACCCATGGCACTTGAGACATAGGTGACCCTTGCCAAAATCTGACAACCAGATCAGGGGTGATATTTCAGATAGAACTGGCTTAAGCAGATAGGAGAAGAAAGGTGAGCAAAACCCCAGAATCATGCCATGGTGGACCATTCACTTGATCCAGTCAATCTGCTCACGGTACCCTGTGCCTAAGAGCAATCAAAACAAACAGTCCTGATGCAGGTACAAAGGAAAGTCACTATCAGCAATCACAGAGGAACCTGTGTATGCTGAGAAACATCTTCCAAGTCCCTAGGATGGAAAGGCTCACATAAAAATTAAATGAGAGCAAGTCTCGTATCTCCCCTATGTATATTCTATTCTATGAAGAGAAAATTATAACCTAATCCTAGATGCACTTTTATCCAGATGAATTTTCTATTAAAGAGCTGCAGTTAAGCTCTTTGCCTTGATGCTATCTTGCAGTAATGAGTTTCACTGCTTAGTTATGAAACATGACAAAAGTATTTTATTTTATCAATTACTGTTGAATCTGCTGCCTTTCATTTTTAGTTCCATGTTTTGGGTTCTTCTATTGCTTCAAGAGAAAAAATGAGCACCCCGTGCATCTTCTCAGAACCATTTACTACTTTGAGTAGCTCTGTCACTGTCTGCCATTGACACCCTATCTAATTGATGTATTCTCAGTCTCTCCTAGGAGTATAACTTTGTAGCCAATCTTTTACCATCACTTGTTCCTGAAAGACAAACAAGAAAAGATTATCATGCCACAAGGAATTTTCCTATTGTAGCTAAGTTTTACTTGAACAGGTACATATATTTAGAAACACAAAATATTAAAGATGAAAGAGGAAGACTGTGTCAAATGGAAGGCAGTGCCTCATTGGAAAGCATACGAGCAGTGAATAAAAAACTACGATCAAACATTAAGCATTAATGCTTAATTAACATATTGAGTCTGTATTATAATATATATTTTATATATAATATAATTAACATAATTAATTAACATAGTGAGTCTGTATCATATATACAGTGAACTTGGAGTTAGCAAACAAGCTCTAATCCATTTAATGGAGTATTCTATTGTTGACCGTGGTCATTGCCAGAGGCAATGGCATAGCTATAAGAAGAGTAAGAGCAGCACACTGTTCTCTACTTCAGGTCTCTTTCCAACTTTTTTTTGTTAAGAGGTTGATTATGAAATATGAAGCATAATACTCCCTTCAAACCTCTATGATAAACAGTGAAATTGAATTTAATCATCTATACAGAAGATTGATGATTTCAAACCTCAATAAATTCTCAACCTGAATGAATGATTACAACAGCTTAATCAATTGTTTGAAAATATATTTTTATTATTATTAATTTTTCATTTCCTATCCTTCCATTTTTACTAGGATTTTGTTAGGGGTTTTACTAGGTTGTAAAGCTACATTTCCTATGTCATTCATTATTTTAAGTACTTTGGTCCTTGCTTACTTTCTGCTGAAAAACAGTTACAGTCTTAAAATTTGAAAAGCTTTTTACATCCTATCTTCACACAGTTCTACAATATGAAATGTCTTTCTTTAGCTAGAAACATAATCTCAGGTCTTCAGAAACTAAGTATTTGTAGAAGCAAGTAAGTCCATAGAAACTAGAGGTGTCAAGTAGCTCTAAAATCACAGAGAATACTCTCCTCTCAAAGTAAGAATTCACAGTAGAAATTTGTTCTTCTGCAACTAACTAGAACAAAAAAACTAGCCTTTAAAAATAATGAAAAGGAATATTATGCTTTTAAATGCCTTGCATGTGCCAGACCCTGCGAGTTTTAACATCAAAGCTTGAATTGCTGTGCATATTTGTACCTAATAACTAGATGGAGACTTAAAGTGGATTTTGTCCCTGTCTTTTCTCTTCCCATCTTTAAACAGAAACCTGTAAAGCTCTTCCAAAGAACAATTCCGATTACTCCGGCCTCCAATGGATTTTTTTTCCCTTCCATTTCTTATCCTCAAGGGGAATAAAGGGCAGAGAATAAAAAGGCCTTTCTTGTCCTTAGTTTCAATTGGAAAAAACATTAATAAAAGACCGTGGAGTGCTGTGAAATGGAGAGAAAAATAAATAAAAACTGAAGAGAGGCAGTAAAAAAAAACTGCAGCCCTGTTGGCAACTATCCAGCACAAACACATTCAGGAACTAGGAAAATTAAAAATTAAGTAATATTTGAGTATTACTGCTTTTTAGCCTACTGTTGTTTTCTTTCTCCAACAGCCTTCTGCCTCACTTTATTCCAGAGGCACGAGAGGGGGAAAATCCATTCCGTAAGTCACCAGATGATTTCTAGACTAAGTTCTCAGCCCTCAGCCTGCACTGGGAGTTGCATTTGACAGCTCAGCACCCCAGTA
Source organism: Microhierax caerulescens (assembly GCA_035590215.1). Taxonomy (NCBI): domain Eukaryota; kingdom Metazoa; phylum Chordata; class Aves; order Falconiformes; family Falconidae; genus Microhierax; species Microhierax caerulescens. The sequence goes on along the minus strand of JAVJGJ010000060.1, from coordinate 66,239,512 downwards.
GCAAAGAGCGCAGGGAGGGGTCCCTGACCACCTCGTCCCGCAGCACGTTACTCCTCTTTCAGAAAACTGATCCATTTAGATGAGGAGGACACTATAAACTTAATTACTTGAAACCTAAGCTACAAGTCTAGGTAAAAGCTTTATTTCCATTTCCAAGACAACTACATTCACCCTGAACAGATATCACTAGTCATCTAAATGAATTTCAAAGCAGTTATACTTCATTGGTTAAATAAAATTCATTTCACATACTACTGAACTCCATCAAACTCCTAAGTGAAGCATAATGCAACACTAGCGCAAGATAGCAAGTAAAGGTTGTCACTAAGGGTCGGTGAAAAGGAAAACTTCTAAGTTTGGAGGCAAGTGATACCACTTACTGTTCCCATCCTCGACAAATTCCAGTGAACAGAGCCAGGTTTGCTTTCTCAAGCCACACAGGTAGCTATTGAATCACAGGACAGCCACACAGTATAGCATCGCAACAGCATTGTTGTTTCAAGTATACACCATATGAAATCATATTAAAAATACTAAAAATATGAGGTGGTTTTACTACCTAGACATCTGCAGTATCCTCAACAACCATGTGCTCATCTCAGCAGCAATTAGCCCTACTAAATATTTATCTCCCCCTGTCCTGGTCTTGCCAGGTCCGTGCAATTTTACTTAGCACAACATACAGCTGCCTAAGTACGTGTCTTGCAGTGCTTGAAATACATCAACATCATCTGAGATATCTGCACAGGTCTGGCAAGTATGACAAAGAAGGTGAGGGAAAGCCACACTTTTCTGGAGCACCAATGCAAGGCCAAGCAGGCTACCAAAGGACAGCTGAACTGACACTGTGCTCTGCTCTACAGCCAGTTGAATCCCATCCCTATTCAGCTGTCCCAACAGTTTGGAGGGGCGGGAGACAGCCTGCACCCCCTCTGGGCTCCAGCTGGCAGCACTCTTCCCAACAGGGCACAGGCAAGAAAAACTGCTGCTGCACGAGCGAGGTGATCAGGCTTTGGGAAAGCAGCTCATGCAGAAGGGGACAGTCCAAGGAGACCACCAGTGTCAACTGTTGCTTTTGAGAGAGGGAACCCTAGAAGAGATGAGCAGGGTCCTCTCATCCATACTTCATTCTGGGAAAGTACCATCCCAGCAACGGGTTTCCAACACATGAAATCAGCTGGGACCCAGGACAACTGGCCTAGTGCTGAAGGAGACAGTTCTCATCCAGGCCACCACTCCAGACTCTGGTGACATAATTTAACTTGATGGTAGTACAAAGGGTTTTAGCACTGGTAGTATGAAACACACATTTTCACAGCTGAACAGAAAGCAGTCAGCCACAGCAGCAGCTTTTACCCGCAGCCCTACAATTCACAAGAAATGCAAATCTTGAAGCATCTCAGCCATGCTCACAGACTACCCCGTCCGACAAGATCACAACTCCAGTAGGAAGACTTATAGACAATATAACGGGTAGAAACATGCAGGTTCCCCCTCTGAATGACTGGCCTGCAAGCAATCACAGTGAATTTCAGTATTGCCATACCCACACACTCAGAATAAGACTTACAAAACCACAGGCCAAATTAGTGCATCTGGTCCAACTCACACCTTCAGGCAGTTGGTGTAGACTACTGTCTCTAGTAGTAGAATCCTAGTAGAATCCACATTCTAGTGGATCCTAGTAGATCCTAGTAGAATACACAATTTTTCCACAGGAATTCCTATACCTGTTTTTGAAGAGTTAATAGCCTTTTTATGTTGTTGGTGTGGTTTTTTTCAAATGTAAATCACTTTTGCCAGACAAAATGTAAATTAAATTCTAGTTTTTGCAGCACCAGTCTGAAAACAAGCACAAGCCTATCACATTTCAGTCCTTCCACTTCTGTCTCAAATTCCTCGTCTCTTCTTGAAGTCTGATCTGGTGAGTTCACTACTCCAGAACAATTATTAAGCTTCATTAAATGTTCCTGCCTGCAACATGGATTCTCCATTCCATCCAGTTCTCCAAGCACAGCATTCACAACTGTCTGTTGAAGAGTTCACCTTGAATTGAGAGATCACTGCATGCATAGGTAGCATCAAAAGCTACTTAAATGATAACAGGACTGGTCAACTTGGTAGACAGGAATCTACCCAAATGACCATCCTGAGGAGCCAAGGATGGACTGTACACTATTCCTCTCACAAAGAGCAGTGCTGTAAGAAACAAAGTCTTCAAGTCTTTTATGGGTCTCAGGAGGACTAATTCCTAAGCCCCTAGGATCCCAGAACCAGGGATCTAGCTTCTAGCAACATCCAGACTAAGAAAGGAAAGGCATCGATCCAAGTTTACTACCTCAACTTACAGAACATGCCCTCACAGGCTAAAATTCAGATGACTGTGTGACACCACCTACCGCAGAAGCAGATATTAACAGGAATTTATCTGTAATAATTTAATTGCTGATGTACCATAGACTGAAATCTCCTCATAGTACACTGCCCTGTTAAGTCTGCCTGGCTTGTTCAAATATTAATTTTGCTGTGTTGTTTTCCTGTTATTCTGATTTCAAATTAATAAACAGCTCTAGGGGCCTTTGGTTCTGTTACTAACAGTTAAAAAGATAAAATACAATTAAAAATAAACAAATAACAAGAGGAGCTTTTTTCTCAAATGCAACTTAAGCCAAACACAAAGCAACAAAGGAGTATACATTGAAATCTCCTATCCCATATCTGGAAGAAAATCAGACATTGTCTAACCACCCAAAGACTTCCTAAAGAGAGACACAGCATGCCTAGGAAAATCATGGACAATACCAATGCAGGCATATAGAATAAGATTTCTCCAGACAGATCTAGATCTCCCGCAGCTGTGCAGCGTACAGATCCTCAATGTATCACCAACCAAGTAGGCACAAAAACACTGGAAAAGTCACAACCAGTGTCTGCACCTCCCATAATAGAGCTACGCTGACAGCACACGTCTTGACTCTGTGTGTACTAACTTCCGTGTGTCTCCACCGAACGCCATTTCACGGTGAAAATATCCCTTCAACCTACACCTCCCCTTGATCTCTGCAAGCATTTCACATAGACCTTGACTGAAAGGTAAAAGATATTCCACAGAAAAGCAGCTTTGGTGAAAAGAATCCTGATGTGAACCTCCAAGAGTAGGGTGGGGGAGCAGGGGGAAGCCCACCTTATAAAGCAATATGCTCAACATTTCCTTGGTAAGGATCCACAGCAAGGCAGAGACTGTCACTGTGTGACCTTGAGGTACTGGTAATCTGTTATTTCTAGTCAACTAGCCATAAAAAAAAGATAATAAATAAATGGTCATATAGATTAGACAGTGTATTGAGACACAAGCATGGGCCAGGTTCTTCTCTAAGCTCTTCCTCAGCTTCCCTTTAAAACTCCACCTGTTGATCCTTAAACTATGAACTGAGACAATATTCTCTGTCCTATGAAGTAGCATAATATTAAACACATCACAGAAATGTGTCAAAAATAACGGTGTCAGACATATAAAGGCATCAGAAATAAACAGCAAAACACATGACTGAAGCAGGAGACAGTCCCCATTGTTCAAGTATCAGCCTGAGCGCTGCTCTATGCAGATGGCCTCTGCACGTTTTAGATGGCTGAGCAGAGCCTAAAGGCTACTGCTAAGTTTTTTTTCTTCTGTAAACATAGCTCTGGTCCCACGCTCAGATGACAGCAACATCGAACAGACAACAAAAACACAGCTAGATAGAATTAGTCTGTAAAGTTGCAGGGACCCTCAGTGATTAGAGCCATTAGGACAGTAAGCATATTCGACCTCTACTCTGTTCTCCTTGATTTACACATCTACAGTAAATTTTGCCTTAGGCATTTGTTTGATATAAATTTAACCAACAAGCACTGGCAAATTCTTTTCAGTAACCAAAAGACATGGACATCTCCTATAATTATGAGAAGGGAGGTTGTTTGTGGAAAGCAGAGCAATGAAGCCACAAGGAGAGAAGCTTTGCTTGCAGATTAGATGTGCAACAGAATAATTAAGAAAAAAATACCACTTCATTTCAGTTACTTTTTGCTGAATTAGATTAAACATTACTTAAAAAAAAACCAAACAAACAAATCAGCCCATTTTACATAAACTCCACGACAGAAAGCTGCAGTGTCAAGGGAAGCACAAGGACCACCAACCATGTTCATGTGCAAAATCCACAACTCCCAATGTGTCTTCACATAACTTGAGAGATACACACAGGAAAAGGTTGAAGTTACATCATAGTTAGAGCACTTGATGCTTCTTTCTTCCTCTAACAGATAGTAGAAGACAATAAAGAAAGGATTCCTCAGACCTCAAGGTCACATGCTAGGAACTGTACTTACATGTTAGGCATTCCTCCTGTTATATCCATTTCTGATTAAAGATAAAAGTTCTTCCGCTTTTAATCTTGTGACAAAAGACACTACAGAAAGAGGACAGAGTATCTATGCCTCTTCCATTATGAGCGTTGACAGGAAAGATCAGTAATTCCAAGACCCCATAACCAGAGGGAAAGCTTGGAACAAGGAAAACTTACCTCAGTGGAAGGGAACTGGGTTAGGGAACAATTAAAGAAAGGGGACATACACAAGCCCGTGGACCTGATGGGATAAACACGAGAGCTAAGGGAGCTGGCTGAGGCCATCACATTGGCACTCTCAACTATCTTGGAAAGGCCATGGTGATTTGAATAGGTTTCTGAAAATGGGAAGAGAGAAAATGTCACTCCCATCGTCATGCTGGGTAAGAAGAATAATCCAGGGAAGCACAGACCAGTCTGCCTCACCTCAGTCCCCAGGCAGGTGATGGAGCAAAACCTTCTGCACAGTAAAAGTAGTCAGCATAGAGTTATTAAGGGTAATTCATGACCGACCAACCCGACAGCCTTCCACAGGTAGGTGACTAGCTCAGTGGGCCAAGGGAAAGCAGTGCATGTTATTTACCTTGATGTAGTAAGGATTTTGACACCATCTCTCACATCACCCTTATTGGCAAGCTGACAAAGTAAGGTTAGGTAAGTGCACAGGGAAGTGGGCTTAAAACTGGATGGATGACTGGGTCCAGTCAGTTGTGATCAGCAGCAGGAGTCAGTTTGAGAACAGGAG
>JAVJGJ010000060.1:66200297-66234282 GCA_035590215.1 Microhierax caerulescens | reverse complement strand
GAGTCAGTTTGAGAACAGGTCACTATGATGCACCCAGGAGCTGATACTGGGGCCAGTCCTTTTCAACACCTGCATTAATGCTTCAGCTAAAGGCACAAAGAGCACCCTCAGCAAGGTCACTGAGGAGGAGAGGCTCATACACCAGACAGGTGTGCTGCAATTCAGAGGGATGCAGACAGGCTGGAGAAGTGGGCTGACAGGAACCTCATGATGTTCAGCAGTTGGAAATGCAGTTCTGCACCTGAGGAGGAATAACCCTAGGCACCAGTAGTTGCTTTCCAGCTGGTTGGCCCCAGCAGCTTGTCTGAAAAGGATCTGGGGGTCCTGATGGACACCAAGCAGAACATGAGCCAGCAACATGCTTTGGTGACAGAGAAAGCCTCCTGAGCTGCATGTGGGAGAATGTTGCCACCATGTCAATGGAGGTGAACCTTCCCTCTGCTCTGCACCGAGGAAGCCACACCTGGAGTGCTGCGTCCAGTGCTGGGCTCCCCAGTATGGGGAAGATACAGATTTACAGGAATGAGCCCAGCATAAGACGATGAAGATGATGGGACTGAAGAGCATCTTTCATGAGATAAGAAGCTAAGAGAACTGGGGCTGGTCACCCTGGAGAAGAGAGGGCAATCTTATTAATGTGTTAAATATCTGATGGGAGGGAGCAAAGACGACTGAACAGTGCCCAGAGAAAGGATGAGACACAATGAGCATAAACAGAAACTCCATTTGAAAAAAAAGAAAGAATAAAAAAGCCAAACAAAAAACCCAACAAACTTCTGTGTTTTGCTGTGAGGATGTTCAAACACAGGAACAAGTTGCCCAAGAAAGTTGCAGTCTGCACCTTTGCAGACATTCCAAACCCAAATGGACATGGTCTTGGGCAACCTGCTCCAGCTGACCCTGCCTGAGTAGGGAGATGCCAATGTCCCTTCCAACCCCAAATGGTATGTGATTTTGACATTTACTTTTAGTTATCATGATTTTTTGGATAAAAAAATAAATTAAAAATGTGACCAAGCCATGTATATTTTCATGCATTTCAGTGGAACTGGCTCTCCAACAAAGCACATGCTCCTACTAGTGCATTTCTTCCTCCGAGATGCAGTTAAAGATAGTATCTTAGAATTGATGTCTCTAAAAAGCCAAAAGTAAAACACTGCTTACAAACGACATTTTAAAGGTACCCTGTGTCTGGGAGAACAGGCTGTATTCTATAGTCAGTGGTTTAACAGCTACTTTGTTGCCCAGTAGATCTGTAACTACTGTTTCCCTTCTTTGATTATGCTATTCTTACTAAGACGACTACTCTTACTGAAATTCCTGTTTTTTTCTAATGATTTAGCTGCAGCCAGAACACTCTACATTCTCAGCGATGCACCATCCCATGCATACAAGCCAAGGATTTTTATTTCTTGTTTTATATTTATGTTCACAGGTTTTCTGGCACTGGGTTTCGTTTGTTTGGAATTTGGTTGTTTTGCTTTTTTAAGACAAATTAATTTCTGGATCATACATGAAACAGCAGTGACCAACTGGATTAAAAGCATTCTGCTTTTCTAGTCTCTGCTAACTAGCAAGGAATGGCCAAAGCAGAGGTCAGAACCTTTTGAGTGAAACAAATAAAGAAAATGGCTTAAAAATCTTTGCAGGATCCAACAGGCTTCCATTTACCTGTAAGTACTGTCAAGTCCACAGGCAAATTACACTGGATGTACCCCTCCTTGCTTTCAAATGTTAGTCATGAGAACGGGGCAGGAGAGGAATTCACCTTACCTTTTTCAGAAGCACTGTCTGCTTGTGTTTTTCAGTAGCATTTCATATGGAGTTACTGAAGTTGTCACCATGGAATATTACTGAACACATACCTTTGGCATGCATATGTCCGTTCCTCTGTCACCTAGTACAGATCAGCTTCAGGAATAAAGGGCACCAGGCATAGGACTTCTAACCAAAGTAGAGAAAGTACTAGAAAGCTCATTCAACAAAAATGGACAGGAACCAGAGTAAAATGAGATTTTATTGGGAGGCCATGCGCACAGATATCCACCACAAACCACCCTTCTCTTAAAGGAAGCATTCTATCTCATAATAGGCTTGTACTTCCTCCGAGCATGGCTTACCAAAACAACCTCAGCTGCTGGGAGCTTTCCTGCTTTTTAGTTTCTTTTTTGTTTCTTTAAAGACGTGAAAACAAAAGAACTCCAAGTTACCCAGACACACAAGACAACTTAATTCACAGCAGCATAAGCTGCACCACTTAGTCAAAGGAATGTTCTAAACACCTGTTTATGAGCAAAACCAGTTATAAAAACAGCTGTAAGCAGCAAACAGGAGCTAACAACAACAATTTCCCATCTTTTTCCAGGCATATAATGACATTTAAATCACATAGCATCACAGAAGAATTGTATAGAGCTGATGGTAATTGACGTAATTACTTGTATGCATTTCTCCACTACATCGTGCTGTAAACCCAAGCATGTTAAAAGCAAATAGAGCTTTTGAAATCCTAAAGCAATAGTAAGACAATTCCTGCTGGATCCTTTTAACCTGTAGATGGAAAGAAAGTAAGTACTTCAAAGTCTTAAAACTTCAAATACATAATTTAAACCTCAGGCAGACACTGAAACAATTAAAACTTCACGAGTTCCTTTTGGTTAAATGGGTTCATATCAGAGCGGAGATGAGATACAAACAGGTAATGAATGCTTATGTGATTAAAGATGAAGACAAAAAAATGAAACCACTAGGGAAAATATGCATAGTCATATTTTTCTCTTTCTTCCAGAAACAATAAAATCTTTCACCTGCAGATCTTTGATGGACCAGAGCAGGGAAAAAAAACACATTTGTGAATATGAATCACAGGAAACACTCTTCCCTTGAGTATACATTAGCAAAAACATAAGGGAAGCAATGAATAGCAACATGCTAAAGGTATTCTCTCAGAGGGATTGCTGTTTAGGAAGACTCCAAGACTCCTAACTGAAGACAGCTTTTACTAATAGATCTTTGGATGCTATGTATCTGCCATATACAGGGACCTTGTACTTCTGTTCCGGAGTAGGAAGAGGAAAATAGCTTTGCAGTGAAAAGCATCTCTAGTTTCATACACATCTGTGGGTAAACTGTAACACCATATGGAAAAAAAAATCCAGTTCAGTTTGATCACACTTACAAACATACTTAAACAATAATGTCTTCGTGAAGACCTTCACAGGGGGGAAAAAAAAACAAAAAACAACCCATCTCACATATAATAAATACGTTAACTCCAGATAATGGAACTCAGCAGACTAGGTAGTGACCCAAGTCAGAGGATAGTTATCAATGGAGTGTCGTATTAGAGGCACAGAATCCTCCATCCACAAAGAAAGAAGGTTCCAAAGTCATGGATTCTTCCATACACCCAAACTTTCCAACAAAGAACACACAAAAGATTTCTTTTTGACTCTCCATTTGAGAGCTTTTTCTGACTGAAAATAAGTAAGTGGCATTGGGGAAAATCCTAATGGCCCAGACTGTAACAGAACCCCCCTAAAAAGACCAGCACCCACACACATATATTTCAATTTGGCACAACCTTTACCAATACTCCAGACAAATATGAAAGATGCAGCGACTATTTCCAGAGCCATGACTGTTGACAGATGGAAAGCATCTCACAAGTATTTTTTAAAGATTAAGACAACTGGGTATTTTATTGTTCTACATAGCTCAACCTGAGCTATTTAATGTATCTTATTACCTCTAAGTAATTAATCCTTCATCCTGGTTCTCTACGTTAGCAATTTATTGGGACGGCATGCAGGCTGAGATAACTTTAGTTAAAGTCAGATGGTATTTCAACAGCTAATCAAGTAACACATCCTCTGTACACTTCTAAAACAGCCTGTCTATTAAGCACAGAGGTAAGCCAAGTGATGTCAAAGCTGCACTAATGGGGCACTATTTTTTTCTCCCCAAGCAAAGTACCTGGTCCTCAGAAAGAAGGGAAGCAGGCCACATGCCTCTCAAAACCTTTGCAAGTTCTGGTCCCGTGTTCCATGCATACAGCTACAGAAATAACTCCAAGAAATCATGAAAGGTTGTAAACCAGTGGATTATAACAAGGGATTAAGTGGGGTGGTGGGAAGGCATACAGAACAGATATGCTTAAACACTTACCTTAAATTGCACCTTAATTTAGCTGTTATACTGTCCCTGGATCAAGTCAGCACATATTGCAAGATAAGCTAATTGGAAATGAGGAAACAATGGGCATTTGCTTAAACTATGTCTTCCCCCAAAACAAGTGTAAAATAGCACATTTTCCTTTGCAGGAGGATCCTAACAAAGCGCACGGGTTCCCCCAGATTAAAAAATGTTTGCTTTCCAAGATGACCTACCTCCTAAAGACATTTCTGAAGTACTTTTAACTCTGTAGTGTAAGGATAGCTCATGTTTCCCACATAGTGTCCAACCTAAGATATACTCCAGACTTCTGCTAATCTGATGTAACTTAGTCAAAATCAGGTTTCACTATTCAGCACTAGAGTAGATGAATCCCAAAATTCAAAACAAATATTTCCATCTGCCTCAGTCTTAATTTCTCATGACAGCCATTATGCTAGTGAAATAAGATAATCTTCACCATTAGAGTCTTGGTTATCACGTAGATATTTACAGTGTAGAAGCTCTGTTTATTTTAATGCGGAGATAATTTGCATATGCATTGCACCTTCTGTTCAAAACTATTAAACAGAGATACATCAGCTCCTTCAAACATCCATTGTTCCAGCCAGGAAAAGTATGAAAAAAGATGGATTAACAGGCAAACTTTCTAATCCTTTGTCAAGTTTTTCATTACCTGGTTTTAAAAGGTTTGTCTGAGATGTTCCTGATTTTCAGTATTGCCAAGAACTCCATCACTTCATTTCCATTCTTAGCAACCCAGTGCTTAGCATGCAAGACTTAGAATGGTGACATTCAAAACCGGAGATCAATTTTTACCATTTTTAAATAAAATTGTTTTTCCAGACTCTCTCTCAGCAAGTGAGGGGCAGAGTAAAATAAAACTGAGAAGCTACGGCTCACATTTACATGATCTGTTAGCAGTAATTCTATGAACTAGAACTACATAAAAATGTAACAACGTAGTAGAACTAACTACTACTTTTCCCCCCAAGTATAAAAAAAAAAAAAGCTTTTAGGTTTTCTTGAACCTTTCAGAAAACACTGGGTAGTGAGGCAGATATTTTGTGGGCAGCAGCTTCATCCACCAGATCTCCCATACATCCACCAGATCTCCCATACATCCACCAGATCTCCCATACATCCACCATTATGGCCTGATGCTGTGTCACTGACATAAGAAAGATGGGCAAAAGCACAAGAAGCAGCACTCTCCAGGGTCTCTACAATTACAATATACTACTGCAGAAAAGCAAGTTGCCAAAGCTGCCTGCTGTCTAATACAAAAGCAGTATAATTTGAAAAAGCCCAGTATAGGAGGTGGTTCTATCCTGCATGAGTACACTGCTGTTTTCTATTATCAAGCAGCGGCTCCGCGGATCTCAGACCAAATCATAAAAACATGACCAACAACGTCTACAATGCTCTCTAATATAAAAGCATCACACAACTTCAGGAAATCATAACTCAAAATCTTGAGGCTACATATACTTCGATATTCATAATTTTAAGCTTCTCCCAGAATTTCATGATACAGATGAAACAGTAATGCCATCAGAAAAAAATCAGTAAGACTGTAAGTAAAACCACAACAGACAGACATTGTGTTCTTCTACCACTAGTTATGCCTGAATATACACACACAAAGGCCAAGATATGCTCCATTTAGACTGCAAATGGACTGATCGAAGCACGGACCTTTAATTTCATGCTTTTTCCTCAAAAGTAATCCAAAATATCATGAAGATGGTAATCTCAAATCCCCAGGCTTTTTCCACTTTAGTGTTACAGAGTTTTCCCCGGTAAAGTAGCTAACTCTCTTTACAGTTCCAATTTCACACTGGCCAGCTGCAGGACAGATTTTGGCGGACAAAGCAGCCCCCCCTCCTTTCTGCGTAACACGCTCAACCTGACTGAAACCCTCAGCCTACAAGAAGCCCTTGAACTCTCACTCAGCAAGATCAACGCATGATACTCCTCGGTGCTGTTAAGAAGCCCATGTTGGTGTTACACCTCTCATACGGCAACCGAAAATCCAGTGTCCAGGAGGGAAGTGTCTGTAGCATCTCTACAGGGACAGCATGATCCTTTTCATTATCTGCCTTTTCAGTAAGAAGTTACATTGCTGTAAAGGTAATCAATCTAGAGATGTACAGTAGTGCTCACCACAGAGTATATCAATCATGTATTACTGATACACTTCAGGGAGGGCTGCATAAAAGAAAATCAAAGTGCTATGAAGAAAACTCCCCCACACACACAACCCTGAAATCTTACATCAGTAGCAAGCATCTCAGCTTCAAAATTATAAATATGCTTAGAAGACTGGTTTCAGTTAATGTCCTCCCTCACTTATTTGGCAAAACTCAAAATGTATCAACAGTATTTTGTAATTCTAAAAATCCTTCTTTTAGAAAAGTTCAAATAAACATTAATGAAAAATATAACAATCTCCATTTTATAGAACAGGAAAAATGAAGAGTCTTAAGTGCATGTAAATTATCAAATGTTGCCCAAGCCAAACAGAACTTAGCAGCTTTGCTTTCTGACCTTTTGCCCCAACCATCAGAAATGTGTGCATTCTTCTCTTATAAGTCTGCAGTTCTGGGTCCTCCCATATGACTGCTCTTCAGAAAGAGCAAACAGGTACCAGGAACTTATATTTTCCAAAGAAACAAGGACTGTGCTTATGCATCTAGGGAACAGGTCCACAGAGCAACAAGCACTACTTGCGGATTGTTGACCAAGAATGACAACTGGTGAGTTACAAGACTGCTTAGATAAAAACACAGCACAGTTAGGAAGCTATGTTCAGTCTCTGGAAGCTGTTTAGAAGACTGTGCACATCAGCATGCAGAACAAAACTGACAGTTCTTCATAGGGACATACCTTGAAGAAAAGGGACCAAGCGGGAACAAAGCAAAAAGACAAAATTACCAAGTATAAGAAACTATCTACTGCTGAAGCCTGAAACCAAAGCCAAAGATACTTTGAGCTATATAGAAAGATACATTCACTTGGATTAGAATGAAGAATAAGACAAAAGGACAGAAATGTATCAATCTTAGAAAAGTATCAGCAGAGATTACCTTTTTTTTTTTTTTTAGGGGGTGGTGTGTGTGTGTGTGTGTGTGTAAGAGGACCTGGACATGGCATTACAGTAAAAGCTGTCACATAGTCTGTGGCACATAGGCAGTGGGGTGGTGACAAGACAAGAACACTACCTGTTTAAGTGTGTCAGCACTGCACATCAGTTGAGTTCTTTGCATGCTGAGAAGTACCAAATAGTAGTAAGTATTAAAAAAAGAAGAATGAAAGGTTGAATACGGACACTGCAAAAGTCATGAGAATTACTGAGCATGAGTAACTATGACAAAGAAGTTCCAAGTGGCAGAAGCTGTACCACGTGATAACATAACCCACCTTGGAGGAGACAAAACCTGAAAACAATTAAAGCATAGATGAAGAAGCCAATTACCTGGAATCCCTTAAGTGTTCAGATACAGGCAGACCCCTTCAACATTGTTCCCCAGCTATACTTGCCGAAGTCATTGCCTTGCAAAATGCTCATTCTCACTGGTACTAGTTGTGTTCAAAAAGGAACTGGAGACTGCAAGCATATACAGTACCAGGTAGAACACCAAGTACTACAGGATGCCAGTGAAATAGCACCCAGCAGAACTCCTAAGACTCTACTGAAAGAGTGACCATTACAGAACAGTAGAAATACGAGGGCATTGAACTCCTGTTTATAACAGGAAAGTTGAGAGGTTTTCTTGCTGCGATGGAGAGATGGGATGCTGCTTGATGCAAGCAAATGTCATTTTATTGTACACAGTTACAAGTTTATGTATGTTTTCAGAAGCTGCACGCTTTAGCCTTGTCCCACATTTTCCCCTCAAATTGTTTTTATTTCTCCAGAGATGGGGATTCACCATCTACAAAACGCTTAGCAAACTAACTTTGCTAAATTACTTTGTGGGAAGGGGTGGCAGAATATCGAGACTTAACAGATTTTCCAAATAAAGCAAAACTGGTTTTGAGTACCAGATATATTGTAAATAATGCAATAAGGTTGGGAAAAAATGCTCATACTTCATATGAGCCCATCCTATTCTTCAGCTTTTCACCTTTACTGGGTTTGGGAATGGTTGCCTCCAGTTGACAGTTATCTTCCTTTATCAGAACCAGAAAGGATGTTTACTCCTGCAGCTCTGATTAGCACATCTATTACCTTCATTTTCAATTAATAACAGTCATTCAGCCATTCAAATCTCCCACTAGAAAAGCACATTTTAATAGGGAAGCGTTCATCTAGTGTCTGTTCAATTTTCCACCAAGTCAGCAACTTGTATCTGCCTGCATCCCTAATCTATAGTTTTGCACCCCACAGAGGTATCATGCAATCTTTTGGGGAATTTTCTGATATCAATAGGAAAGAACTGGCTGATCAGACAGAGGCTTGGAAGAAGCAATACCATCTCTGTGAATACTGGGAAAACTGGGAAGATTTGAGGACCATTTGCATTAGCTGACGTAGCTTGCGTCTCAGATGAGTGGTACCTCAAGTGCATGAGAAGAGTGTGCTAGCTGCAAAACAAGATGTTGCCACTACAAAGAACTGTTCAGTTACTAATAACCAGGGTGCTGACAGCAGACAGCTCCCATTTGGTTTAGATAAACAAAACCATTTTATATGAACACCAGCTAAAGGAAGCTTGTATTCCATATCCCAAAATATTCCATATTCCGAATGTGCAGGGAGAAAACAGTGTCAAAAAAAGTTAAGCATAAAATAAAGCTAGTGAAGTCTCAACAACATTTTGGAGAAGGGATAAGCTAGGCCTAACAGCCAAAGCAACAAAATTTCTATGCATAAAAAAAAAAATATCTATCATTCCGACCTTTATTTTCAGCAACTTCTGCTCTAAATATAAAATCCAACATGCATCAGCTTTAGCAAAATGTCCACAGGAAAAACTATTTAAAACTTTTCCTTCTCTCCATTCAGTTTGGCAGTAGGCACGTGGCTATAACGAAGGGGGGTAAGACATAAAAGTACCACAAGGGTCTCACTCTTGTGCAAAGAGCCTGTGCAGGCCAAGAGACCAGCGCAGCGGCACGGAGGACTCCTACCCCCCCTGCACACATCCACATTACTGTAACAGGGAGCATAATGCCAAGCCTGTCAATCCTGCACCTTCAGCAAACACCCTCTCATTGTAAGGAATCTTGATTAAAAGGAAACTAAAATTAATTTAGCTCTGTACCTTTTGACCTCAGTTGGGCCTGACAGCACTCCACAGTAACGCCACGGCTCAACATGAGAGCGGCATCGGTCAGTAAGTTTTGGACACCGGAGCCTTCCCTACTGAAACAAGAAGTGCCAGTTCTGCGAAGGGCCAAGCACTGGAGAGGACAGACCACGGAAGCACCTAGATATCAGCTTCAAAATTAAATTCTGGACTTACAGAGGCACAAAAGCAGTGGCAGCCTAATTATACGGGCTTTTTTCTTCAGCATAGAAAACTGCATTTCCAGTGCAGCTGATCCAGTTTTTGTCACAAGAGGGACTACGTCTGGATTTGTGTATGTAAATGGAACTGTTTCTCAGCTGGATGAAAGATTTGTTTGTTCTGTGTGTAACATACAGGGAAGCATAATGATTGCATATATTATAAACCTGCTAAAAATCAAAACGCTATGGTTTTTTCAGTATTATTTATTAGAACTACAGAATATAGAAGGGTACAATCTAAAACCAACTGGTATTTTCTATACCTGATATACAGTGGACAAATTTTGAGAGAGAGAACTAGCAGCAGTGACTGAAGCTGGCTGGAGCTAATGAGTCCTGTGCCAGTCTTTAAACCCCTCTCTGCCTCGTTGGAATGAACTTGAACATTACAAGCTGACACAGCCTGACTTAAAGCACCTCCTGACAACTAGATTTGCTTCTTGCAAGACCTAAGCAGTGTCTAAACAGCAGAAGGGCACACCACTCATAACCCATGATTCACTTATTCATTCACTATTGTTGAAAGATCACAAATTATAGTTTAATACCATCAGCAGAAAGAATTACAACCTTTCCCTCTGTCTGCAAACCCCGAACTCTGACAGAACAAGTCTAATTTCCAGATGCTTACCATTACAGGTATGCCACTGAAGCGATGTGAAAGTACAAGTGACCGAACACAGGGACTTAGGTCGACCTGCCTTTTCATCTCTGACTGCAAACCTCTTGTTAGCAAATCCACAGCAGTATTCAAGTGTATCATTAATGATGCTAAACTGTAATTAGGGCTAGCAAATATTCAGTTCAGAGAGAGCAAAAAGTACTAGGTTTCTCACTCAGTGATGCCGAGTGGTCCCACCTCCCCTTCAACCAGCCTGTGCTACAGAAGCTCCCAGGACGAGTACCTGGCATGGCTCTGGGCAGGGGCACACCAGGGGAAAAGTCCACACACACAATTTCCTATAGCTTCAGGGAGCACATACAGCCATACCGGCAAAGAGACTGTGATTTCCAGTTCCATATATTTCCTGACAGTATTTCTGCAGCCTTCACAGCCTTTATTATTCACCAAGGTCTTGTATCTTCAGGGAGGTAAATATCACTCATCCATTTACACATAAAATCACCAAGTTTGAAGAAGGTCAGTTCCAGATGAGCCAGGAACAGATTAATACATTTTTCAGGGCGGAATGAGTATTATGATCATATGCACTGACCTCCTGCACAACACAGGCCACAGCACTTCAGCCAGTAATTTCGACACTGAGCCCATAACTTCAGTTTCAACTAGAGCTTATCTTTTAGAGAGAGACACTCAGTCCTGATTTAGAGACTTCAGGTGATGGGAAATCTACCATCTGAGTAGAAAAATTGTTCCAGTGATTAATACTCACACTGTTAAAGATGGGTTCCTTATTTTAAGTCTCAATTTGCCTAGCTGCCACTTCCAGTCATCAATCCTCATTACACATCTTCTGCTCCCAAAAGATTTAAGAAGCAGTCTACAATCAGAGATCTCTTCCACAAATAAGTACCTGTAGGCTGTCGTCAAGTCCCCTCTTAACCTTCACTTCTATAAACTCTGTAGAGTAAGCTTCCTTAGTTTCACTACGCAAGTTATGTTATGACACTCCTAAAGTACACATCCTTACGTAGCAAGATCTTGCATCATTTTTATAGCTGCCTTCTGAACCCTTCCCAATTTATTAAGAAATGTTACTTTTGATGCAAAGGACAAAAACTGAAATCCTGACATTGTTAATGGTCTCCATCGTCACATCAGAGGTAATGCCGCTGCCTGAATATTCCACTACTTGTAAAGCTCAGTTTTCTCAGCTACAAAATTAGAGGAAGCATATGGTCAACTGGCTAAATAAATCTCAGCTCCTTTTCAGAAGCACTGCTTCCCAAGTAAGCAACAGTCTTTGTTCCTAGAAGCAGGAGTTTGCCACAGCTGTATTAAGAAGTCAATCACCCAAACGAGTCCACTTCTTATTCAAGAAAAATTTAGGCTGTTTGGTTTGCCCGTATCATCATTTGCCTCTCCATCACCTGTTTGGTTCACCAATACATTAAAACAGCTGCGTCCTTTATCTGCTCATGACACTACACTATCTCTTTCACACTCTTGATCAAATAACAAAACGGGACATGTGTCACATGCACCATCCACTCTGCCATCTTTCCCCTTCCTCAACAGTGGCACTGCAACAGCTATTAACCAATACTCGAGCTTGTTTTTAGTTGTACAGATCTTACTAGAAATCAGAACTGATGTTTCACAAATCAATTGTTTAATCTTTACAACATTTTTGTAGTCTTTATTTGACCTCTAAGGCTTAAAAACTGTATATACGTCACACTACACATGTAGAATATTTTCTGATCATTTTCATTCCAACTGAACTATTCTGAGATCATCAACTGGCACCTTTCCAAATACGAAGTAATGTATTTGCTGATCACCTCTGCTTTGTCTGCAGTACAAGTGATGATAAAGATCTTCACCACTTACATTCCATACTGAAATCTTCCTTTGAGTAATTAAATAAATCCTTCAGACTTACGACTTATTCACCACAGTGAAATTTTTGGTGAGTTTTTTTGTTGTTATCTGGGGTTTGGGGGGGGGGGGTTCTTAAAATAAAAACACACACACACACACTTGGTTCTTATAGCTTTCTTTTTCAATTGTCTGCACTGAAGTTACCAATTTGAACTGATTCCTATTTTTTCATTCTTTCCAAAAAAGACAGACCATGCTCTGTAACTCCATTGTAGCACATTTTAGTGTCACACAGAAAGCCACAAGGACTTTTCATAAGTTACAGTATGCAAAACTAATCTCAACATTGTACTCCATCACCCTTGTATATCCTAGCCACGTAAAATGGAGGAAAAGACAAATCATTCTTACAAACATACTCCTTGAATGCAATTAAGAATGGCTCATGCTTTTATAACCACATACCCCAGGTTTATTCTCTTCAGGTAACTCAGCCATTGACAAATTCAATGCTACCTCCTACCTAGTTTTCTCCAGAAAGAAATCCTTCAGCTTCCGAGTCAGAAGAAGATCTAGGAATACTAGCAACCCAAATGCTGCACAGCTACCTATGCACGTATTAAATTTTCCTCTGTAGGAAGATTTCTCCACATGCTAGCAAGTTTCAATTACATCATCCCTCCTGCTGAAAAACCTTAATACTGTCAAGGGAAAAAAAAAAAAAAAATCAAACCCAAACCATCAGGGATACAGATCCAGTTAACAAAAGATTATCAGTCTCAAAACAAAACCTCAAAACCTAGAAGTTATTCCCATTATTTACTCAAGAGAGCTATAGAAGGTGCTTTGGTACTGGCTTCCACACCCAAAGCCACTACCATGTTTTGAATTAGACTGTTCTAGTCACAGTACATGCAGAAAATTAATAACCCTTGCTCCCCGATGAGAGGAGCCCAGTTAAGCTCTCAAGGAAGAACTTCCAGAACAGAAGCCAACAGCCCTTTGTTTGCAGTAAATGGCAAAATACTAAACAAGAACAGCAGCTTACCAGCAAGAAAAGGTAAGGGTAAGTACAGTCGTTGGTAGCAAACAGTGGAGTTCAAATTTAAGACAGATTTTTAAACTCAAAGAGACTTTCTGAAACCAAGTTGTCTTATTTTCCCCAATATTAAAGATTCACAGTAAAAAGAAAGCAATTCTGTAAAGTTTGATGGCCTGCAATATACAGGAGTTCAAGGATTCCTGCCGGCTGTACAATTTATGAATGTAGGATCACAGCCCGAAATTGCATTTATACACCGAAGAGGAGGGGCACTCCCCCAAGAGAAGACAGACGAGATCAGTGATTTCCCCCCTTCAATTCAAGTATTTCATTTCATATCTCTCATTTTTAGAAATCTGAATGGATCCAGTAATTTTGACCTTATATTGTTAGCAGTATTTTATATTGTTCACAGCTTACAAATTCCATTTCACAGGTCACAGAAGTCAGCATATACAGAGGGCACCTGGAGAATACGTTTTCTTCCAGAGCACTAACCAGTGAGAAATGTCCCTAAAACCATAAAGCGGGTTTCACAGCCCAATTGTACATATTCTTACTAGACATCTAAGCATGTAAATATTTCTGACGTTTCTTTGCCTTGGTATTTGTAATGCACACTAGCTAATTATGCATTTGTTGAAAGTATTTTTGTTTTTGTAGATGCCAGAGAGCAAAAGAACAAGATTCCTGTGTGTCTCTTCCCTTAGCAGCTTCCTTCCCATTGGATTCCAGTCTCCATTTTCTGTTAGATTCCCCCCTCCCCACATTAAACACTGCTTCACCTGTTTCTTGTTAACCTTCTCATTCCTTCTACCTCCTTCACTTGCTGTATTCACAGCATTTGTGTTCAACCACTTTTCTCAGTATCGTTTCCTTAGAGTCTTCGTCCCCATATATGCATGCTGCTTAGCAGAACATGGGGACAGGGGAGAAAGGAGAATGCATCTCTTCAGAAACACTGGGAGTCAGGCAGGGAAATAACATCCACTGATGCCACAGAGTCTCTCAGCCACTGCCTGTCCCAATGAAATGAGTAACACATGAAAAGGAAGGAGGAAAAAAAAACAATTTAGACTTTGCTCTCCCAGCTCTCAGGCAGGGCTGCCTCTTCTAAAATGGCCCTCTGAAACGTGCCATTTCAGCTACAGAATGAGGGAAAATGTGCAAAGCATTGCCTCAGCCATGTTCTTGAAGTAAATCAGGAAGTTTCATGAGCACCATGACATCACAACTCCTGGGCTGGCAGTCTGCACCACGAGATGTAAGGCTCACAGGGGTCCAAGTGCAAGCCTAGCTGTGCAGCCCTCCCACGCCAACACTGAGAAAAACCTCTCAGCTAAGTAAAACGCACATAAATGGGAGAGCAGACAGCAATGAGACATTCAGACAGGAAAGCAGTAGGAACCCAGTGAGCCGTATACTGACTGGGAAATCCTTATCAATTCAATTGAGAGCGCTGGGAGAGTAGATTCAGTTACATCCAAGACAAGCAACTATAAATAACTCTTGGAAGTGCAGCAGTGGAGCTTAATGAAAGCAGCACTAGACAACATAAGCAAACACCAGACTTCATCTATCTAGCATTCCATGTTATTAAACATTTCTTAAGGTTGTATCACAGGAAAAGATCAGCACAGGCTACAGCTCGAAGTACAGAAGACTTCAAAGCCCCACTTCCATTCCCTCTTCTGTCATTCCTCCAGCAAACCCCCTGCCTCCCAAGTGACGGCCTCAAGCCTGTCCCTGCCTTCCTGGAAGCACACAAAGGACAGCAAGATTTCAATTTTAGAAGGTAAAAAAGGGACAAATTTAGCAAAAGTAACCTCTATCCCATCTAAACGAGAAAGCATCGACACGTCCTCCTCTCAGCCTGACTTACACTACCGTTTACAATCCCCAGGGGAAAAAGGAAGGAGGAAAGGGCGCAACAGGGGAAAACACACCCAAACATCACATTCCCCACACAGCACAGCTGAGCCCTTAGGGCCAGCACCCCAGGGCCAGCACCCCCCATCCAGCCCCACTGACCTGCAGCCTGCTCGCCTGCCGCAGCAGAGCTGGGCACGGGGAAGGCGGCCCAGCCTCGCCTCACCTCACGGCAGCTCATGGCGCCCAGCCCGCAGCAGCACAGCTCTCCTCAGCCCCAGGCCCCCAGGTGCCTTCAATGTCCCGGCTCCAGCTGAACATTAGCACTTCAGGGGCTGCACCTGTTGCCCCCACCCACCTCTTATTTAACGGGAGGGGGCCTTTGAAACGTTATACATACTGGGGCTTTGAAGAGCAGAGGTGCAATGTGCCAACAGGCCGGGATGAGGAAAGCCACAGTGTTGGCAATGGGACGTGCTAGGCAGGGGTGAGGTATTACTACTGCTCAGGGCATAAGGGTGGAGAAGAAAGCCAGAATATCGTGACACAGAAATTTCTAGAAGCTACTACAAGGCACCTGGAAAGAGAGCCAGCACCTGGGCAGCTGAGGACAAAAGAAGGGTGCCGTGACACAAGGGGAAAGGCCGTTGGCTAGGCAGCCCCAGGTGAACTGCATCAGGATGAGATTTCATTACTTTTCCAGGCTGAGTGGTCACACCTGTGGGTGAGGGGGAATATCCAGGCAGCTTGTGTGCTCTACCACTATTGAGCAGGGCTGCTCTGTATGCGGTCTGGCCATGCAAATGGTACCAGGTCCCATCTGTCCCACCTCAGCACGAAGACACGTCCCCGCTCACTCGGAAGAGCTACACCAGGACTAGCTTCCACCTCTCTCAGGGGAGATTGTCTGGAGCAAAAGCTCAAGTAAACTTTCTTCATACCTTGCCAACATCCTATGTGTTAAACCCTCTCCCATGCTCTTGTAGGAGACCCCATGCTTTATCCAGAACCTCAGGAAGGATCACAGCTCCCACCAAAGCCTCCATCTGCTGAGGACGCACATGGTGCAGGGCAGGCCGGGCAGAGCTGAAGGCTTTGCACAACTTTCTGCAAACCTTAGTAAAAAATGGCACTGAGATGGTCTGTAAAAAGGCAGAGTCTGATGAAAAGTCATAGAGGTAACAAGCCCCAGCAGTACAATTCACAACATTGCTTTTTTAGTAATACTACCAGAGGATCCAAATAATGCCATCCAAGATGGAAAGGGGGTAAGCCTAGCTTTAGTTTTGAGCACTGGGAATGGTGTTCATTAGTCATGATTTTTTTTAAAAAAAAAAAAGGTATAGATACAGGACTCAAGGAACTTGAGCTTAATTTATGGCTTTACTACCTATATTGCATGTGTAATTGGCTAATGTCCCTTATGATTTTAAAACACTTGTAAATCCTTTGCATAGATACATATTTTAAGACAAATGTGCTGAAGTCAGTGACGCGTTCAGATACAATGCGTTTCTAAACAGATATTTCATAGCTCAAAGGGCAGTTACAAGCAGAAATGACTGTCCTGTGTCATACAGGAGGTCAGGATAGATCATAATGGTGTCTTCTGACCTCAAAACACATGATGCAAAGCAGATAATAATGGCTAAAGAGGTACCAGTAAAACCGAACTCTTGAAAATAGATAACTGTAGACAATTCAATGCCTATGTGTTTTGCTTAAGACGGGTGACTTCGTGGAAAAGTTAAATTTGTCATTCATAAACTGTCCGGGCTGACGTGGGTTGTACTATTTCTGTGGGTCACTGCCCCAGCACTTTCTAGGGCACCTCACCGCACTTGTACCACACTGACCACGGCTACCATGATTTTACAATGAAACTCAAAAAAGGGCTTCAACCTACCATTTAAGAGAAGCTCCAAAGCATAACATCTAAATTTAAGTCTTGCTATTAGACACACATTCCCATCAGGGAAACACTGTTAATAATTCAATCACCGAACCCGCAAGGCCTCTTTCTAGCAATACTATTCACAGAACCCTATCAGAGAGTAGTGATTCACGTCCTTCATAGCCCTTCATAGTCCGTGACTAACACCAAAGTACAGGCTTTATGAGCAAAATTGTCTACTTGATCTGTATGCCCTTCTAAAGTAGGGACACCGTCAAATCTCAAGTGTGAGACCGCAGACTGTCCTCAGTGTTTTCTCAGACAGGCTTAGATTATCAAAACCGGTATTTAGCTTTTGGCATATATGGCCTTAGGTGTATTGAACACAGTACATGTCCTGTCAAGATGGGAGCGACATATGCTGGAAAACCAAACACACATTTCTGAAAATGTTGATTCCTTGTCAGACCCCCTGTCAAGGCAGAATATTGTGGCATTTTATTTTTAATTTATTCAACATCCTCTAGATGTTGTAAACGAAAGATTAGAAGGTTGTAATTTAAATATTCAGTGTCAATACATAACAAAAAGCCAGATTCCCGCTGAGAATAAATGTATTTTAACAGCAGTAGTTCAGCCTATGGCTTATTTCTTCAGTGTTCATAGAAAGGGGAAGATGCTAACAGACATCACGGTTTAGTGTTTAGCAAGCAAGAGTGCCAGGAATTGTCACCAGGTAGGCTATTATGAGTGAAGAAAGCAGTGTTAGACCTGTCAGGTGGGAAGGGGATGCCTGTGGGCTTTTGCTCTGCAGCAGGTACCCAGTTGGTCCCATTTAGCACTACCTACTATGAGACTTTCTGTTCATAAGGCACTAGAGAATTCTTGGCTTGAAAGAAATATCAAGACAAAAACAACTAGCAGCAAAGTTAGAACTCCCTTTCCAGAGCAAAGTGAACCTAATTCATAGGATTAATCTCGGATGACTCAAAAAAAAAAAAAAAAAAAAAAAAAAGAAAGAAGTTGAGAGCAGGATCAAAATCATGCAGTATTTTGAGGGAGTTCATTCTCACCTTTGTCTGTGGGGAGACTGGAGTGAGATGTATAACTTATGAGCGAGAGAATACTTCTGCATTATTTCTTCTTGATGTTTTTTATCCATACATGTCAGAAGTTAAATACCAGTTTTGAAAATCTAAGCCTGCCTGAAAAAGCACCAAGGACAGTCTGCTGTCACACACTTGAGATTTGACTTTAGAAGGGCACACGGACTGAGCAGTTTTGCTCATAAAGCCTGCACTGAACAGTATGAAAATTCTCCAGAACACTTCAGTAACAAAAAAGTAGTGACCAGAACCACAAGCCAGCAGGAATAGCCTTGATGCTGTTACTGGTCAAGGGTAAAACTGCTTGCAAAGTGGAACTGTCTGTAGAGCACGGAGACATTGGTACCTCTCAACGCACAGGGTTCAGCTGGCAGTCTGAATTCCAGCCTCAGTGCTGGCCCTCTGGGGGAGCATGCTAGTAGTACCAGCAATGACGGAATAACACCAGCAAGAATAGAAAAATTAAACGCCGGTTCAGAGAGCTGGGAGTCAGACTCTTCAGCCCCTTCTATTAAGAAGCAAGTGAAATCCTTTCTTGTTACTACTAAAGAGGGAAGTCTCCTTTGAATGACTAAGAGGAAAGACTTGGGGAGAGGGCACTGGATACCAGCAGCCATTGCGCTGCTGGTGTTCGATGCTGCATCTGACAGAGTATGCAGGACTACACTGATCCTGGATAACAGCTAGAGGAATAACATCTCCCTTATGTTCACTGGGACTCCATACCACTTGTCTTTTCACGTGACTTGACGTACCTCCTGTGCCTGCACTTAGTTCCCTGCATCAGCACCCCAGCTTTTGTCTCAAGCTCCCCAACAGTGGTAGAGCTTGAACTTCACTGACACTTCCAGCATCGTTAGCAGCTCTTAAGGAAAAAGCTGCTGAAGACAAGGAAGATGCAGAGTGCCTGGGAGAAAGCAAAGCTCAATGAGCAGTACTAGGAACAGGTTATTAAATGTGGTGTTTATTTTCATCTAGGCCAAAAAATATTCACTCCTGATGAAAATTTCTGTGCATTACTGCTGCATTATTTCTGCAGAATCAACCTGCTAGTTAACACCTCTCTCCCACAGCCTTTTCCAACGAAAAAAATAATCCAAAATTTAAAGCATTTAGAACAGTGTTTGTGAAACAAAACTTCAGGCTGCAATGACACTAGCACTCCTGCAACCCTGTGAAATGTTTTGCAGCACTGAGTCAAGGTGCATAGACAAGGAAGAGCAAAGCTGACCTTAGTGTGCCAGGCACTAAACCAACACAATCGCAGGTCAGTCACTAGGAGCACAGCTTTTTCCCCAAAAAGAATTAAGAATGGAGAAAAATTCCTGGTAATGAAGAGGCTCGCTTCACAGTAAACAGCCCTCCTTCCTCAATGTTTTTGTTTCTAACACGCATCCTGAGAGTTCCTGAGATATGCAGGGCCCCATGAAGATATCACAAAAATAACCACCCAGGGGTTTTTTTTGCCAGTGGTTTCAGGGGGGGGTAGCAACACATTCTTAGACCTGCCTTGAAAAGACAGGCAGGACACACACACTCAGCTGGCTTGTTCTCGCTATTTAGAAAGCAGTTAAAATGGCTTCTTTCTTCTGTACCCTTGGCATGAACAAATCAATAAAACCATAAAAAGATTAGACAGACTGAAAGACCAAATGAGTAATGGACTCGCGAGATAGATTGATTTTGAAAAGACACAAAAACATGTAGAACCATTAAAGGCAATATGCCAATTGATAGACACACTCAGTGTACATGCACACACTGCACAAAAGAATGTTCAGCAATTGCAGCAGAGCAATTCTAAAAACTAAATCTCTCCCAGGAATCAGGAGGTAAAGAAAAATGGCTCCAATCTATACCAAAAATTACGTGCGCTCACACATGCTGTGTTTTTGAGTATGATTTCCTCTTTTATATTCCCAAGCTGCTGCCTTACCGACATGGTTTTGTATGTTCCGATCAAAGCAGCAGCTGCCAGAGCTCTGCTATTGTTTGGGGTTATTTACAGGAGGGCAGAGAACAATTATTCTCAAGGTACATGAGGGGTCCAAAACAAAAAGGTTAAGACCGAGCTGAGTGAATTTGGAAGCCAATTTGCCATGTGTTACATATTATACACCCAGATATATATACACCAGAAGTGCGAGTCCCCATTCTCTCTCTGTTCTGACTTGAGAAGATTTGTTCACTTAAAAATAAAAAAAAAATCAGTGTTCTATTCTCACGACCATATCACCCTCCCCTCTCATACACCTCTCTGATGGTTCGCCAGCCTTTTCAAGATCCAGTGAAAAAATGATTGCTCTCTACTTTTAGACATTTAAAGTTGACCTTGTCAAAACTACAATTTCTTTCTTTATTTTTAGATCTTTCACCTTCACTGGTTATTTAAAACTGGCCTCTTTTCAATCTCTGTCTCCTCACACATATTTTAGTCTCTTCTGACACAAGATATTTTTCCTCTGCATTTCCTCCATGCCTCTTTTACCTGGCTAAGATATCATGTCTTTTCAAACCTCATCCAAGGTTTCATTCTTTTCTACAGGAGGCACTTTACAATTCTTTTCTTGATAATACTTGTCTTTGTGCTCCTGATTAAAATTCAAAAGAAATATTGCCTTTTCTCCAGTAAGAAGCAGGATCAGATTCCCATTATGTGGGTGGCACTAGGTCCTATAAATACATACATATATATATAGGTATCTATATATGTATCTCTATATGGAATGAAATACCAGGAATAAGATACAGTTAAAACCAATAAAATTCTGATTGTACCTACAGAACTGATAATCATATGAATATTCATAAAGATGTCTATGCTATAATTATATAATTCAAAAAGAAAGTAAGGAAGCATCCACTTCAGTGTCATCTCAAATTCCAAGACAAGAACCACACCAAAGCTGTGAAGTTTAACTCTGATGGTGTTTTGCTGACCTGCTGCCACTTGCCAAGGAAAACAACAAGAGCCACAGCTCCAGACCTCTCACTGTGTGTAAAGAAGAAAGCTGTCTGAACAGGCATTCAGTCACGGCTGAAATGACATTTCCCAATGCGCAGGCCAAAGGGAAACTACACTGATGTAAAACTCAGCAGACCATTTCACAGGGTAAACAGATCATACTGCTGTGGCACAGGGTCACCATCACCACTTCGCTTTTATTTACAGAATTAATTATTTCTTTAGGACACAAGCAAATTTTAGCTTTAATATTTCTTCTTATAGCAACTAAGTCCACTGAAGTTCTTACAAGCATAAACCAGTTGCCCTTCTGCTAATCTGATAGAATTTTTCAAACTTGGATCAGAACACAGAAACATAAGAGAACTCCCACATCTATCTCAACTTATTTTGCTTTATCACACAAAGCCAGCATTATATAAAGGGAGCATAGTAAAATGAGTGTGACCATCAACAAAACACATTAGGTATTCTAGAGAAACACAAGTAAGCTAACGTCAGCTTTTGCAGACTCAAACAGCTGAAGTGAAATACTACTTCAGCAGCAGCAAAATGCTAAGTTGAATGTAGTGTTGAAAAGACACACTGAAAAGTTCAGAGCGGGATCAGTTTGCCGTGTATGTAAAGTAGCTATCTAGTTCTGATGTGTAGTGATGAAAAAAACAAAACATATATGCAGCATATCATAAACCACTCAACCTGTTACCCAGTCTGCAGATATTTCAGCCATCCAGAAGAGTGAGATATGTAATCATGTGCAACAGCAATATCATTTCCTAATAACCTCATTATTCTGTCCTAATTATTCTGTCATTTTTATGGAAATCATGACTGACTCTGAAGTACAGTGCATAAATCCCAAGCCTATAAAACTGTACATACTAACTATGTCTACAGCAGTCCAGTCATTGCTGGCGTAGGAGACTGAGCATTTGTTTCATTTTTGTTTAAGAAATAGGTCCATCGTTTCTCATTGTTTCTGAAGACATAGGCAGTGGTATAAGAAACACAGTTATCTCTTTCAATGTGCTGTTATACAGAAACTATCGACAAATGCATGCAATTCAAAGAAGAGGAGAGAGAAAACTGCTAATAACATTTTCAAATACATGGTAAGATTTGATTTTCTATGGATACAACACTGCACACTTAGCCCTGTAAATATGTCCAGATCTTCCTGATCATTAAAAGTGATTTTCTTTATTTCAATGTAAGTTATCTTTTTTTTTCCTTTAATGTTTGTAAGTGTGGCATTTTTTTATTGAATTGATGGTATCTGTATCTAAATAACTACATCTGAAATT
The DNA here is from genome assembly GCA_035590215.1 of Microhierax caerulescens. Taxonomy (NCBI): domain Eukaryota; kingdom Metazoa; phylum Chordata; class Aves; order Falconiformes; family Falconidae; genus Microhierax; species Microhierax caerulescens. The sequence continues at coordinate 66,211,905 of JAVJGJ010000060.1, read as the reverse complement.
ACACATATCCCATGGATGTTGATTTCTTTCAAGCAATTAATTGCCACACATAAAAGGGAAAGATTTGCTTGCCGTGATTCCACCAAATTGCATCAGCAGGACAATCTGGCCTTTAAAATTTTGGAAAACATTGCATCTTACAGAAGTTTATTAGAGTAATGTTGTGGGTAATAAACAGGAACTCATTGTTCTTTCATATGCACTATATATGTTTGCACAATACCTTTGTACTGAAGACATTAAAGCTGTTACAAACACTCCTGGCTTCTGACGCTAAAGCTTCTGACAAGCAGGTGACTATCATTAGCTACACACTACTGGAAAGCTGATAATAATATTCTGTAATATTCTTTGCTCTGAGGGCACCAAGGCGATGTTTTTATCAAAGCCAGGCTAGACTAGACTGCCCGTCTACTATGTCACCATACCGGTATTTCTCTGATGTTAGAATAGATACCAGGTAGCAATGGGGTTCTGGGTGTGAACTGGTTCACCTACCCAAACTGACTCCTCCGTTTCAAATACAAATATTCTGGTCTCTCTTGCCTGTGAACATAGAAGAGCTGGTCACAGTAGAATGCTGTGGAAGTGGGGTAGGATTGGGGAGTGCTATTTGGGGTGCTAGACTCCATCTCTAGCTACTGTGGAGATCCTAGAAGCCATAGACAGAATTCTCAGTGCTTGACAAAAATAAATTTGAAGTATGAGTCAACCAATCAGGAACAGAATGGGACAGTGGACCGGTGACTAAAGAGATACAGAAACAACTGTCTCTGCAGAGTAACAGCTCCCACTGAGCCGTACTGCCAAAGCACAATGGCTCCTTATGGCCTCCTCACCTACAGCATTCTTAAACAAACAGCAAGTACAACAATGTACAACACTAACCACCAACTGATTTTCCACTGCGAGATTTTCTTCCACTCAGTGACAGTAAGAACCAACTCAGGCTTCCCTGCAGTCTCTGTCACTTAGGAAATAGGGTTTGGGTTTATTTCACCTCTGTATTTGTAGCTATGGAAATTGCATGCTAGCCAGTTTGTTAGTGCTTCAGATCATTTTCTTCAGAAAACACTTGATCTTGAGATGTGCTTTTAATGCCCTTGGGAAATCTCTACCTCGATTTTCTTCTCTGCCCTTGCAAAATCTGTCCAGGTTTTACACAGCACCTACTGCAGTTTCAGAAGACCTACTGCTACCTGGAAGCAAAAGATCTGGAAATATTGTCACCTGAGGAAGAATGCAAGGAGGTTTTTTTCAGTATGGATAAAATTAACAGTGGTCACAGTACATGGATATTGGTTTATCCCTAACAGACCAATTTCAAGTATACTTCTAGTCTGAAAAGCAGCTAAACACTTTCAATCAGTACGCAACCTGCAAATTTCCAAAAAGAGCATTGGCAATAAATTTACACACTGACCCTTCTTGCACAAGTGGAAGCTGGATCCCTCCATATATCACTAGTGCAGTAAGGTAATACAGTGAGTAAGAATGCTGTAAATTTCTCTTTGCTCGTACATCCCTCTCTGCTAAACAGCTATTCAGGCTTGGATAGCTGCAACAAAGCTTTCCCTCGCTATCAGAAGTGCTCAGATAATGGTGCTGTGTAAGGGCAGGGCTGAAAGCCCATAATGTCACTGCTACTGTTTCTGCATAAAATGACTTCACACTGTCTTTTAACAATTCCATGGGGATACTAATGCCACAGCTATTGCAGTCTTGTAAGGATTAAATCATCAGCATTAAGAAGAATACTCCAAAGATAAAAACATGCTTAAGAACTCCTAAGAAAGGATTTTTAATTTTAGGCTCAAATCTCATCCCGCTATGAAACAGAATGAAATATACTTTCAGTGCTGTGACCAAAAAAAAAGATATCACAATAAAGCAATCCATTACCTTGCCCAATTGTAGATGAAGCTACCATTCCCCCACAAAAAAAGGAAAGTGGGTTGAAATATTTTACTATACATCCCTCCCTTAGTTTATAACTGCAGTTCTATAAGTATCTATAGTATTGTAGGTATCTTCAAGTTCTTCTGCATTCCCAAAGCTCTTTTCTGGTCCAATCACAAAGATTGAAAGCAGAAATCTTACATGAAAACAAGTTTGTGTTTGGTCATTGAATCTAAACACGATGCAGATCCCCAGAGGTCTATCTGTGACAAGTTAAACCACCCTTTCTTTTCATTCAAAGCAAAGTAACTGAAAGCCTCAGTTTTCTCAGACATAATTTTTTTTGGATCATGATGATTAAATACCATAGGAAAACCTGATCCGTTAGGTACATGATTCATAAGTGAGCACCGAGACTGGAATAGCCCTGCCCATATAAAGACGTACTTGTCGCAAAAACTCGCACCTCACAACTGGAAAAAATAATACAGTACCTCTCACTTGTCACACTTGCAGTTTGAAAATTTCCCCTTAGTATTTGGCAGTAGATCTCTTAAGGACAAGGGCCTTAAGATCTGATTCTTCACAAATGCTGAGGATTTAAAATCCTGTGAAAGTCAACAGGGACTGACTAGGCTCAGTACCACTAAAAATTAGAGCTAGAGTAGAAAAAGCATCTTAATAACCTCCTAATGGACTGCTGAAAAACGTATTTTCAGCAATCAAGACAACAAATCTGGACTCTTTTCCCCTTACAATAAAGAAATAATTGACAACATTTAAAAGCCATGAAAAGAGGTGCAAGAAAGAGGAATAGAATTGTATTTTAACTCCTTTTGAGGGAAGTGGACAAAAGGAGCTGCCTGAAAGGGCAAAGCAGAAAAATACCTCTCTCAAAATAAGGAATAAATATTTCCTTATGTTGCATCAAAGTTTACCTGAAACAGGGAATTATCTTTCACTTTTCTGTTACCCATAGCAAGTGAGTTGGCTGGCACCCATTGAGCAAAACGCCTTCCCACAACCAACCCTTTGTACTTACACTTTGCAATTTGCTAAGAAACATTCTCCAGGCCTTTGGCCCCTTAAAGAAACCTCAGAGCCCAAGTTCCTCTGTCCTGTTCTCAAACACCTCCCTTGCCAGAGTCACTCTTTGTGCAGTTGTGAAACACACTGATTTCTCTGGTTTACTTTGACTCAGCTCAAAAAATATCCAGCTGGATACATGGTAAAGCAAAGCACAAGATCTTTTAGAGATTTAAAGTAATTTTTTGGGTTATAAAATGAACATCAGATGCAATTCTAATATTAGTTTTAAACAGACTGCTTCTCATTTGCTTAATTACTCCTACTCAGAAATCTTAGACAAGTTCCAGCTGCTTCAGCTGAGGGTTTGGCTTTAAAGTAGCATCATGTCATCCAAGCACTGCCCTTAGTTTTTACAGCCCCTGTGTTCACATATGGCTGCTACAGTGCGTTACAGCGCTACAGGTCAGGTTTGGGCTAATATGCTTTTAAGGATTTTATCTGAAATCAAGGCATTTCAGTACTTAACCACAGAAGCTCCTTTCCAAATTCATGCCTAACTGGTTAGGAGTGACTGCCTATCAGCTATCTAAATATCACTGGTGGTTTTTTCCAATAGTTGGGTTTAATAAATATGGTCCCTACCTTCTTAGCCTACCTACCTGTCAGCTTTCCCAGCACTATACTGTCAAGAACCTGTTCATATTCAAGTCCTTTTTCAGATAGCGCTGCCAATGAACACCATCTTCCTCTTTACTGCTTTCCAGTAAGCAGCCTGAACATACCCTCCAACCCTTTCACAGGTGGGAAAACACCACCACAAAATCATTACATTTCTCTGGAGATGTATTTAGGCTGCTCAGCACATGAAGTGAGAAGAATCTAGAAAATCTCCAGCTGCACCACAAGACAGTGCTCAGCCCTCATTTTAACAGGCATATGGAGTACCACCAGAGGCAAGAAGTTTGCTTGAACTGGGTACTGGCACCTGCAGTCGAAGCACACACAGACAAGTGGGCTCATAAATTATTCTCTCTATGCAGCCCTGCTGAATACAGCATTCCCGTAGAATACTGCTGTGCTGCTAGAGGAGTCACACAGCCACTGAGAAATTGAAAAAAAAACCAACCAACCCATTGAGTGAGTGTGTTGAGCTGGAAACTTCAAACCTACCACACTTGCAGCAAAAAGTTTCACATTTGGATTATGTTTTCAGTTCATTCAGAAAAATACGCTCCATGAGAATGATGAAGAAAAAAAAAACCTACCAAAAAACCCACCACCAAAAAATGACACACACACACACCCAAACACACACAAAAAACCTATTCTTCATTTTCATATAGATTTCCTGCTGCTTCATCTGCTCTGTTGCAGAGCTTTTTAATATGCTTGAAATAAATCAAAGTGTGACCAGTGAGAGAAACTTTATAAACTTTGATTACAATAAGAACTGGTCAATTTTATTGGCACTGCTTTCAATGACAATGACGATTTAGGAAGGAAGTTTCCCTTGATCTAAAATTACTCTAAGCAGAAAAATATCGTGATATAATAAATCGGAAGCAACAAACTTTCATTCTTTTTAGTATAACAAAATGTGGAGCTAAATGAGGTTAATTTTATGCCTATCACAAAAAAAAAAAAAAAAAAAAAAGGCAGTGCTATTACCCACACTTGTGGTATCAATATTTTGGTATTTCTAGGACTATGATCAGTATTTTCATGAAAGTGAGGCTGTGGCAGTATCCTGTGACACTCTTATGGCAACTACCAGTACAGGATTTGGCCAGCTACGTACCAACCTCCAAAAATATGGGTGGTCATTACAAATAGGCTTCTTCCCTTCCTTTCCTGTATTAAAGTTGAATTAGAGTTGTTACAATATATTTGATGTCATCTTCCGCAGTAGAACTGGCTACATTTTAGCAGTAATAGACACTTAATTTGTAACAGTCCTTATAAATTCCTGAATTCATTCACAGTTCCCCTGAGCAAACTTCCAAGCCTACAATGAAAAAAGGTCCTCACGTATCCATAGCTCTTTCAAGGAGCCTCTATGCAATTTTTATTTCCCTTGCATTTTTGTATTATTTCTGCTTTTAAAAAAGAACTATTATATTCCAATAACATTTGCACTTGTCATTTTTTATGCTGCACTGAACATGCAAACCCACTTTATTCAAATTAGACCCTGTGCCATCATAAACTCTACAGGATGCACACGTCTTCAACTGTACATGCCAACTGGAATGGAGGGAATCCATTCGAATCTAGAACCCCTCACATGATCACAAAAGGACTTGGGCTTTGGGACAATGAAATATCAAATGTATGACATCTTTCCCCAACTCCGCTAAGAAAGGTTTGTGGCTCTGCATGCAGCAGAACAATTTGGCAAATACTGTTCCTCCTCTCAAAGCTAAAAGCTAAAGTCCAAGAATTCAAGAGTACCATGCTAGACAGAAGACTTAAGCTTTGCTTAAATGCTTGAATGCTGTAAGAACATTTCTCACTAGTCAGTTCCAAAGATGCTAACAGTTTAGTGAAGGTGGCAACAGTTTGTAACCTGAAAGATGCTGATGCGAGTCAAAAGCAATACCAGCTACATTCCTTTTCCTACCAGTTCAATACAGTGAGCTGAATAATTTCCAATACGGTTTCCTTACAAAAAAAAAAAAAAAAAAAACCCAAAAAACAAAACCCACAAAAAACAAAAACCCCACAGAATAGAGCAATACAGAATATGTCAGCATACTAACAGTTTCTTAATACACAACTAAACCCTTACCTGAACCTACTGTTACATTAACAATTAACATAACTTCCCTGTTTTGTTTCAGCCTTACTCACAATTGTCTACTTGAAATCCATGAGCAAATAAAAATAGTAAGATATCCTCGGATGATTAAAACTGTACTTGGTGATTTGACCGCCAATTCATGATCAGGCCTGGATACTGTGAAATCCACCAAGAGGAAAAAGCTATTTTTCCATAATGAAGTGTGCACACGACTGTTTAATATAGCAACCACTGAAGTGACATGAATCAAAAAGATATTTAACTCAGAAAATTACTTGAGAACTTCTCTCAGCCTTTCTAACATTTCATATTCAGAATGAAAGTGTTCAGCATATGGCATTTTCCACTAGCTAGAAAATGGTTTATGATATAAAAATTCTCACTGATCAAACACATCTGTGGCATCTTGTCCAGGTTCCTCGTGGTGTCAAGTTTTCTCAATGCATTGTATTCCCTTTGTACAAGAGAGACAAGAAGACAGCAACTGTTTTCTTGGCCCTGAAACCTCAAGAATCAGCTTTTCTTGGGAGAAGATAAGCAATTAGGAAAGAAGATATCACTGCTGAAAGGTTTGCTAAGGGCAACTTTCCAGAGAAGCAGCAGCAATGCAAGCTTGCCATATGTATCATACATCAGTGTGCACCAGCTCAACCAAGTGAGACTCTCCCTGGGAGAAGAAGTGTTCTTGTTCTGACTCATTCTGTCTGTGCACAAACAGTAAATATTTCTAAGGTGCTTCTTTCAGAGGCAGACTGTGAACCTGCAGCTTGACTTTCCCCAGCTCATTTCAGAGGCCAATGCTCAAACACAGAAGCACAAAGGATATTTTTAAAGTCAAATTCTACCCTACCCCTCAAGCACCTGCGTACAATTTCAGTTCTTTTCTCCCTAAGACACATTTTCTAGGAGCAGTGCCTTTTGCCAGACAAGCCAGCCTTGCAGTACGAAATACAGGCAACATGATGGGTCATGGTGGTAGAAGGACAGCAGCAGTCACTGCTGAAATGCGTGGGTGGTGTGAGGGCTGCTAAGGATGGAAAATGTCTCCCAGCTGTGGGGAAGCAACTTTTCTCTGTTATTATCAACCCTCTCACCATTCCTGGGAATAGCATCCAGTATTTAAGTCCTAATGAAGTCATTGGATTTTAAGATAGTCAACAGCCTGGTATGTCTTAATCCTGGAAACAACACATTTAGTATCGCTGCACAGGTCCCTGATGCTACCATTCACACAGCAAGTTTCCTCAAACTCAGTGCCTTATGTAGAAAAAGCAAAATCAACGAAAACCAAATTACCAAATGCTCAACACACCTAGACACCATCAATGACACGGTTTCAGTCTACCTTTGGCCCTCTATTTCACTAGAAGGCAGCAAAAGCATTGCCTTTTAAAGCCCTATAGCATGATGTCCACAAACTTTGAAGGCTACAGTTGCTTCTTGAGTGTACTGGGTCTGGCTGGGAGCGAGTTAATTTTGTTTGTAGCAGCCTGTATGGTGCTATGTTTTGGATTTGTGAGCAAAACCATGTTGATAACACACAGGCTGGGGGAGAATCAGCCAGCAGCTGTGCAGTGCTTAGCCACCTACAGGGGTTAAAGGAAAACACTGAGGAAAGTGCAAGTGATGACAGCTGATCTGAAAGAAACACAAATCAATATATACAAAGAAAGTGGCCGAAATAACAAACTGAGAAGTACAAGTTTTTCTAGCAAAGCCTTTCTTTTTTTTTCTTTTTTTTTTTTCTACAGGCATCCTGGCTGAGATCCTGCCAATATTGCAACAGGAAAGGAAGCAAGACATCCTGTTCTCCCTAAACAAACACAAGAAAGAAAACTTGTATTATAACAACTGATGGATAAGAGGAAAACATGGCTGACCAGCAACTAGTCAATTCAATATATCATTAAAGGAAAACCCAGCATCACATGACTTCAAAAGTTATCCCACAAACTTCTTCCTAGGTTACTCCAAAATTCACCTACAGCATCTTTCTCCTCTGGCAAAAAAAAATATAAATAATTTTAAGAAGTATTAACACACACCCCAATCTTCTCATATTTCATAACCTTTGTTATAGCATTTAGAATCCCAATATTTAATTGGAATATCTAACATGAATTAATGGATGTCTAGTTTAGTGAGTGAGAAGGTGATCAATATGGTTGTTTTGACTCTGATCCCTTCACAACAGTTCTCATTTTTAATTATAATCCTACAGAAGGAGGTCAGAGGCTGCAGGAATTGAAAATGCCATAGATAAAAACCTACACCACAGGTAACCTTTCAAGAAGTGGTGAGGAGTCAAGAAAAGCTGCTGGGGTGGGAACGATAGCCAGTAAACTGGCACAACCATTTTCCAAAAGTAGGTCATTGAGTCCTGGCAGGTGATTGCTGAGTTTCCAAGGTTAGTTTTCTCTCCTGTTAGCTCTCACCACAGCAGTTTAGCTAAAAATACTGCAGAGTATGTTCTACCAAGCTCTGCTCTGAACAGCACCATCTCTTCAAACTGATGACCTTAGAAGACCTGCTGAAGTTTCTCCCTGAGGACTAGAACTGAACAGCCAGATTAGCGTTTCAGAGGATGTGACAGCATTGGCTGGAAGATGAAGGCTAACTGCTGCTAATGAAGAGCTGTGGCTAGCTGAAGTCTAGTAAACATGGACTTGCATTTGTAGCCCAGATCTATGGTCCCTGAAATATTCTGGGGTGCAGGGACCTTGTGATATCACAAACTGCAGTTTAGGATTGCAGATATTAATTAATTATGCCACAGTAAAACATTAATCTTCATGGTACTGTCTGGATGAGGAGGATTAAAGACACTGAAAAGCTTGTGCTAATTACACCCAGTGTTCTGCACCCAAGAACATAAATCACTGGAGCCTCTTTACCAGTCACTCCTCATCCAGTATCTGCTGAGCCCTACGGCTGACTGATTCGGCCTTAAATTTCCCGATAAGATAGCACCCAACACAGCAAGCAGTGCTTGTGCTGATTAGTGTTTGCTTTTATTTTTCACTATTCAAAGTCTCATTAGAGATGCTCTCTCTGGGTTGTTCTCAGACAAAATTAATCACATATAAAATATTCACTTCCTCCTAGATCCTAAAGCATGAGTTTCCAGTTTTGTGCCTATTTTCTTTGAACAAAAGAACAAAGTGGATGTTCTGGCAACTAATTACAGAATCTAATTTACAGAAGACATACTGTCTAGAAAGCAGCAAAGCAGAGCAGCTTCTTGTATGCATTCACCCTTTTTCTCTCTCATAGATTGAAGATGTCCATGTGGAACCCAGTCCCAAAGGGTTTTGTCCTCTCCACTGCAACTGGTAATAACCCTCTGGACTCTGTCACTTCCTTTTTAAAACAAGCTCAGGAGCGCTATCTTACTTTGTAGGGGTATCAATCTCTGAGTTGAAAACTTAAGTTGAGAATTTTTTCCTCACTAGGGACTTGAATCAAGCAAGTCTGAGATAAAATAACACACTTTGTAGTAGCAGCCACATGGAAAAGGAATTTGTCGGGTTATGTGACAGAGCCCATCTGCACACCCACAAGGAGCTCAGAGAGACAACAGGGAGGGGAAGCCCAAATGATATCATCCTGAGTTACATCCAGGACCATCGCAGGGGCCATCAGCCCACCAGAGACTTATCTGCATGATCCCAGAGGAGAACAGGGGAACAACGGCAGGTGGGAACACAAATCAAGGACTCCTGAGGAATGAACACCTTGTCTGGGCCTCTCCCAGGGCTGTCCCAGCAGAGCCATTAGCCCCAGTGCCCAAGTGTGAAACTCCATCACCATAAGTCATCCAGAGCAGCTCTTGAGATCACCCCTTTTGGATTAAGGGGGTTGTTGCCTGGGGTGGGACATATGCGATGCAAGGGAAAAGCAGCGTGGGATCAGACAGACTTATGCAATGTTTAGGGGAGAAACCAAAGACTGGAAAAGGGATGAGTTTAGATGATTTGGGGAGAGACAAGAGTGGGAAAATAGAGGGGTAAGGGGATAAAACGGCTGGTCACATGTAAATATTTGCTGGTCAGTATGCTTACCTGGCTGTGCCCTGCACCTGATGAGTGCAGTCTGTCCTGTCTTCTTATTAAGTTCCTTTCTCTTTCCTGGGTGAAGACTCCTCTGTGTGCATGAGGGTGTACAGGGGTGTGAGTGCAGCAGCTGGAGTCAAACCATGGGTCAGAGGGCCCATATGTTGGTGCTGCCAGAGACTGGAAGGAACTCATGTCTGCAAGCGTGTGATCACTAGCAAAGCGCCTGCCAGGAATACATCTTCAGCTTCACTACTGGTTGGATCCCGCATAGTATGTTTTCCTCTAACAGACCTCTTAGTTCAGCATCTGACAAAATACCTGGAAGGACTGCTGTTTCATCACCTGGCAGAAGGAGAAGTCTTCCAAAGACAGGCTTGCTCCTTTCCTTTCTTCTGCATTGCAGTGCAGCAGCAGCAGCATGAGGCCACACCAGCAGCCTGAGTCTGAGACTGCTCAAAGGTGAGACCATTCTCAGCTCAGCTGTACAGATGCTACAGACACCAGCTTTGCTTTCAACACTACAATATGACATACTAATGACTTGTCATTTTTCAGGCTGCATAGGCATTAATTTTTTCCTGATTATGTTTAAATGGAGTTAGGAGATACCAGAATCACAAATATGATGTGTATGTTTAATCATACCTCTTCACCTGCCAAATAATGTTTTCATGTTAGAGTACTGTTAAGCTTTTATTAAAATGACAGCAACATCACTAGGAATTGAATAAGCGCACTTGGTTTTGCAACATTTTGATTAGCTTAGAGTTAGCACAGCTTCCTATTAACTTACGATGATAGGGAAAAATAAAACTTTAAACCTTTCCCAGAGAGTTACACATCAGATATTCCTATTTTATGTTGTTACAGTGGCACCTACTAAACCAAAACATTAACATTCCATTGAATTAAGGAACTAAATACAATAAGCATGGCAACTGAGGAGGGAGAATCAATCTCATGTTCTAGCTGTCTTCTGTTGTCAAAGACCAGTCCAAAATTAATTGGATCTGAAACAACAGGCTAACTGCCTCACAGAGACACAGGACCAACTAGTAGTAATCAGACTGTGACTCTTCATCTTCTTTCAGTTGTGCTTTTAGCACAGAGAGAAGAGGATCAGGATTTGCTGAGGCTTCACAAGCGACATGAAAAGAGGTAACGGCTTGTCTGGCATGATATAGTGAGAAGAAAAGGCCTCACTATGAAATAACAAGTGGTAAGAGAGAAGTACTCACTGTCCCAAAGGCAGCTACTTTTGGAAGACCAAACCTCACATAAAGACAGTGTCAAATTATGTGATGATTGACAAGCCACATAATGGGTTTGGGAGAAGAAGAGAGAATTAGGCCAAGAAAAATAATACAAGCAGTATCCTAGAAAGAACACAAAGTGAAGACACCTCCAAAACCTGGTGAATCTGTAGCGCACACAGCCCTGTCCTCCACACTTAATATTGGGTAGAATGCTAAAAAATATGCCTATCTGGACTGATAAGAAGTGGGGTCACTGAAAAGGGAATAAAGAAATTAAGGACTAGATACCTTTGCAAAAATGAAGAAAAAATCAGAGCACCAGATATTATGCCACAAACTATAAAATTATCACAACAACTTCAACCTTCTTTAAAATGAACTATGCATTTCAAGGAACAGTTTAGAGGAGATGAGCTACTGTCCTTTAGGAAACTCTATTTAAAACCCCAAAATATATGTACGTAACTATTAGACTATACCTATTTTCCCCATAAATCCAGCCAACAAGATTGTGCTATCCATCATGTCTACATTACATGTTGAGGAATCACTCAATGCACCTTCGCACA
>JAVJGJ010000060.1:66170086-66182216 GCA_035590215.1 Microhierax caerulescens | reverse complement strand
GGTGACATGGGGCTGGGGGCAGGCTGGGGTGGTGCCGGAGGGCTGGTGGGGGCCATGGGCGGGCTGGGGGAGCTCCAGGGGGCTGACATGGGGCTGGGGGAGTCCCAGGGGCCAAGAAGAGCCTGCGGGTGCCCTAAGGGCCCTGGGCAGCGTGGAGCCGGTGGTACCGTGGCTCTGGCACTGCTCCTTGCTGACCCAGAAGGACAGTCATGTTTACTAAATGCACTATGACACCTTTTGCAGCAAATGGCATTTTCCCTGGATGTCTCCCGTCTAGGTGCCACTGGACCTCACCTCACTTAGCCTGCCAAATAGCAAAAAGCAACTCGAAAGGATGTCGGTGTAATTCACTAGCACTGAGAGGGCCAACAAGAGAACCCAAAACCATCTTTAAATGCCCACCTAAAGAGAACCATTAAATTAGAAATTAGTTTTATTAGTCTAGCAGAATACCTTGCAAATAATATCATTAATCAGCCACCGATTGGTTTACTATGCCAGTAAGAACAAAGCTATTCTGCTTTAAAGATCTCAGCCTGACAAGATGTCAATAGCATTATCATCAGTTGTTATGGGCTGGAAACTCATGACAATAAAACAGTTAAAATCTTGGACACATAAAACCACAGAGATGTAAAGAACCTGGACTGGTTTTGCCTGGGTTTAATCTCCCTCACAGACAGAAAATATTTTTGCAACATGAATCCAAATTTTCCTTTGATCCAAATTAAAAGGACACCTTCCTTCCCCACTCCCAGTGGGTACACAACTGCTTTATGAAAGGACCTTCATACCCTGAGGCTCAGCGTACCATCACCCCACCTCCCTCACTCTGTTCTAGGCTAAGTAAACCCCTTCAGTTCGACTTCTCCTAGTTTTTATTTTCTACAACTTGCCTCTTCTGCTTCTCACTTTTGGCTTCTCTCTGATTCGTATACTACTTTCTTAAACTCAAATGGTTCTATTTGAATAGTGTACATCAGTTAGGACCAAACAGGCACTAAAAGTAGAAGAATAACAAAAGACACCCTTATCAGTACAGGTATTATGTGTACAAAATATTTCTAAATGAGCAACACATGAGGAAGATAATAGAGCTAGCTTCAAGGCATTCATCACATTTTCAGGGATGCAAGAATACTGCTGCAACAGTAATAATTGTCACTTATAAGGCTGCTGCTATAGACAAAAATGGCTAGCAGATGTTTACATAGGCCAGATAACATCCAGGTGAATATTTTTCACTAAATACATTTTTTTCAAAACCTTGCAAAATTTATCTCATAAAATTATTTTTAAAATTACATTACTCTTAGCATACATTTAAGTCTGAAAATAGCCCAGAGGTGTGGGTAGACTCATATAAAATAAGAAATTCCTGAAGCACATCTGAAGTGCAAACCACACCTATTTATTTCTCTAGAAAGTCAGAACAGAATGAATACCCTATTCACCACTTCCCTTTCCATACCACTGTCTCCTCCCTGTTCCAGTACCTTACATATTTCCTTTGTCATTTTTCCAAACAGAAGAAGCAACATCAAATTAGTTCAGAAAAGATTATTCACCAAGTATCCACAAAATGGAAGACATACAAAAATCCAGACAAAGAAGGCAAACTAAGAGCCCCAGGCAACACATTTGTATGAAAGTGCAGGGTTCAGTGCAAGTACTATGTCCTTTCTCAGAAAGAAAAAAAATCCAACAAAACCACAAACAAAAAAAAAACCCCAAAACAACAACAAAAAAAAAACCCAAAAAACAAACCCCTGATTAAAAAAAGCTTGATTAGACATTTCAAAATTTAGACATTGAAATGACTTCGCTTATGATGGAAGCAATTCTGATTTTTTTTCAGAACTACAAAGTTTTGGGGTTTTTGTATCAAAAATTAACATCTTGCATTTCTAGTTCAATATTATATGAACATTATATAATATGAAAATCCTCTAAACCAGTCCTGAGAATTTTCAGCTCAAAGTAGGTGAAATCTCAAGGAACTAGTTAAAACTATGAAAATTTCACCATTGTAAGGGAGTAACACACCACATTTTTTACTGTCTACAACAAAAGCTCCAACGGAGACCTCCTAAATTTTAAAATTACCTAGAAAATGCAAATTAGGATCCAGGATCCCAAATCTCCCTCCATTAATAAACCTCACAAGCCTTCGCACTCTGGATTCTAGCTTTGTTTAACTTCTGTAATGAACCAACTCTCCAGCTCCCATGGGTAACCTGTGGCTGCCCTGCAAAGAAATATGTACCATTTTCCATCAGCATCACACTTGGTGTATGCTTCCTCTTCTGTTGTCACCACAACAAAAGACGGTAAATTAATTAAGGGGTGTTGTCAGGTGCGGAGTTAAAAAAGAAAGAAAAAAGTCTTTAATCCACTAATCCACAATGAAAAGTAAATGTTATCTAATAAACTTTGCATCTTCCTTCTTGAGGCTGCAATCTTAAAAGAACTGGGCTAGGGAGGAGCTGTAAGAGCACTGAGTAGCACAGTGGAAATATTTGCAGACAGAGGAAACTGTAGCTTGTAAATGTTATTGCTAGCCCTGGGAGGTGATGAGCGAGGCTATATTGCCATACTAAAGCTTGGCAGAGACACAGGGGAACCAAGAAGGAGCACATGGGCTCTTCAAACTTACTCCAAATGTCACTCTAACATTTACAGAGCTGTGTACAACTATGTGGGAAGAAATCACTGCAAGAAGGCTAAGGGTAGAAGAATTGCTCCTCAGAGCCAAGGAGTGTCGTGGGGAAGGCACAGGGAAACCTGCTACTAAAGTGATAGACTAAGAGTTTGTCTTACATGGGTGATACAGTTTAGAAAGCCATGTGTGATCCCCCTTTCTTAGTGAACGCTACTGAGAAGACAGTGATCAGGTGCTTCATGCAGCTTGGCAGTGCCATAAAGAGGACTCAGTGACGTTCGAACTAAACAGAAGGGGGATTACATTAAAGATGAAGTTTAACTTGTCTCAGAGGTGTACAGTAAAAAAAAAGAGGCAGCAGACACACATTGCAGCAAGGGAAATTCCAGAAAGTTATAAGGAAAAAATTACATGAGGGTAGTCACACACTAACAGTCTGTAAAAACTCCACGCCTGGAAATTTTCAAAACTCAACTGGATAATGCCTTTAACATCCCATTCTGCTCTGAAAGTTGGCCTCATTTGTAACAGGCAGTTGGGACAGAGATTTCCAAAGCTCCCTTTCAACCATGATTATTCTACGACAAGTGCCAGAGCACACCAGTTTCACTGGATATCGCACCACTGCACAGACATCACCCTACACCTGCAAGTTGCTACTGATCTGAGGTGGAAAAGATTTTGTCTTCTGAGTTATCACATTAAGAGAAATCCTGCTTACAGCATGTTGTGAAGACTGAAGAAACAGAAGAGTCAAAACTTTGCTTTCCTACAGGCACTGTATGTCCTTGGGCAAATTATTTACTGCTGAATCATCTCACAACATTTACAGTTAGGAACATACATATCATGACACTGCTAAACATACCCAACTGTTGTGATTTCAGTCCTTTTCTCCCACAAGGCAGGGTGCTCTCACTGAACTGGTGTCACATGCTGCCAACATCTCCCAGTGGCTGCTGGCTCTCAGGTGCAAATTGAAAGGCTTCTAAGGGTGGTTCTCAGCAGCGAAATCTGCATTACTTCCCCGAATTTCCAGGAGATGAGGGCTCTGCTATAAAATCCACATATGGGCAAAAGCTCCTAAAAAGGCAGTTATCACCAGTCTACCATCCTTGAAAAGCAAGGCTGCGATGTGAACTACATTCATAACCTTGTGTAAAAGCCCAAAGAACCTCCCTTCAGTTCTAGTTTTTAAATACTGGAAAGAAAAACAGTCACTCGTATCGCCTCTGGCTGTTTAAGGAAGGTTCACAGAATGGACCCAACAACCCTCCATTTCCTTTTCTTCTTTTTTCTCATCGGACAGCCCCAAACCCCTGAACTTCATAAAGTCCTGGAAGAGGTGCTTTAATAGGACAGGAAGCAGAGGGAAAACAGGGGTCTACAAACTGCAGGGTAAACTCGTCTACAAAAATCACAGGTACCTCATAGCGTTTTTGAAAAAGCAACAATTCTTCAAGCCAAGAAATCTCTGATTTAGGAGGGGCCAGAAGCCAGACACTGCCACACTGAAAAGAAGTAGGCAGAGGAGCTGGGTAACTATAATGTATGGCAAGCAGTTTCATGGAAACAGGAATATCACAACATTCACAACAGTGGCAAATAGGTCATCTTTGTGGGAAGCTCAATACAACAGAGCAGGTAACAATTAGGAGGGTAGCAATAGCACACATGCTGTGGAAAAATACAGGATAACATGTAATTTGGGGGCTACAACTTCCAAACCTAAAACATAAGATAAACTAAGATGAGTTTATAATACTAGGATCTGGAGGAAGGTCTTTTCAGAGCCTTTTCTTCTCCTATTGCAAAGCTACTGCTTTGCCTAAAAAACATTTGCAAAACCACTAACCCCAGGGTGGTGACTGCCTGAGAGCAACGCTCAGTCAGTGCATCACGGAGCACAGCAATGATGCCACTGATTTCCAGGCATCCCACAGGCTCTGTCCACTCCTAATGAAGTCATCAGCAGAGATGCAACAGCCAAGGATGCTCACCCAGCTAATCGTAACCACTGTCCAATTATTGTAACCATGATAAAGAGGAAAAGAGAAGCAGAAAGTACTAGCTGGCATAGAATGGCAGTTGACATTGCCAAGATCTGAAGCAAGAGACACATGTTTAAGACTCTAAAACTAGCAGATAAAAGAAATTAAGTCCTACTTTCCAGTAACAGTCACTGTCTTTTGAAAACATGATTGTCTACTGCAGACTGAATTCCACTGTATGACTCTGGTACCTGTAAAGAGATGTGTGCATAAAAAAGAAATTTGAGATTAAAAAAAAGGAAGGAAAAAAGAATTTACAGAGGCAAGTATGGTGCTTCTGTACTAATGATGACCCAAATTACCCAGAATTGCCTTGTTTAGACTTATTGAAAGAATGTCCGTGAGCTGTCCCTCTCTTACTCCAAAGATGACCAAGTGTAGTTTCTCTCTTATAAAATCAGTATCTCTTGGTAAGGTCAGTCTTAGCAATTCATAGGCCAAAACATTGGTTATAATTATGCAACACCATACAGTTACTAAACTCCTGTAACCCTATCTGAAATGCAGAAGGTCATGGTGCAGGAGCTTCTAAGTGTATAGACTAGCATCAAATGGGTGGGTTTACATACAATAGCAGCCAGCCCAAACCCTCCCATCCAAAAACCAAAGATTTATATTTTTGGAGAAGAGTTCCATTAATCTTTTTCTTCTTTGAGCTCCAAGAGCCTCCAATGATCTTGATGGGAACTGTAGAAGATAATAAATCCTACTTGTTGTGGAAGCTGTGAAAGTTTACTCAGTGTTGGCCAATTCCATGAGAACCTCCAGCTGAAAGAACTGTACATGTATAAAATTTGACATCAACTGCGACCCTGAAACTCTCACATTCACCACTGTGCTGCTCATTTTACTCACTTTCAAGTTCAGGGCAGTAGTCAGGATACAACGAAGAGTGTCATACTCCAAAAGCCATACTCCAGTTTGATGCCACAGTTAAGTAAAGCTGAATCTTCTTCAGCTGCTTGTATCAGTAGACTTACAGAGATATTTCCTGAGGTGTGAGTTTCCAATTCGAAACAAGACCAAATCTTGTAATTACCAGGTATCTTAGACTGAAAATCTCATTTCTGTGCAGATTTTCAAATCACCTTCTGCGGTATCTATGACTTGCTGAAATGCTTGGATGTCTCCTGCACCTAACTGACACTGGAAAGCAGTCGCATTGTCACCCCCTATCAAGACATTTGCATTCACTTAGAGATAAGATGTGAGAATGCATCCACATCCTGCATCGTTCCCTTTATACCGGATGTAATGGAAAACTCTGAGTTAAGAGAGTTTTGATGGTGAATAACCTGCTTTTTATCCTGTCTAAAGCACTTCTGTCTATTGTAATAAAGTCCAGAGGGACATTCATTCTCCAGACTGCTAGCAGAAAACCAGATGTGATGTATTTTGTTACAACATTTCTGATCCATTACATCAAATTATGCCAGATTAAATGCAACCCATCAGGGAAAAGGGTTTCCTCAGACCTGAATATTGGCTCAAGCATCAAATTCAGCATCTGCACCTCCTGCACGATAACACTTTCCACACGACTTCTTCACTCGATGCTAGGCAGCATACCCGCAGAACTAACCGCCAGGGAAGGGACTGCACAATGACTGGGCAGGTAATAAAAATCTTCATTTCACCACGGTGTTCTCAGGTTCTCCTGGCTCCTGAACAACCTCTTTATGGGCTAAACCTGAAAGGCACACAGACTAATAGCTAAGGAAGAGTTGGTTCCCCCACCACAACGGCGTTAGCTCTCCGACTGTTCAGAACAGCAGTAAGGACAATACAGTCAATATCCCTGTCCCAAGGGTCGGGCGAAGAACTCAAACATCAACCACTCATTCCTAAAGACCGGAGTTCAGGAATTCCTCAGACAGAGAAAACCAGGAGTTTTGTAATCTCAACCTAAAGATATCTTTTTCAACATCCTAAAAATCACTGTTTAGAATAACCTGCAGGGCTGTGCCCTGAGGAAGCTGGAGCAGGGGGAGGCATAAAGGTGCCCATCACAAGTACGACACGTTTGCTAACCTGGGTGGCAGACGGGAAGTTCAATCTCTAAGAATAGATTCAAAATTCTAATAAAGATTTAGGTGTTTAATAAAAAAAGTCAACAGCCACAGCCTTAATTCTCTGAACAGTGGAAAGAACAGCTTGCTTTCACTTAAAATGTCTCCCAGACTCTTAAGGGCAGGACAGATAGAACTAGGAGAGTAAATTACAAAAGCCATCCCATTTAGCTGAGTGGGATCACAGGTAAGGTTAGGACAGTTAATTACTATCTATTTGCTGAAAATTACCCATAAAGGTAATTAGATGCACAATTCTCTTACAGCAATTAGCTCTTGATATGAATATGAAATATGTGCCTTGTAAGAGTTAACTCTAACAAAAGGAAAGGAATTAATCAGAGCAAAGAGAATGTTCAAAGATTGAAGTTCAAAGACTGAGTAAGTTCAAGGGATGGCCAGATATTCGAATGTGTGTTTGGTGGACTTGAGAATGCTTTCACATGTATTATTTGACCAAACCTCTAAAGTGTATCAGAGAAAGTGAGATTATTAGTATGGAGCCCAACACAATTTAACAGCGCACGGTAAAAGCAGATGGGAGCGTAGCTATCAGATTAACTTTGTATAAAGGCTGTGGCAAATCCATCATGAGGTTTTCCAGGCTCTGAGACAGCCTGACTAGGACTGGCCCTACCAGCAAATTGTGTTTACTTCAGAGATGATTTTTTTTCTCTTCCCTTATACAAGCCTGAAAAAGGGGTAGGGGGAGAGTCACATTTTCTACTCTTTCCGATTGTATTTCTCTATAGCGACAAAAGCCATTAATCACCATCAATGAAAAACAGGGCGGGGGGTGGGGAAGTAATTAAAACATCTGAAGATACTCTTTCAGTTTTTCAACAGCTTGTTGCTCCAGTGATATCTAAACCCTTTTCTTTGGCTTCCTGCAGTCTACACCTCTAGTGTTTCTGCACCCCTAGGGAAGGGGTGAGAAAGCCGATAAGCAGCTCCAAAAAGGCGGCCTTCAGCAGCAGGGAGCAGGGTTCAGGTGTTGCTCAGGCAAGGAGGGGCAGATAGGAGCAGCCCCACTTAGGTGCTCCTCATATCTGCCCACATTTCAAAGGTTGTCACACAACCAAGCACAGGAGATTACAAGCAGTGAAAGCTCCGCAATAAGGACAGAGTGGTGGGGGAAGCCCACAGCTGTTAGTTAGGGCTTGAAGCACGCTAGTGGAGCCACATGTGAAGCTGGTATCGAGCCTCTGTGTCCCAGGTGGCCTCAGGTGGCCCCCGATTTGGAAAATATTCATGACCCCATCCCAGAAGCCTTCCCACAAGAGATGCAAAGTTAAATCAAAGCCACTGTAAGGCAACTGAAGAACTTACAGTCCGGAGGCTGCTACATTCTAGAGGATCCTCTACAATTTCAGAAATTATTTAGACAAAAATTATTTCATAACAACAGGAACTGTTTGAGCTGCAATCTAACAGCTGCCTATTGGGACACCTTTAGTATGAAATTAAGTACATTTCAAAAAAACAATTTTAAACCAGCTAGCTGTATGTACTTCACCTGTCAGATTTCTCCCTCCTACAGTTTGTGGCATCAGAATATGGCAACTCTTTTTTTCCCCATCTTTTGTATTTTCCTTTCTCCTGTTACTGTGCAAAAGGGCGATACAAAGAACAGCAAAACCAGCCGGCTACCTGCGCAAGGCAATAAACAGAGCGCATCAGATAGTTCCTACAGGTAAAACAGAAATCAGATTTTGTGATATTTTTCAGACCTGTTCTCCTTCAAATTTTCCAGCCAACTTTAGAAAACAACCAAATAGAATATGCACAGTGCTGCCAGAAGTACAGTATCATCACCTTCAATGGGAATTAAGAGGCTGACTTTGCCTTAAAAGTAATCTTATCATGTCAGAACATTCTGCATGATATTAAAGCAAAAAGGGTTGTACCTAGTCACATTGCACCCTTTCTGCAGCAAAACACAGGCTACACCTGCAGCCACTTGGTGTTCCAGTGCATATTGCTTCTTTACACTGAATAAACACTCCTCCTGTGTCAGCTAGGCTGAATACCGCTCCACAAAGGGAGGAACACAACAGAAAATCATAACCAAAGGAAGACAGGCGAAGCTTCTTCCTTTCCCAAACAAAAAGCCAAGCGACTAAGAATATGACAGCTGTAGGGTTTGATCAAAACTACCAGTAATCAAGCAAAGTGAAATTTGTGTGTTCTGCACCAGGCAGGTATAATTTCACTATAAAAATCCTACAAAATGCAAACCTCTTCTATAACGTCTCAGTTGTTGTGGCTCAGCTTTGGCTTGGAGGTACTGTGCTTTGAGAAGCCTTTGAAGCTTGCTCAGTCCTCAGCTTCTCAGATGCAATGGGAGAACTTTTAAACTGATGCTAAGCAAAATCCACTCTCTCATTTTAAAGCCTGAATTCACAAAAATATCTGCATGTAATGTTAATTGAGAGTTTCACGAGATAAAGTTTAAAGGATCAATCTAAACATTCCCAGGATACAATTACAAATTTTATTTTGAACCCTGGGATTGTAGTCCTTGCTTTTAGCCTCTCTCTGCCTTTTTTTTAAAAAAAACAAAACAAAACAAAAAAAAAACCACCAAACCCAAACAATAAAACCCAATACCAAGGTCTTTATCATGTGATCTTTGAAATAGCACCTCAGAGTTGTATTTATTTCAAAGTCTAAATTCCCCCAGTATTAGCAGGGCACTTCAGAATTTAATTTGTTTATAGATTCTAGGCCTAGCTCTTCAGGAAATTCAGTCATTCAACAAGATTGCAACAGGAACATGGACTTTGCAGCTGGAGGACATACTCAAACCAAGAAAGAAAGTCTACTAGTTGATTTCCCTCAACTGGAAGGCAGGATGCTATACGTTTTCGCTGAAAAAAAAATAGAAAGTTCAAAAAGGGTAAAAGTCAATACTCAAATTAACTTTCTAGTAAACAATGAAACTGATGGATTCACACAGTTTTCACCTTCCACAGCATCACAATTCATTTATTTGATTACTAGATTACATTATTTAAGAAGAAATACCAATTTCTCTTTTTTTTTTTTTTGGATCCTGAAAAAGCAAAAAGCTCGATCTTACCTTTACAGTATAACTCTGCTGTGGTAATGAATTTTACAGAGGTACCTACAGTGTGGAAAGTAGTTAAGATTACCTCTGTTTGGAAGAAGAGGCAACTTCTCAGACTTAAAACATATATGGGGGATATAGAAGAGCAGGTGAAATTGCCACCTAATGGTGAGACTGTAGGAAGCTGGTTTAGCAGCCAGTGCACAAGGACACCAATGCTGCTTTGACCTACGTATCTTGAATTCGGATTGACAATCACCTTCTGCAGCAACATTTAATTATATGCTGCTTCCTACATCACTGGCTGCTGGGGAAGCAAAAGTTATGTTTTAAGTGACAAAATATATCTTCATCAGGGATGTGATTACTTTCTCAAACTGCCAGATTCTATTCTCAGTTTTATGCCACAGATAAGACACTGCACAACAAAGAATATAATAAAGCCAAAGTTCAGTCTTGGATTTTTTGAGGACTGATAATGTCATCTTAGCTTCTGATGAAATCTACCAGCACTGGAGGACTGTAGAAATGCTACCGAGTTAATCCAGCTAAATCACTTCGCTGATACTGATCTACTGGACATTTCAGCAATTCCAGAAGCAAAGCACTTTCGTTTCAGTCACCTATCATTTGCCTCATGATCAGATAATTTTTCTTAGCAACTCAAGTATGAGCAGAATTTGTGGCCTTGCTATGCACCAAAACAAGGAATCTAATCCAAATGGGTCAGTATTTCCTTCCCCACTTTGCTGAACCAATACTTAATAGGACCTTTTAATTAGGTTTCCGCTGAGCCCCTAATAATGTTGGGCTGTTATCTAAAGCAGGACACAAATTAGGACTCTCAAGATCTATTCAACAAGTCGCATTGTGATTTTCTTGTATTTGATCTGAAAGTAAGAAAGTGATTTACCTCTCTTCAATGACATATTTTTAGATCCTTGCTTAAGATATCAATACAAAACTAAACCCAATATATTAAAAGGAGGTGGTGAACAGAAAAATAAAACATAATCAGCTCCTGTGTTGAGGATATTATGCATCAGGCATAGACACATTTGGAATCCATTTCTGACAGGTCATTGGAGCCTCAGCCTACACCATCACCAAACACAGCTCAATTTACTCTCCTTTTTAATGGGAAAGTGAAGGCCAGTGAAAGCTGCCAGACTGACGTGATGAAAGCAGAGTACCTAGGATGCACACAGAAAGAATGTTTCCTTCACACAACTCTCTCTCCAGCCTGTTATTATCTTAAACTAACAGAGTATTCAAGAGTTTAAAAACTGGGAGCTTAATACATGAGCCATCAGTCCCCATCTCTCTGGAGAGCAGGGCTGTTAAGCTCTTCACCTGCAGGAGCAGGCACGCAGCCCCTCTTGCACCAAGAACGAGCCACCGCTCACTGTTTCCAACAGAAAGGAATTCAGAGGCTCCTACACTGGGCTTAGCCACGATCCTGAGGGTTGCAATACACTCTGCTTTCTCCTGAGGGATCCTGGAGGGGCTGCGAGGGGACAGGGGGAGCCCAGGGGGGTGCGGAAGAGCTGCATGTATTCAGGTGTATTAAGGAAACAACATACTTCAGTATGTTTTCAAGTCTATTCAAAGATAAAAAGTGTAAAGCTTTTCCCCAAAGGGGGTTCCTGTAGGACTTCAGCCAGTCCAGGGAGCCAGCAGCTGCTGGGTGAGCAGGGCAGGTGGTGGGGACGCAGAGCCTGGGGGACCCGGGGGGCTGGAGCGCTCGCTCGGACAAAGTGGGCACAGCGGGGGTAGGTGGCAATGATGGCGAAGGAGGCTGCAACTGGCTCCTCGTGGTGCCGAGGGACTTGGTGCTGTGCTCGCCAAGGGCCAGCAGCGTGGCTCCTCGCAGAGACACGCAGCAAATCCCACTCGCTTTTCTGTACAGCGTGGCTGCCACCAGCTCCCACCGCCACTCGCTGGGTGAGGTCCCAAGTTTCCACTCGTGCCTGCATGAGCTCTGGATCAAGAAGACGCTTCTCCTACTGTACACCTGGAAAGGGTCAGACACAGCTCTACACCACAGCGCAAAGAACACCCTGTTTTCTGAAATAAGCCGCTGACATACTCTGCCCAAACCGGACGAGGGTATGTTTCCCAACAGGATGGCTTTCCTGAAAGTTCTTGATTCCCTTGATCTGAAGTCCTCCGCACATTTTGAAAGCGTTAAGATGCCCTCAGGAATGCCTTTAGACCTGACCTACTTCCACAGCAGAAACTGAGACAGAAACAGAAGCCACTTCATCCAGTGACACGC
>JAVJGJ010000060.1:66156322-66170074 GCA_035590215.1 Microhierax caerulescens | reverse complement strand
ACAGCCATATGCCCTGAACATCCGCCCCCCCCCCCCTCCCCCCACTGGGCTGCTGTTCCCCTTTTCTTGCACTATCCAAAAGCAACTTGCCACCTCCTCACTGTACTCTTCATCAGACAGGCCCTGAAAAAAAAATCTCAGAATGTAAACTAAATCATAATAATAAGAGGCCAATAATTCCTTTGGAAACTGGAAAATAATCCACAAGCCTAAAAATAATCTAAATCTGTAAGGAAAAGAGGACAGTTCTTGACATCATTTGAAACATAGATGGTAAGACTGTAGATATAACACCTGTTTCTCTTTGAAATTCTGCAGACAGACTCAAAAGGGGAAGAACTGAGCCACAAGACAGCTTTTTTAAGATTTCAATTAGCCTTTTATTTGGACTCGGGTTTATTTACTGCAGAGTTAAGCATCTCTCATAGTTACAGATTCTCTATTTATATCTGCTAACTGTGCAAATTTCCTGGTTCCCTGATTCCAGACCAGCTGCTGGGCACAGCTGTGCTCCAACAAAGGCACCAAAACCAGCAGGATTGCTGTGGGACTGTCATACTTCCCTGATTTCATCTGCATCTGGAAGAAGAAGTCACAGTGCTTTTCTCACTCACTCCTGACACACCACAATGCACAACCACAAAACAAAAAAAAAAAAAAAAAAACAAAAAAAAAAAAACAACCACACAACAACAAAAAACACACCCCAAAAAAACCCCAACCACAATAATAGATGGCCAGGCAGGGAGGCTCCCAAGCTTCCACAGCTGTTAAACATGGCACTGGCACTTCTTCCACAAGGTACAAGGTTGCCAACACAAAGAACACAAAAAGTCTAGGTGCAGAGTCACCTGCAGAGCTCTTGGACAGAGCAGAGGACATCCTGTGAGCAATTAGACATGTGGAGAGTCCAAGGCAGAGAACTGCAAGCAATTTAGAATCTGGCAACAAAGGAGTTTCTGTTTCATGGAAAGAAGGGGATGTAAAAGCAGAGCAACTAGGCAGAGCACCAAAGTGCCTCATCAACACACCGCAGCTGTATGACCACATACGATGCTATTTGGCATCTAAATCTTGAAGCGGGTTTTAGAAAGTGAATTCCATATTCATGTGGGCATCAGGCTCAAGGTTGCAGCAAGATCAAGGCTGTATCTAGGAGAGGGGACTGGCACATCCCCTCCTGGCATGCGTTGCCGGTAAGCTGAACCCTGTCCCTGCTTCCCCCCAGGTCACTGACAATGTGCTGGCTCTCCTGAACACTGCCCTTACTTAACGGTCTATTTACAACGAGGACACGCAACTTACATGTTGGGACTTTAAGTGCTGATGGGCCCCCGAGCACTACAGGGCAACGCTGAGGTTTGTCAGCATTTACACATCAGAACTCAACGGATTTGTCAAAGATTAAGCAAAGCTCATGGCAAAGCAGGACTAAACTCAAGTGAACTAAACGGCAGACTACGTTGCTGTTGTTGGGTTGGATTTTATGCTGATGAGCATACTTGGAATGACAGCTTGGCAGTCAGAAAAGCTCTGTCCTCCACCCACCGCAAAGGTGCACAGTTCGCACTACCCCTCCTTGCTCCTGCTCACACACCAGCTAGGCAGAATGAGCCTTACACTGGGTTCTCCGTTACCAGCAACCTGCAGATTTGGACACGCACTACACGCCCCCATGGTCCTCTCTCTCCTATGGGTCTGTGAACACCTCTTCTAACCGAGATTTGAGTTTGGGATTGGAAGGGGTTTGGCAGCAGTTTTTTCCTACAGTGTATTTGACAATACTTCCCTTAATGACATTCTTTTCTCATCTGATACTGTAATATATGATACATAATATTATTTCTAATTTGCATAAACATGGTGTTTGTTCCACAATTCTTTAAGATCTGGCAAAGAAGCTGAGATATCTAAATGCCATTATTTTTACACAATAAACTCTCCTAAACTTCCTGATTCAGTACGAGTTATTATAATAAGTAATTACAACAAGAATAAAACAAAATATATTTTGGGAATCACTGCCTTGCATATCTTATAAATCTATTAACATTCTCGCTAATTGGGAAAACATACCCAGTCATTAGCAGGATTTAGAAAGAAAAATAGGTCTTTTGAAGTTGGAAGACATTTCCAGGTTCTCATTATTCTGAGGCATACATTTCACAGATCCATACAAGCTAGAAACAGAAAGGCTGGCTAAGTCACGCGGCTCCCTTCCCTTCCTTCCCTCTTACAAAGCGTATTTCATTAACACACAGAGCAGCCTGGCCACACTCCGCTGTTTTAGCCATCCTAATTTCCAGTGTCTAGCTGATGGGATTTCCATCCCTTCTCTAAGGTTCCTGTTATAGCAAAACAAAGCAAAAAGAAATACAGCTCATCATTGGGACGCTGTCTGTGATATTCACTATATTCCTTTCTTAATTTAACCCAATATTCCACAGTTAATGTCCTGTGAACTTCCTTAAATAATTCCCCTTCCTTGGGAATACAGTCCTCCCATCAGAGCTGATTCACCTTCCTCCCCTCAGGTTATCATTTTACCAAGCAATACATACTGAACTCTTCTAATCTTCCTGCATAATCCTCCCTCCAGCCTCCTGATTATATTTCAGCTTTTGCCAATTTCCTTCATATTGTTGGATTTCGGGCTAAGCTGCTCAACTGCACTCTCTCTTTGCACTTTTTTTTTTTTTTTTTTTTTATTTTTCCCAATAAGAAATAGCTACGGAAGCTTGTTAGGGGAATATACTTTTTACACTTGCATTTCTTGAATATATATTTCTACTCATGTGACTACTTCTCACTAGCACATCTGTAGCTGAGTATCCAATGTCACTTCATTAGCACACAATTTAACTGGTGAGGAGTTGATATTCAGGCTTATTATCTTGACAAAGGTCAATGGGTAAAACTATTTAAGGCTCCCTTCCTATGTGCTCTGTAAATCTCGTATCACTGTTGAGTTAAATACATTCAGCCAATCGCTGACACACCATACAAAATCTCATCATTTGTTTAGTGCTTCATAAAGGGCAACGAATAATTTTACCTTTACGATGCCAAAGAAACCAGAAAGTTTTTTTCCCCTTGAGTGGCTCAAGTGCTACGGCATTTGATCAACAAAAGGTTGCTTGTATACCTCGAAAAAATCCAGCACCATGTCTCAACAGCCACGCAAGGATTGCATTAGCATTGCAGGTCCAGAAAAGTAGCACAAGGCAGAAAGTCACTGCTATTTTAAAAGAAAATCTTTGACCTTTAAGGATTTTTAATAAACATTGCAGGTCTAGGCAATGTTGTTCTTTTGGGGGTATAAACTTAAATTATTAATACACAAAACCAAAAGCTGCCCACTTTTCTGTACTGATGAAAAATAGAATGCTATGTGTCAACTAGCAATAATAGGAAAATGAGTAAGATAACACAAAAATAAATACCAATCACTAGAGGTCAGGTTTTCTACCTGTTCTCAGGGCAGGATGTGCATCAAGCTCAAGAAAAACTATGAAACACAAGGTCAAAGATTCATAAAAATTAACATTTTGTTGATCTTCAACTTTTCTCATCCTAGAATCTGAAGCTCCTAATGATTCATGAATTTTTTTATCTTGCAACCCTTCCGTGACTTAGGAAAGCCTCAAGTATCTGTTTTTTTTTTTGCAGCTGAGAAAGATATGGCACAGAAAAATGAACTTGTCTGTAGTGATACAAGCCACAAAGAGAATCCCAAGGCATGTCTACTTGTACACTTCTGTGAAGCACTGAATTAGTGATGTCCCATATGTGTCAAGGCTTGTTTTGTGAGAAGCCCTGATGAAATTTACTTGCTAGCCCAGCAGTGATGCTGAATTTACATGACGCTGCTGCCCATGCTCACGTACTGCCACTGGAGCAGTCAGGGTACAGTCTTGCAGAGCAAACAGGACCACTCACACCGCAGCACAGGGGTTTTGTGCCCAATGTACTGCCACACGCCTTCTGAACAGCACATGTGGGGCAGCTTTGCAAAGATGTCCAAGTAATAGCATTTGTTGTGCTTTTATCCCTGGTCCAGGCAAAATCACTGGGTCTTTCAGCTCTCACTGTCAGGTAACATTTCCTTAATGTTCACGTCTTCCAAGTTAAGTCTTGTGCAACTTCAGTTTTGTCTTATAAGCACATCTTTACTAACTTCCTCCATGTATTAGTTGGAGCCCTGTGGATTCTGGCCAAGCACACAGGGAATGACAGCTGAGTGAGTGCAGTGCTGGATAAGAGAGAGGCTGACCCGTGGGGAGCTGTACGATAATCAGCTTTTCATTAGTGCACGGCTGAAAGGCCAAAGTAATTCATCAGCACACTTCTGAGTGGGAAAACAGGAGAGGAGAAGATGAAGGAACTAAAGTTCTGATATGAATTATCTCTATCCTATCACGGTATAGTATTTATCTCTAGGAACCGTTAATCAAATATCCTGGGACTGTATCACCATGTCTGTAGAGATCCTCAAGTATTATTTTAGAGACATCGGGTAGCTTTTTCAAGGTGGAAAAAGTAGCTTAGTGACCTAAGAGTCTAATGACTAAATTATCTGATATCTTAGATTCAGACACTTAAATCCTAGTAAAATAAATGCAACCCGCTCAGCCTGGGTCTGTGGCTAATTACTTTTGTAATCTTAAATCTTACTGTAGGTATCTTAATTGCTTTACATCACAGTTTCCCAAAATGTAAAATGATGATTGTACCAATCTCTTTTTGAAACCACTCTGCGTATATGAAAAAATGGCACTTGTTTGCAGAGGATTATCATTTTACACCCTTATAAACAGTTTAATATGGCTTTATTTAGCTTATTCTGATAGCTGAAAGACAGGTAGAGAGGTCAGCAACTTACTGGCTTTCTCCCAGCTATGACTCTGTTCCTTGTAAGCCTGAAGGCTCCCCACGTGTTACCTGTATGCAAGGGTACAAATATTCACGTGAGTCTCCATCTCTGGCTTCTACAGGGAGACGGGTAACTGAGAACTGGCAGGTTCCACATCACCCAAGCAGAGAACAGCCTAAAACCCATTGCCAGTGCGCAAAGATGGTCTCATCAGAAGTGTCAGATGGGTTACGGTTCATTGCCTGAACTTTTGCCTCGCCTCAGTACTCAACACATCTCGGTCCCAAACACAAGCAAGTCTAACACCAGGACCCCCATACCTCCCAGTTGCTATCTGGGTGGTCCTCCTTCCCTCCCTGAAGCCCTCCTAGGTAGCCTTCACCAAGGAGCTGCTCAAGCATGTAACCCAGGAGCAATGCTGAAGCAGGAAAAAATCAAAACACGAAGCCACTTGCAGGCACCCAAACAGACAGCGAGTTACAGCTCTTGGCAGGCACGATCTCTTCTCGCCTACCAGGATACTCCCTTTCAAGGGATCCACATGGGACAAGAAAGCTACGGGTGTCACACACTTTTAATAGGATCTTATTGATCACCGCTTTGATGCAGCACATTGATCAAGTGGGTACAGGCCAGTGTCTCTCCCTAATTTGAGTGACGAAGTGTCTGGGAAAAACCAGCTCACAACAGAAGGGACATGGTAGATGTTCCAAAGGTGCTTCTCCTGGAAGACTGACTGACTGAGCCTTGGCTGGTGGCACAGACTAGGGTATGAACTGTAGGCAATACACACATGCACACACAGAAAAGGGTAAACGGCCAGCATTTTAACTTTTTATGGCTTCTCTCAGGAAAAAAAAAAAAAAGTGTAAAAGAGAATAGATGGGCTCAGTGAATAGTCACCACCCGACAGGAAAAGACAAAAGAAAAGGGAAATCACAGCCGTGTAAATCAACCTGGGGAGAAATGGCTAAATGAGGATGCTGATTGCTAATCTACATCCTGTCACTCTGACTTTATAAGCAGGTTTGCTCAAGAGGCCATGTGTGCAAAATCAGCCCCATAAAAGCACTGTCTTTCCCACTCTCATCTGTATTCACAGCGGACCAGGTTTTCACTTTATGGCTGCAATGTTCTTGTTTCTTCTGCAGGTCCATTAGCACTGAGCACGTTGCACAGTCAATACCAATTCCAGCCTACACTTTTCTGCCTTTTTTATTTGGACACAAGTCCTTCTGTCTGCTGGATTCATTGCTTTTCAACATGGCTATTTGTAGTGCTCCTTTATGTTTTGATTTTTTAAAGCAGCCCAAGTGTCTTTGACTTTAAATATAAAATTAAAAGATAAAGTGAAAACAAAGTGAGACATTTCAAAAACAGCACAATAAATCAATTCTGTTTCTCATTAATCCTTTTTGTTTTGCCTAATTGCTTTACCCGAAAAGGTTGCAGGCTATAAAATGACACAGGAAAAAGATACCAGCCTTTTTTTTTTTTTTTTTTTTTTTTTTTTTTTTTTTTTTTTTTTTTTTTTTTGGTAAAGCTCCATTCATTCATTTTTCCTCCCCTTGTCCCCTTTTCCCACATCCCAAGAAATCTTTCAGGACATTCCTTGCTCCTCTGCACAAGACAGGAAAGTGAAATTTGAATGGACTGGAAATGAGGTGGCAGAAGGAACCCAGCAGGCTTAGGGGAATGGCATATGAGTGTTTGAACAAGATACAGAACTGTGATGTTGCCTCAGTAAAAAAGGAGGGTGACAGACTGGGGCAGGAGCGAATCTCCATCCCACTGGACTCTGGACAATCACCACCCCCTTCACCAAGGCTAATAGCAGCTACTCCACACCACAGGTGCTCCCAGCATCACACTGGGACTGGTGAAAAGGGAACTGCCAGCTTTTACTTGTGCCTCACTTCATCCACATCCTCAGCTGCCAGCCCTGAGTTCAACAACAAGAAAAGTTGGAATTATTAAAAACACAGCTTTGAGGCAAGCACTGTGGCTGCAGTGCTAAATCATCCTCCAGTAGCACTTGACAAGGAGAGAAAGTCTAAAATTCAGTGCTGGTCAGTCCTCCAAGACGACAGAACACTCAAAAGCAGAATAAAGGACATTTACACAAATTGGACATGAAAGCTGAGCTGCAGAATTGGAGCTGTGGTGACTTGTGGGGTTTACATCAACAAGTCAGACTACAACAGAAGAGAACTCCAGTGGGGAGATGGTATCAAAGCGGTGAAAATCTGGATGTTTCCATGACTAGGCACTGAATTGTTAGGCTTCCATATCTAGGAACCAGAGCCTGTACACTGATACTAGTGTGAGGACTCTATACCTTTTGAAATTTCTGAATATGTCAGAGGTCTTTCCTTTGACCTCATTTTTCTCTTCAGTCACATACATTCATGACAGAAAGATTAAAAAAAAAACCCAAACAAACAAAAAAAAACCCCCCAAAAAACCCCAAAAACCCCCAACAAAACAGTAACAAAATTATAAAATATTTGAGACAGTTCTTGCTTCCTTCTCACTACTTAGCAAGCACATGCCTTTTGCCAGTCACTTGTTCAGGGGGAAATCTTGTCCTAACGTGGCAGAGGACACAAGCAGCACAAACTCCATTTTGGTGTGCCCAGCCCAAACCCCCTTGCTCTGTTCCCTGGGCTGGGTGCACTAAGCTGCCTCGTGGCTCTTTCTGTCTTCAGCAGCCACACCGGTAACAGCGAAGCAATCAGAGCTGTAAAGGAGTTTTTCCTTTCACCACTTTACTTTGCAGCTCCACCAAAGACAAGGCAGGTCAGGAAGGGTGACCTACCTTCTAATCTCTAATATAAATATTCCTCCAAGAGACGAGCAAGGTATATAAAGGATAGCTACTCTGTATGTCTCATTCTGAGCACATGCCTAGGACTCCCAGAGCTGTCAATCGAACACGCTTTTCAGCTGAGGGCTGAATTGTCATTTTCCATTTTTACTCATTTAATGAAAGGTAGTGGACAAAATTCACTATTTAAAATACCATATTTTTCTTTTCTCAGCAGTCTGAAATGGTCCCTGTGGGTATTGGGGTAGTCAGACTTAAAAGTCTGATTCCACATGACTCTATTTGAATCCTAAAATTTGATACAAATTCCAACAGTGATCAACTCCAACCTGTCCTGTCCTTCTGCTCCCTTTAGCAGTATCAGAACTCAAAGGATTACAATTCTTCCCTGTTCAGAAATGGAAAAATGCTAAGTTGCTCACAAGAACACAAGATCAGGATGGTAGGAAACTCCTACCCAAAGGGCCCAGGCTGTCCACAAGAGGATATTGCCTTAACAGGCAAAATTTCAGAAGCCAACAGCTGCAGGCCATAAAAACTGGAAGCACCACGGGACCCACCGCACTTATTATGAGGCTGCTTTTCTTGTACATCCTCCCTGCTGCTGTGCCTCTTCAGTGGGATGACTTTTGCATTAATGTGATGGATATCTCCCGGGCTTTACATTTTACCTATCCACCTACTCACCGCCTATAGTCATCACAAAGCAGGATGTTGCTCTGAAACTCGTGTTAAGATTTGATCTATCAGGGTAGAGTTTCCCTCTTGTGCATCTTATCTCCTAATTTTAACCTCCTTGTTCTCGATTACCCAGGGGGAAAAAAGAAAAAGAAAAGAAAAAAAAAATAGAGGATGCTGGTACAGAAGCAAATAAAGATGATGAAAATTATCTTGTCTTCACACATTCTCAGACTTTTTAGCAAGGTGAGTAAGAAAGGTTTCCTTCTAGAGAGCCGTACCTTGGAGTCTGGTACCTAGTGGCAATGGATTCACCAGGACCACCCTGTGAGCTATTCTGTGGATTAACTGACTATGAGAGAAGGCAGGCAACACCACGCAGATCTCGGTGAGCCAATATACACCACCAGACAGGACCTCTCCATGCCTGTGGTGATGGCTGAGCTTTTGCATATCCTTTCCATATCACATAATAGCCTCATCCGATCAATCAAAGTGTCCAAGGGGCGACTGCCTATCTCCACGTGGAGGGAGAGCCAGTTAAGGGAGCATCATGAATGTCAAGTCTTTCCTCTCCCCCAAGATGAATAGAGGAGAAGAAATGAGACAGAAAAAGCACTGCACCAGTGCCTGCCTTTCAGCCTGATGGCTTTGACTGGGCAAAGCGGAGAGACAGAAAAAGCTAATTTTACAGATAACATCTCCAAGGCCTATATAGTAATTTTAAATATTGGAAATATTTTTTCATGACAAATGATTCTACTTCCTCCCGGCCACTTCCATCGAGATACTCCCATTAATTGCATGGACGACTGGCAGTCTCAGCAGAAACACAAACTGGTCTGACTCGAGGGTATGGACAGGAAGGGGGGTACAAAGCCACAGGGATGGAGATCAGCAACTGGGCAATAAGGTACCCAAAGACACCATGCAGTCTGAAGCGACACTTGCACCCAGCATCATCAGCTCATCTCTAGACATCTGACAGATCACAACAGACATGGTACATACTCAGAGTAAGCAAGCCCTTTCTGGATCATACATGTGACGTGCCATCACATGTCTTGCTGGGAGTTACCTGGGAAAGCTAGGATGAGTAAGTGAAAAATTATTTCCTTCCTTCACGAGGATTTACAATTTCAGATGAGCCAAATTTTAACATATTTTACCTCCCCCTATACAGTATTATTCAGGCAGAACTGACCTGAAATGACAAGCTTTCCTGTAATCTGAGTGTTATCTGAGCCTTGATTTATAGATAGGGTGTATTTCGTGGCTCACATTAAGGAGAAGCCATTGTTCTGAGATGCCATTTACAAACCAGCAGATAAACAAATACACCACCGCAACATTCATCCTGTAGAAGAGGCCTATACTAACAGAAATGTAAGATGCTAAAAAGCATTAACCAAATGTTCTTACTCATCTACCCATCAACAACTTTTTTGTTCTTCAAGTGCTCTTTACAGAAGCTGACAGCACAAAATCTAATACAGTTTTGGATAATCACATTTCTTGAACTGGGAGGACCTTGTGAAAGTTACACTCAGCAATAAACAGCCAGAAACACAGAAGTTTAGCGAAAAACCAGCCAAAATTATCTTCTTCTGTGCCATCAATTACCATATTCAGATGACATAAAGAGCACCTGGAGCACTAACACATTCACACGCTGCATGGAAGGCAGGAGTGGCCTTAAGTATCAAGAGCATATGATGATGGAGACAGGATGAAGAAACAGGAAAGAACACACAGCTAAAAAATCATACCCATGTCATTATGAAATACAGGAGAGACAATCAGTTGATTTTTTATATAGTCTCAGATTTTCCAGCTGCTCAGCAGATGCTGCTGGAGATTGTCACATCAATGAGACTCTTCAAAGTTAAAGTTCAACAGCCTAAAGACCATGAAATGATCTTTTCCCAAGATGATCTAATCACCCTGACTGCAGAATTAACTGCACACTCTTCTGTGCTGAGGATATGACAAAGACATTACAAGGCAACAAACGTAATCACTTGTTCTGGACACAACATATATTCAGAGTGGCTTTTGACTGGATATATACATCTATGGATAATGAAGGGATGATTAGTGGAAAGGATTGCGATATAAATCCACAGAAGTGAGAGACTCAGCAATTGTTCCTTCCTATTGTTTCTCTTTCCTTACAAGCCCCACCATGGCTGCACTGTCTTCACTGGAGCTAGGGCAACATCTCATGAGCATCTTGGTAACTGTTTGAATGTTAGAACCCATATCACCCCATAGAAGGCAAGGAAAGCAGGCAGAGATGGAGGGTACATAAAAAACTAAAACAGTAGAATAATCCAGCATTTATGCAACCAAAAGTACCCCTCTGCTCTTACACCCAGTCATTAGGCAGAGATATGAGGGAGCTAAGCACAGAAAGCCCAAGCCGGTGTTTTTTGAGCAGAATTGTGTACGGCATATACCACCGCAGTAGCTGCTTGGGCCAGCCGCGGAGGGAAGAGCCACAGGGGTTACAAATGGATTGATGGCAAATGAGAAAAATAATTTCTCACAGAGATGTCCCTAGCAAAAGCTAAAATCCCTCAGATCGTGTGTAATGGAAACTTAATACAAAATCAGTGAGGAAGAAATTAAAATGAGCGTGAAGGAATTGTGCGAACTCTTTCTCTAAATTCATATGAACTCTTTTCTTCTGCAGTTTGGAGACAATTAGGAAAACTGTACTATAGCGACCTATCTGGTACCAGTAAGTCAATGAACAGATGAGCTCTAGAACATACCTTCCAATTTCTAACATCTTTCATTTTTATCGCATAAAATAATAAAAATTATTCAGATGTTTTGACTTTCCTAAAGTCTTTGAATATTCAAGATCCAGCAGGGATTAAAAACATTAAAATGCTGCAGCAAAGGTTTTTCTCCTAACAGGTCCAGCACCTCTGGGAACCATCAGTCCTACAAGAAAATCTATTCTCCGCAGTTTTCTAGCACTTTGTTGCCGACTCAGAAAGTCTGGATGGTCCAGAAAGCATCAACACATTTGAGGGTTTTTTTAAGTGAACCTTCAAATATGTAATCATCATCAAACATCTTCACTAAAATAAAAAAGAAATCTACGCTTCTACCTGTGCTTGAGAAAGCAAAGCATGCAGCACTTAAACGATGTAGTAAATGATTTTGTAGCATTTCTTATTACCAGTAATTTTATAACATCTCTGTTTATTGCATACATAATGGGCAGATGTGTGTTGTCATTAAACTGTTCTTAGCAAACATTGCCATAAAGGTACTTGGCAGATAATAAAATGTGTAGCCCTGCGTTCAACACCGGCATTGCCAACAGCAGGTACGTTGCTGTTCACAAACAGTATGCCACAGAACACAGAAAAAGCCTGGTTCACTCAAGGTGTTAATCATCCTTCTGTGAGCAAACCCAAATGGGAAGGGACACTGGTTCCAGCGCCTGGGAGAACTGGAGTGGGATATCTCTGCCTTGCTGCAACACTGGGGTGCAGCTTCGCAAAAGGAAAGGGCTGGAACAAGACTAGTTTGATTTTATTTGTTTTTCTTACCTGGAAAGGATTCAAGCTATGTCCAGTTCTGAGCAATTCACTTCAAAGATTTAAAATCTAAACTTCAGTGTCTTTTATTTCAGTCTTAAATGGCCAGCAGTCTCATATCAACCTGTCTTTTCTAATAACACCAGTATATACCTCTTAATAAAAAACTCCAATCAAGGCAATTAAATAGGAGAAAGCATTAAAGATGAAGTGACCAGCAGCCTTTGATTTTCAGCGGCCTAAAATGATCTGATTTTCAGCTGTCTTTTGCTTTGTGTCCTTCCTGGGCTTTCGCCCTCTGCAGTCCCGTTCACAGTGTTTTGGCAGAAGGAAAGCACATAGACTGCCTTCGGGATCGGCAGTAGAACAGACCCCAGGCACCTTTCTGAGCCCGCGGCATCGTCACCGCAGACACAGAAAACAGCTAATGTGAATACAACACACATTCCCCTCCTCCCTCCTGTTTAATGCCAGGGCTTTGGGGTCCTTTTCAGAAGAGCCCACACGTTGTGAGGGGATACTTTGGTGTGTCAGCAAGTAGTATATCATCCTCCGTGAGCCAGATCCCAACTCCTACCTCTAACATCTTTGCACCCAAGGTGCAATTAACAGGGAGTTGCAGTGATCTGATGCTGCACCTGACATCAAATACTAACAAATTCGAAGCCAAGAGGTACAGAAGATACTAAGTACTTAAAACCCACTAAAGATCATTTACACTAGCTGTACCAACCCACCCTTCTCACCCTCCTGCATCTCTGTAACAGCCCTCCAGCCCTTCTTACTGACAAGACTTGCAACTCATCCTAATTTCTGCCGGGTTCTGTGCAAGAAGGTCGTTGAAATCCCCCAAGAGGAAGCATGCTACCCATAGACCTGGAGAATTGTTTTTGTCTATTCTCACAAAGCCTGCCCTATGTCTAATGACCAAAAAACATTTGGAAAGCATTCCCATGGGCTTTCAAATATTTCATGTCCTTTATTTCAAACTAGCAAAACACAGACCTGCTGGAATGAGGTACTTTCGAACAGAGAGGCTGCACTGCAGACACTGTTCCCTGATAGTCTTTTCTAAAACCCTAGGATGCAAGAACAACTAAATATTACTACCAAGAGTACAAGCTCCAAGTTTTGTTTTCCCTAATACCCGACACCACAACCCAAGAACTAGCAAACTCAGTACAAAGCCTCGATATGTACTTGCAATCATAACTTCCATCACAAATCCGCTTCTCTGTGCCTGTCATTCATTTCAGAGACACACAAAACCTGCCTTTCAGTTTAGGAGACTTTCTGGAAATAACTGATCAGATATAACAGGAGCGCAGGAGAGCTCAGTGTGGGAAAATCACCTTGAGGGGGGGGAATTAGAGAAAAGTGGGTCCTAACAGAAGTGTAGTATTACAGAAAGATTTTTTAGGATAAAAATACAGCTATTGCCTTCAGGATGGTTGGCATGCACATCTGTATCACCACAGTTCCCTAAGCAACACATCCTGCCAGCTCATGCCGATAGCAGTGGCAGAGGATGGATGGAGTGGAGACATCGTGGCCAGGCTCTGCTGTGCTCCCTACAGGATGGGAACTCGATGACACCACACAGCTGATAAGCTGCACAGCAGTTGTCACACGAAGAATCCATGAGATGTCTGTGGCTGAGCCAACCACTGTGGTGAAATTACCTTCCTCAGATTGAAATAATCTCATTGTAATACCAACACACACCTCTATCCCAAAGTCACCTGCCTCCAAGGTACTACGACCCCTCGCTGGGCATGGGATACCAGTCAGTAACAGCAGTGTACATGCCTAGAGCC
>JAVJGJ010000060.1:66133835-66155376 GCA_035590215.1 Microhierax caerulescens | reverse complement strand
TCAAATTGTCCTCCGATCCAGTGGGATTGTTCAGTGAAGGGTCCATGTAGTGGGATGCTGACAGGCTGGTTGGGCACAAGGGTCTCGGCGTTCCTGGGGCATTAATAGGTGGACCAAACACCGGGGGGTGAGAGGATTACACACACACACACACCCTTTTCATGTGAACTCAGGGAGCAGGGGAAGGCGAGATCACTACAATACAAGGCACTCAGAGCATTACTCCCAAGAGGGATTGTGTCCTGTCTTGTTAGGTTCTTCTCTATTTTCTTTGCTTTATGCTTGCACTCCAAACAAGACATCCTCTTTTCCATCAGTCTGGTAGCCTTGGCAGTTTGGCACCGTCAATTCTTCTGCAGCACAGACAGTTACCTTCTGGAGTGCAGCAATACTAAATTATCAGATCACAATCTCCACATAATCAATAAAAGGAGACAGGCAAATCAACAAAAGAAAGCAAGAAGATCATGTTATTGCTTTAAATTTCTCCCGACAAGCAGCTACTTCCTCCACTGACTACACAGAGAATTTAGACATTTAGCGCAGAGGTCCTCATTGCCAGGTTTCTACTTTTTTAATCTTAGAGTACTTATCCAAGGCATCTAAAGAAGGAGGTCACAATAGTACTTTGATTGAGTTAGTTCATGCTACTTGCAAAGCTGACAGTCTTATTTCCTAGCCTGGTGCAGAGCCAGACCACTGTTCCCTTCCAACAGCTACTGTGGAGCCTTTGAAGTTTCAGAAACATGTCTAAACGCTGCTGTGTTTATAGCAGCTCCTTGATTTGAACAGGGGCTGGAAAAGGCTCTTTTTGTATTAATTTCCAACATTGTTACACTGGGTTGGACTGGGTAGTAGAGAATCATTACAGAAAGATGATAGTGAATGGGAAGCTCAAGGATTTTGGAAAATAAGTAACAGTGCTTACCTGGTCAGCACAGCCTTTAGTGAAAGTTGTGAAATGGGGACCACATCTAGCTCATTGCCAGAATTCATTGCTGCCTTTGCTTAGCCTCACAGCCTGGCATTGAGCACTTCTGGCCCGTGAATCCCATTGCACTTTCATCTCCTCTCACTTTTCGGTCACCTGCTACTGGCTACAGAGCTGGAGAGAAACACCATTTCACAAGCAGATCAAGTGAAATTTATGAAGACTGAGGAGAGTCTCTTTTAGGTGAAGCACTATGTCTCAGCCTTCCTGAGGATCAAACACTGATGCCCATTCACTCCAGTTTCTACAGCAAGGACTTGAATTAAGTATACATGATGGAAGCCTTCACGATTTATCTCCCAAGAATAGTCTTTCCTAGTTAGTACTGGAAAAAAAAACATTAGTTACCAAAAGACCCAGAGCAGTCCAACCAGCACTTCTGACTCCCTGACATACCCCACCTTGGGTGGGGGTCATATCAGACATGAACTGGTCTTTGCCATGTCTCACCCCATCTCTTCTGTGCAATTTCAATTACTTCAAGGAGGGACTACATTACCCTTAGAAGCTACAACACTTTAAGACTAAAATCACCTTTGTCTGCTTACATCACTGCCAATACTGAACGACCAGTTAGACACTGGAACTGTAAGAACGAATTTGACACGTTGGCAGCAGCTCATCGTTCTGTGCCCTCTCAAACTGCAGCCCCAGCAAGTTTTCCCCGGCTGCACAGAAGTACTGCCTGAGCAGATCACTGCAACCAAAATCTATGTTGCATCCAGTGTAACTTGCTGAATATACAGAGTTTCTAACTTCACTGACAGGACAAACTCCCACAGGCTTTAGATATAGGTGACGTACTGAATACCGTATATTTGTATTGCTTCACCATCAATAAAAGGAACTGAAACCTCTTTTCTAACTGTGACACAATTTCCTTTTCGAGTCCCTTTTAGATGTATAACAGTCCTTCATATGGCAAAGTATAAAATGTATGAGAAATATAGCATTATAAATGTAGAAATGCTATATCTGGAAAGTGGAAGATAGACTTTACCATCAACAACAAATAAATCATCTGCTCCTCTCCCTAGAGTTGTACATATGTCTTTTGTATTTTTAGTACCGTAACTAAATGTTAAGTATGTGCTTTGCCTTGTGATAAAGAGTGATTTTCCTGGTAGCCAACAGGCACAGAAGAGTCTTTATTCTAGGCTCCCCTGCCCCTTTACCTTTATCCTACATGTTGGGCTGCAACCCCCCCTGCAAGAGTTACACTCCTCTCTTTTAATAGGACAGAAGTCTAAGGACCAAGTGAGACAGCCCTTCTCAGGTAACAGATGGCAGACTGGAGAAATGGGTCCGTAACTGTCTCTCATTAAAAGAGCCTGCCTTCTCCTTCTTCATCCCTGCCCTTACGCACCACCCTGGCTCCCCCCAGCCCTGTGGCAGCCCCTCACTCACTGCAGAAGTGCCGCAGTGGCATGGCAGCATATCTCACTTTGGTTCCCTTCCCAGTGCCCATCTCAACTTTTCTCCTTCCAACAGTACTTGGATCGCTGACCCGCTGAAGTCAGGACTTGCAATAATCCTTGGGTGCCAGACCATGAGAATGAAAAATACCATCAGCACATCAGCAGCCTGCAATGCTTTTGTTCATGGAGGCGAAATCAGCGTGCACCAATGCAGTCACCTGGCATCAAGTAGTATCGGAGCAGCACGCGGCTGCTATGTAACACCGCAATAAACGTCGTGGAGTCAAACGCACTTCAATCTCCACAACTTTTGTCGTGTATCCAGTTTAAAAATATTTATTCTCCATGTGCTGATTCTGGTCTTGCCCAGGAACCTCAGGCATGATAGCCACATTTTGCCTGACACCGGGCCTAAACCAGCAAGGGGTCTGTGGTTTCTAGTTACAGGCATCATTGTTTTGTTAACCTTAAATATGCTTTGATTCTAACTCATATTTATTTGGAACTCGAGTTCCTGTGCTGGCAGACATGCTTCATATGTGTATCTCCCTTATTCATACTGATGCTGGCCCAGGACATGGCCAAGTTAATGGAACTCAGGCCAAGCTTCAGATTCACTCCCCCTAAATTAAAATGCTTACATGCCTTTAAGCTACTGACTTTTTGCTGATAGTAAAAGGAGTAAAAGCCAACACCACAGATATCTAAAGGTATATGAGATTAATCCTGTTCTTTACATCATTGGTTAGCTTTGGATTCTCTTCTGAAAGCCAGGTCCAGGAGATGGACTTGAAACAGAGTCCAGAAAGTCCTGAATCATACAACTTGCCATTTCTAATACTAAATAAAGACCAAGGGTGAGCATAACTGCAATTCTGTGGAGGAATAATGCATTTATGGTAGCTCTTCTTTTCATTGTGTCTGTCCAACACCTAATCACACAACAATTGGCCAAAACAATACCCAAAGCTGCAGTTAAGAAAACCTCTGATGTTTTCCACAATCTTCTAATCCATTGTAGCCTGTAAGAGAGAAGTTATAGCTGAGCTGACACTGCCATAGCCAACACTCACGAATCTTATATTTTCACCCATGTCTTCACAGCACGGATGGCAGTGTTGATGCTTCAGCTGTTTTAAGGACCCCTGGCAATTAACTACTATTGCTGCTTAGCTACTGCATGCTACAAATTGCTGGCTGTGAGAAGCTTTATGAATAATGATAGAGCTTGTGCTAAAAACCTAAACAACCGCCACCCACCCCCGGTCCATAGGAAGAATCTTGGTCATTAACAAAATCTTCCTGCAAAGAAGAAAATTCTCTGGAAAGTGAACCAATTTTAAATCTCAGTTCTGCCTAATATTTTGTGCGCTGTACATAACTTTTGCGTTCTTTCTCCTAAGTGGCATGGTACTATGACCAGTATTAAGAAACAGACAGGGGGACACTATGTGGGAAAGGAGCTGGTCAAATATTTACAGCAGAAGCTCAAGAACTGACAAATTTCCAGTTCTAAGACACATGCTACAACCACTGGGCCATGGTGCCAAGTAAAGCAGCAGAAAGCAGGGGCTGAAAGCCCTAAGACTGCATTTTTATTAAACCACTCACCTGCCTCATTCTGAGGGTGGTACCAGCACAACAAGGATATCAACAATTAATGGAACCACTTGATATTTGAGAAACATACAGCTCAGGTATCTTACATTAGTGAATTCCTTTCCACATGGCCCAGACCACATACTCCAGCATTACTTGTGCCTCATATCTCCTATCATATGTCTTTAAATCATCAGTCAGAACAAGTAAGAATAAGATGCAGAGAACCTCTCACCAACTCCTACAGATCTGCCTTATCAGAGGTAAACTTGGAGTCACGTTGCTGTTGACGCCAGCTGATTAGCTGGCTTTACCCAGAAACAGTCACCAGGGAAATCCCACCATGCAAAAAAGAGGACGACCAGACAGAACTGGGATACATCATCTGTCCTGTGCAAGAAAATTCTCCGTAACTGAAGTTCACACTTGGTGCTGTTTCCAGTAATTTGCCTGAGACTTCTCACATACGGGCAGCATTTTATGCCTTAGAAGACAAACCCTACTCAGCCAAAGAAACTCTGGAACCTGAAGACAAGGTCTTTAGAAGGCTGAGGGAGAGAAGTGACAGATGAAGAAGATAAGTTCATGAAAGGTGGGTGGAAAAGAGCGGAAGGAAATGATCAAGGAAGAAAGCTTTCCTGGTGTAGGGACTGGAACTTAGCACTGGGAAGACCAACAAGAGCTGGGCAAAGTTTCACGGAAACACTTGATCTTGCCTAGCTCTCCTGCACACCTTCAGCTCTGCTCAGCCGAGGTGGGAAAACTCAGCTTACCTCGTTCACATGTTCTCCCCCAGTAGCCGGTGCCAGTGCAGTCACAAATGAAGCGGTTCCAGCCATCCTTGCAGACGGCGTTGTTCTTACAGGGGTAGCTGTCGCACTGCTTGGTGCCGAGGCGGGAGCAGGAGGACTTCACTCCGGCGGCGTTCTGCGCCTCCGCCAGCTGCCGGATGTTCTTGCTTCGTCCATCGATGAACAAGTCTCGGATACAGCCAACGTAGCCGTAGTTCAGCATTGCTGTCCAGAGCTCTGTGGGAAGGATGAGTCCTGCCCGGTTCTCAGGCAGCCCCCCCAGGTACATGTCACCTTCCAGATCTAGGATCTCACTCTCCCCGCTAGCGGTGAATGGGGTGCGCCTGCTGTTCACCGATATAGTACCTACATGAGGAGGAAAAGAAAAAAAATCAACGCTTTCACTTAGAGCCTCAGTCTAGTTCATTTTTTTCCAATAATTGGGTGAGGTTTGAGGTTCAGCACAGGAGACTGGAGATTCCTCCCTGCCCACATGCACTGCTAACTGAGACAGTGTCTCCCACAGCTCCCTCTCCTCCTGAACCACAGGCCGCAAGTACTTCCATGCGGCGACTGACCACCGTGAGTCTGCTTCCCAACGTGCATTACAAGGTCACAAACACAACAATGCAATGGCTTAGTAACAACATGTAAAAACTGAGCGTTATTCAACGGTATTCATCCAGCAAAGCAAAGACGTACTGAGAACATACAGGAGTTTGATGGTGTCAGGACTAGAGAGAAAAAAAAAACTGAGTAAAAGCCTGTTAAGTCACACTACATAGATTTTGGAGAAAACACTTCATCAGTACCTCCAAAGCTGAACTGATGGTGGAACTAAACAGACCCTCATCAGGTTTGTACATGACATGAAACTGGGCAGAACGCTTGATGCACTGGAGGAAGCAGAGGGCTACCATTCAGAGAAACCTTTACAAGGCATAGCAAAAGACTGATAGAAATGTTTGATCTAAATCAACAACAATAAACAAACACTCCTGCGTGTGGGGCAGAATAACCTCACACATAAGTACAGGCTGGAGATGAGCTGGTGAAGGAGCAACTGCAGAAAAGGCCCTGAGGATACAGTGGACAACAATTTGGACGAGTCAGCAGTGTGCACTGGCAGTGACAAGAGACACTGATCACAGGTTGCAGCAAGGGAAATTCCAGCTCCATACACAAGAACATTTTTCACCACAAGTGTGGTCAAATGTGGGAAGAGAAACCTCAGATATGTTGTGGAATCACCATCCTGAAGATATTCAAAACATGACTGGACACAGCCCTGAAGAAAGCCTAGATTTCAGCACAGTTTGGAGTAGAAATCTCCGGTTTGTTCTGAAACACATTGATCTATGGTTTTACAAAGAAATTTAAGTATTCTAACTTCCTTTTCACAAAGAGGAAAATTGAGGTAGGGAAAGACAAAGGCTATCTCTGAAGAACAGTTATCATTAAAACTGTAGTAGCTTCCATATGCTCTGAGCAGGATGTGGGAATACTGCACTGAGAGCATTCCTATGTATTTCAAGAAACTGTCTCAGCACGTAAAATAATCAGAACATATAATACAGAAACATAATCAGAACACACAGAACAGGTACAGAGAAGTGATTTGTTCACGGTCACACAGCGCATCCAAAGAAAAACAGGGAATACAGTGCAGGCGTCTCACACCCCAGA
Source organism: Microhierax caerulescens (assembly GCA_035590215.1). Classification (NCBI taxonomy): domain Eukaryota; kingdom Metazoa; phylum Chordata; class Aves; order Falconiformes; family Falconidae; genus Microhierax; species Microhierax caerulescens. Next base: position 66,148,891 of record JAVJGJ010000060.1, on the reverse strand, counting down.
GCAGCGTACTCTTCAGAAGAGCACTCAGCAGCTTTCAAGACAGGGATTTCTGCCCACCAGACACTCAGCTAAAAATCAGCAATTTACTCTCCCTAGCTATAAATCATCGCATCCAATTGCCTTGTCATTAAGATAGTCTGTCCTCAGAGACAACTATCCAAGCCTTAAGATTAATTCCACATCATTGCGTTTCTATCATACACCCCTACAATAAGGTGGGAGCGTTTAGTTAATAGTTAGCTCTATTTTGTGTCTCTGTGAGAAAGTGCAGCCATGTACACACGCTTTTTCTTCAGCTGTGATAAGTGTTGTCTTAGACAACAGCACGTATGACACAGACACAAGGTATTTCATGTGTGTGATGTTCAGTAATAATTTAGGAAGAATGTCAGAGGCGGCAGAGTGCCAGAAGCAACAGAGGCATTACAAATTAAAGGCTCAAAGAGAACCACGGTTATTTGATGAATCATTTTGCAAAACCAAGCTGCAGTACCACAGACATTTTCCCTTTTACAAAGTAAGAAAAAAAGAAGCTATGACAATACACCTACAGTCGTAAAGGCAGCGTGTCACAGCCACAGGGTCACAGCCCCCTTCCCGCACCTCTGCTGCTACTCCTCAAAAGCAGCATGTGGAATACACGTTCCTCAACATGCTAGAACCAAAATACTGGAGGGTTGAGCTCCAGACAGCTGCTATTACGGAGAAAACAAACACCACCTGCAAAAGCCACAAAAGTAAAGAAACCCTCCAAAAGAGAAGAAATACTGGATACCAAGGAGAAGTGTAAAACCTGCAGAGAGAGCACAGGGTGATGACAGAAAACAGGCCAGATGGCAGCCTGAACCTTCTGCACCTGCTCTGTACCCTGCAACTATTCCTGTACGGAGGTGGTACCAGCTCGCGTGCACACCACTTTCAAGACCAAGCTGCTGAGATGGAGAAATTCTGAAGCGACCCTAGGAAGGAGCAGTCACGCGAACTGATATCCTTTTTTTCTTTCCCACCCCAACCCCCCAATCCCATGTTTGCAATCAAATACCATCTTGAGAAATCAGAAGGATTTAAGCATCTTATTTCCAGTTCCTTAGGGACTTTGTGCAGGGCTAAAGAACAGACAGACCACAAGAGCTCCGGTGACCAAGGGCAGAGCTGGCATACAAAGCACGCTGATGCAGACACGGACCAAACTTTCCAGTAAGACTTTTAGTGTCTGAGTGGGCGGGACAACACGTTTCGTAGCTGATGACCGGTCAAAAACACCGTCTTGTTTTTGTAACATGCTGCGCGTTGCTAGAAACTGTGACAGGTTTTGTGGACACTTTGTAGGAACTTTCCCCACGGACACGAGATGTCCATGGCCACGCTGGCAGCTTCTGCCAGTGTAAAGAGAAAAAACAGCTTCTGCTGCTCTGGCAGCCAACACAGACCGAAGCATACACAAAGCCCAAGGGGACAAGAGATGCCAGAGGTTATTTGAGCACAACTGCCACGCTTCCCCAGCATTTGTGCTCCTGCCTTAGTACACTGCCGTAGTGAGTATTTGGATTTTTAGGCTGTTTTACTAAGCTCTGCAGAGCCTGAAGTTTTGGACTGTTACAGAAATGGAAAGAAAGGAAGAGATGGCACCTAAAAAAGTCCTGGATGCTTTAGTAATGAGAATCAGAACCTCTAGCTCATTAGTTCATTAAACCCAAATGTCTGCTTTGTAGCCTACATTAAGTTATTTCAATGCTGTTTCTAGTGACAGGCATCCACATTAAAAAATTAAAAAAAAATCTCCAAGGTGTAACCATTCTCTGGTCTGCACATGGGAGAAAAGCCAAGGCCTAAACAAAAAGATCCTGGGCTTACTTCTCACACCTACCAAAAGTACCACTGGACGAGAGTGATTGATGCTTACTAAAGGTATGGTGTGCTGAAATCAATGCCAGCATCCTGGTTTTCTGTAGAGACAGGACATCAGTCACTAGGATCATTAACCCAGTACTTGTCGTCAGCAGAAAATGCAATTAAAAAGAAAAAGAGAGAAGACAAGAACGTACAAACGTGTTCATTCTTGTTGAGCAAAGTGCTTTTAACTCAAAATCTGTACTCTCTAATCAGTGTCCAGAACATCACAAACCTCCCTGCCAGGTGAGTCCTACAGCCTCATCCCCCAAGTAGCAATGCTGTCTGTCACACCCTCCTAGTCCCAATGAACGTGTGTCCCTCTGCCCAGGTTTTTACAACTTTTCTTAGCAGAGAGCTTAGTTACATTTCTGCTTCTTCTTCTTCTTCTGCAGCTGCCTCTCCAGGGACCAGAGAGCCCCCAAGTGATCAAGCAAAACTGAAGGCAGCACAGAACGCAACTAATTGAGTTTATCCTTGGAAGTTAATTAAATTTTAGCAATTCTAAAGAAATCAAAGCTCCATTTATTTATTGGTGGCTTCCTTTTTAAAACGTTCCTATCGATGTCTATAGCAGATAGCAACATATAACCACACATAGCAAGTCCTAGTAGAGCACCATGCCAAATACAAAGAAACTCCTCACATCATCAAAGAAAAAAACTAGCTTCAGAAAAAGACCTGTTCAAACAGCTAGGCTTTGCGTGGTATCTGAAAGTCAGCTCTTTTGAAAACTCAAGGGAAGCAAATTCTAGCACTTCGCTCTCTCCAGTGATGGCATTCAGCAATTGGAAACATAAAATTAGAGACTTAAATCTATCATCTGGAAATCACCAGACAAATGCCAAATCCTCTTGGGGTGGGTGGGAAGCAAAATTCTCTTTGAAGAGTTATACAGCCAGGCTTTAAGATCCCAATGGCTCAGGAAGAAATCGAGTACAACCGTTCACAAATTCTCAAGATGAAGTTACAGCATCTGATCATTTTGTTCCCTTACACAATTTCAGAGTACATCATGAGTAAGTTAGCTTGCTATCCGGACTAGAAACAAACAAAATAACTCTTGGTAATTCCATGGTAGGTATAATGTTAGAAATAAACTAAGACCCATTTTTGAAAATGAGAAGCTGTGTGATAAAAAAAGGAACATACACTGAATGCTGACTCAGATACTAAGACTAAAATTCGGCATCCAAGGGAGAGGAGAGTAAAGAAACCAAATGGAAAACTGCAAGATACTAAAGGAAACAGAATAGCATGAAAATGTTGATTTGTTGCCATAATTTTGTCACTGGTTGTGCCCATTACTTTTATTTTCCTCACGACAAGTTCCCAAACCTCCGCTCTTTAAAGACACAAGATGAGGAGAAGACAGTAGTAGTAGGTCACAGCACCAAGCTTTTATTTGGTTTCTACTTTCTTTTGAACAGAAACGTGAAGTAGATCAGTGAGAATTTCTCAAACCAAGAACTAAATAATAATGACTCTGAGGGATCTTAAAGTTTACTGTGGCCTACAAAGAGGTCATCACTGTAATTACATATGTAATTGCAAGGACAGGTCCCGAATATCCAAAGATTATGAATAAAATATTAATAGCCTGCATCTGTGATGTGCTATCTGAAGTTCACACTGAACATTTAATGAACACCTAGCCGTTCATATCTTTGCTTCGCTGGATAAACATCACTGGAATGTAACACTTAAGTTTTTGTAAGAAGGTGACTCATATCTAACAGGTTTTGAAGGTTCCAAGAATTAATACAGAGCCCTAGGTTGGGATCTGAAAGATGAATCTACTTAAGAAGAAGTCATCACTCTACCTGATCTTCCATCTCGTTGAATATCCACATGGTACCACTCTCCATCATTGGCTTTGACTTTAATGGTCCCAGAGCCCATGTCCAGCAGCAAGTAGAGGTTCCCATCTAGAAGCTCAACTGCAAAAAAGTCTACCTTTGTGTTTTTCTGGCTCCTGGCATCTTTCCTCTCCTGAGGCTTGCCATGGGTGAAAAGGATCAGTCCATTGGGTTCAGTGGTTCGGAAATCAAACGAGATGGAGCCCATCCTTTTGGTATTCCATTTAGGCAGACTAATATAGGCCTCAGGTGTCTCAAAGCTGATGGGATCTAGTGTAGCCACATTCTCGCATACGAATTTCACTTCCCCGTAGATCTTCATCTTAGTATCACCAATCCGTGCCAAGCGAGACAGCTCCAGACGAATGTCGTTATTCTTGTAAACAACCTGCCAGACACAAGGGAAAATATCATACATCAATCCTGTATACAGTACAAATACTGCAATTACCTTCAGCCATGGGAGACAAACTTCTCCCAAAAGGCAGTGAGGAGCAGAAAGGAAACCATGCCAGAGCCTGACATGATGACAGAGGGAGAGAGCAGAACAAGGAGTGTGTACAGAAATGACAGCAACAGGTATTTTTTGATGACTACAGATCAGATAAGCAGCCAGAAGAGAACATTTAAGCAAAGGACAGGGAGAACAATTAACTACCACAGGCCCACTCTGCCGTAAAAGCTTTTGTACATAAAATACAGTGTGTGTCTGGGATCATGCTGTTATATTTGCATAAATCCCATACAAAATACATAACAAAGTGTAACCTCCATGTCCATCTCTGCTAGCCACAGCAGGGAACTCTGTGCCACCACTGTCATTTCTCTGTTATTCCTATAAACCCACTTAACTACTAGGAGAGAGATGCAAAAAAAAATGTAAGCAACTTTCTGTGAACTGTTGGTGATTGCCCTGTGGCTCCCAAAGAGCTACAAGAAAAAAAATAAACAAAGACTAAAAATTTCTCTGACCAAGAAATCTTAAACCGCTGCAGGCACAAACTTGCTACGGAGATACCTGCACAGCTTTCCCTCGCCTCAACAAAGCTGCGCGCTCTGTGCTAACACTTAAAAGCCTATGCATATTCAGTGCCTACACTTACACTCTCTCTGGGTTAAGGACCCGAACTCTGGACTCTGTTGCTGCACAGATGGAAATCAGCCAAGAGAAGAGTCTCGAACAGCCCCAAACAGGCAAGCACTCCTGAGCATGCCTGGCTTGCTCAGTCCAGACCTCCTGCCCTTCTCGTTCTCACAGCTGCAGAATTAATTCCTAAGAGGACTCCTTCCTGCCCCGCACCATCCGCACAGAGGCAGGGGCTGGAGAAGGCAGAGAAATTAAATATTTGTAATCCGTACTCCCTCCCCACCACCTTCCACGCTTCCTAAACCCAGAGCTGGCACACCCAGCAAGCAAAAGCACTTCTGCGACTAGCACGATTTTAATTGAATTAATGTTCTGTGACACCACCAAAGACCAATTTCTTCTAAGGAGTTACTATTTTAAAATACTTTGTGTCTATTACATATAGTATATACATACACACATATTTGATTTCTGCTTTCAAACTGCTAGCAGGAGGAGTTGTCAGCAATTTGCTATGAAAAGAGAAGGGAAACGAGATACGCATTTTTAATTCTACAAATAGGGCAGGAAAGTCAGAAAAACTGAGCGAGCAGTAATTGTTAAAAAGCAAATGAGGGTGACAATGAGGGATAAGCTTCTAAAGTAAGTGACTTCAGAATGAAAAATCAATGAAATCACAATTCAACACATTTGTAGCAAGCAAAGAATTCCCAGCTTTTGCTGAGCATTAAAGGAGAATTTCCCCAGTGCAGCCAGCACAGCATCAGATTGTCTTGTTGCAAGGGCAAAACACCCTGCATCAGACTAAAAGGAGGTGCCAGCTGTTAATTCCCATTTGGAGTCATGGCACGAAGCTGGAGTTCCTCCCAGCAGAGGACAGCATTCACCCGCAATACCTTGTTTTGCTCCCATTCCCAATAAGGCGCTTTGCCATCACCCAGACTTCAAAACACATCGGGTCTATTAATATCCACAACAGGAATAAAATATATTCTCAATTTGTGGGACTCTAGTCGTTTCATTCTACGGATTAACCACGTCGGATGCTCTCACTAGACAGACCATACACCTTCCAGTGGTGCGGCAAGGCTGCACGTTACAGCCTCCCGCTCTTGCCAGACAACGAGGTGCACTCCAGCCCGGCACCAGCTCTGAGCACTGCATGCAGCCCCATCTCTGCATCTCAAGGAAACAAGGGAGCTGAAGGTACAGAGTCAAATAAATGGAATAATTAAAAGGGTGGAGCAGGATGCTTTATGAGGATAGCCTGAAAGGGCCAGGGCTCTTCCATTTGGAGAGGACTGAGAAAAAAAATACAACTGAAGTTTACAGAAGATGGAGAAGATTAATGTAGAAGTTCTCTTTGCCAAATTCAGCAAGAATAGAACTAGAGGCACTCACTGAAACTTGTAGGGTATAAGTTTAAAATGGATTTTTAGAAGTACTTATTTACACAGAGGATGGTGAACTTCTGGAACTTGCCGCCATAGGAGGTAGCGGAAACAGAGAGCATCAGCAGGCTCAAAGAGAACCAGAAACATAAATGGATGGCAAGTCTACAAACTGATATTAAAGAGAAACAGAAGGGACAGACCTTCAATACTCCTAATCCAACAGCAGTGGATGCTGTGGGAGTGTAGGGGGAATGCACCCCTGACAGTAGCCACACTCACATGCCCTCCCTAAACAGCACTTGCGCCTGCCGCTATTGAAGGCGGAATAACTGGGTAATTATTGAAAGATTGGCTGCTCTTCAGGCCCACTAGGGCTTTTCTCCCGTTCTTAATGAATCTGTGTGTATAGTAGATTGTGTGCAGTCTACTCCTTGTCCCACTGCAGGGACAGCCTGGGAAAGAGGGTAATTGGAAATGGGTTCCTGTGGACAGTCCTTCTGCCTGCACATACACACAGGGCTCCCCGGCTGGTACGACTTCGGCATGTCGCTGCGCTTTCCGTTGCACCCCAGCATCGAGTTGCTTGGGTGGGCGAGAGAACATCAGGCCTGAATGAAGTGTCACTTTAATGATCCTGACAGAGGAGAACTGCCCTTATAGGATTGCACCTACAGTTACTCAAGCCAACAGTTATCTAAACCGTACCTTGACCCAGGCTTTCCTTATGAGAGGAGCAAACAGGCAGCACAACACCCTCCGTGCGACTGACGGCTGGTGCTGGGTTGTACCTAGCTATGATTCGGCAACAGGCTTTCTGCAACCCCCGCAGGCTGCTGTAGAAGGAATATGATCATGTACATGTAAGCAAGTTCCAACTCTCAACTGAGCCACACCGAGGTTACATCTCCCCCTTTCATGTATTTGATACCTAACAATTCCCACCTCTTCTGGGGAAATAGAGGGTCCGCCTCTTATCTGAGGTTTTCTGCAGACTTTCTTGTATTTCATTGGTCATACCGGTATCGCACCTGGAGAACCGTTGAGACAGCCTTTCAAAGGATTTAGATAAAATTACACAGAGTTCGCTGTAACCCAGAAAGTCACTAACAATGGAGGATCTGAAAGCAAGTTTGAAAGACAGGACCAAGAAAGCAAGCACAAAGGAAGACCTGGGGAAGAGAGGAGCAAGGGGGTTAAACAGATGCAGGGTTCTGAATTCAATCTTTTCAAAGAAACAGAGCCACCCCGATCTGAATCTCATGTGTTTGTTGTTCTACATTATTCTCTTTTACAAACCCAAACCCACAATCTAGCTTGAGAAATTTAAAAAGCACCTGTGTTTAAGGAAAAGGTACAAGTGTTCTGTACGTAGAGGACTTGAGGTATCATTGACAGCCACATTTGGACATCAAGATCTTGATGTATAATGAGGTACCCCAGAACTCTCAGCAGTATAAACACAAGGATGAAAATAACCCTCAGGTGTAAAATCAAGGTGAATCCTGAGCAGGAATAGAGAGACAACAGAATCCCTGGCTTGGGCAATGAAACGCTAAGGCAGCTTCTGATATCTGCAATTCAATTGTTAAACCAAAGGTTCAAGAATGAGGAAACAGAATATAATTAAATGACTGGAATGCATGTCCCATAGTGAAGAAATTCAAATTCAGGCTGTTTAATAGGTAGAGGTTAAAGGGTGATTCGATTACAATCTACAAGTACCTGTGCAGAAAATGGAATTTGGCAATAGAGGGCTCTTCAGTCCATGTGACAAAGGAATAATGGGATCCAGGGGCTAGAAAGTGAAGTTCGAGAAATTCACATTTTATGATATTATGACTTATTTTTACATGAGGGTAATTTGCTATTGAAATAATTTACTACAGGTTATGGTGTGTTCTCTGCTACTGGCAAACTTTAAATTGAAATAGTATCTTGTTTTCTCTAAAAGACATAGTGAGACAGGAATTAATTATATCGCAAATCAGCCTAGATTATCATAATGGCTCTTTCTGGCCTCATAACCTATGAATCTTTGTGTTTTAATAAAATCAACAGATGCTTCTGTCCTGTTTTCCAGGAGAGGTGAAACACATCCTTCCCAAAAGTTGTAACTGTCTGGTAAATGAGAAGGTGCTTGTGTCAGTTCTGGTCTGATTTGCCACCGGTGCTTTGAGTGAGGCTTCTTTATATGTTTGTGATCCTACCTTGCAACCTACTACTCAAAAGGAAGTAAGAAGCCTAGGACAAAATGCTGGATCCTGTAGTTCTATCCACGTGAGCTAGTTCCTTAGAGAGTCACCTGCTGCAAGCCAGAGAAGAAACATTTTCATGTTTCGCTGGGGAAGCTGCCTGCCAGCAGTAAAAGCTATCATCTGTGTAACGCTTCCTACGTGGCAGTCTCATTTTACTAACAGTGTCTGAACAAACCTGAGGGCTCTTCAGGACGTACCAAAATACCAGCTGAAACCCTCTAACTCCAAATGGGGCCACGACTGACTCAGGGAACGGTCCCTCACTAGGACACAGTCTTCTAGTGCCGCTCTGGGACTTAAAAGTATGCAGAGCAATGAAAGTAGCACCCACAAATTTGTCCATTTTTCTCAGATGGCTTTCTGAACAAAGCCAATCTTGTCTGTTTAAATAGAGCCAAGCCTGAGTTCATCCCATGTCTGATAATGCGTGTCAGAGAAGGTCAAGAGCCCTAAGGGGATCAAGGAGACGATTCCTGGTACAAACACACACATCTACCTTACGGTTATTCCAGGAATGAAGTTAGAAAAGAAAAAAGGGAAGAAAATGACTACCAAAAGCTATGCACAGAGCATATGAAAAGTAANNNACACTTTCAATCTTAAGATCACTTTATATTTCCCAAATTAAATAAGAACTATGAAAAAAAGTGTTTTTTCCCTTTCCCATGAGGATTGCTTCTAAACTAAACACTTTAACAGAGGAATATTTTGACTGCTTAATGGCTTTGTTTAAGGAATTTAACCGATCTAGATGGATGGTCAGGGACAGGGTAGTCCAGATGCACAGTCTCCCTGATAATCAGCAGTAGAATTCCATAACATCTGGGGCATTTTGAGAGATAACAAGACATACAATAAATTAGGTTTCCTTTAAATCTGCTGAGAAAGACGAGTTTGTTTTAAGCTGAGCTAAAACAAACTCGCAATCTAGTTTTGAGGTTTCTTTAAAATGGCAACTTTGCAGTTCTGAAGCATTCAAGGAATTTCTCCAGCTACACTTGAAAGAAGCCTCACTCATGGGTTAATGAAAGCTCTAATCAGATGGCTTTTCACAATGATGAAAAGCGTCTCTCTGCAATCAAGTGAAGACGCAGATAGGGAGGGAGCAAAAAACGTGAGGAAAAATGATGTGCTAGACTTGGCCAGTAGCCAATATAAAAATTCCTCTCCGAGTTGGTGCTATTAAGCAGGAAACACAGGTTTCAGTGCAGGCTGGACACAGGCATGCTCCAAAGAGGAATGGCCACTGGAAGCCTGGTTGATTAGAAGATGACCATCACGAACCATCATGAAAAAGGGCAATAACCTGAAGGCTGTGTAAGTTTAGCTAGCTAGGAAGAGCACCTCCTAATTTCAGCCAAGTTGTTCACCTGCAGCATCCTGTGTATCAGTTGCTTTTTCCTGTCACCGACCGTCCCCCTTCACCAACTGCCCGTATCACTTCCCAGAAGGGCTAACTGCAAGACATTCAGCCTCCAGCCTTTCTAAGGCTTCCTTAAAGGCACCCGCACTGAACCAGACAAGCTGCTGCAGCTCAATAAATTACAGGTCATCAGATGGTTTACCAGAACGGTGTGATCCTACCCTGCCGCCACCAGCAAGGAGAAACAGACCGACCAGCTAACGGCGCTTTCCGTTGGGGACAGACTACGTGCAGCAATCCTAGGCTTCAGTGGTGGGTAACTACAGCTGCTACACCGATTTTAAAAATTATATGTGGACTGTGTGTGCCTGACTAAACATATTTGATAGTTCACTGGGCTAACAACTGTATTCAGGTAACAAACACAGTCACCATGCACCACACGGAAGGAGTTAATTTACCTGTCATAGAAAACAATACGTTGAACACTGATGATAAGTAGCAGAATCCAAACAAATAACACTCAGATATGATTTGTGCTATGTTGACTAAAGTAATGCGATTCTACATTTCATCTGAATTATGTTTAAAAAAGAACGTGTTTACCCAGCTAAAAATAGGAATATGGTGAGTAGAATGCTTAAACAATAAGGCAGAAATATTTCAAGCTTCCCTACAACATTTTTTCCACCTTACAATTCAATTGTAGGTTCTGAATAACTTCAAGTTTTGTGGAAAGCTCCATAAGAGAAAAGAGATTGACTTAGTTTCAAAAGACTTATAGGAAGATACAGAGAAGCACTGCCTAAAGCAGGATATAAAGAAAGAGATAGAAAAGGGATTCAAGGTGCAAGTAAAAACGGCTGAAGAAGGCAGAGTGGAATTTCTTCACCTGGTCTAGTGAGACTATTTCCCTAACAGATACTGAGGACAGAGGACCCAAGTACTTCACTGTGGTCACAACTATCTGTTAAGCCAAAAAATAAGCCCCTGCTTCTCGGGAGAATTCAGGACATCAGAGCATGTTCAGTTACCTCAGAGTTAACACCAACACAAATCATTCACAGGGTATCCCAGAGCAGGTCAAAGTCTATCTTGCTGCCAGATCTTTCAGCTTGGAACATACCAAGATAAAGACCAAACATTTATATCTATGCCTTTTTGGAATAAGATCTAAGATTTTTTGCCTAATGACCAGCCAAATACATGAATGAGAGAGATTACAGACTTCAGGGGGAAAGAAAGTTGCTTTACAGCTATTAATGGAAGTTCTAATATGAACATGAATAACATGAATAAATGAAGTTCTAGAGTTGTACAACATGTTTTTGCATATACTGAGCTGCTTCTTGAGTTACCTGTGAATATCATTAAGAGACTAAAACGTCAAATGCTCTGCAGCCTGATTTATTCCTGGTGTTGCATTGCAGCATCCAAACTACAGAAAAGCAGGGCTGTGAAATGACCTGCTTCTTGGATTCCTTCCTTCTAACAGGTAGCAGTAAGAACAGAATTTATTTTATCACATGGGTGGATTTCTGCATCCCTCCATGCTGGGATAAACTGGCTGCTGATTCATTTGCTCTACTGTGGAAGAAAATCTTGATTTCAAAGGGAAGAGCAGAACCCACAATTTCATCTCAAGACAAAAAAGATGGGAACGTTAAAAATACATACATATTTGTGAAAAAAAAAGGCATGACACTTTATAGAGGGGGGGAGAAGCCTTCATGATTGCAAGAGAAATGCTGCTGAAGGATTCTATATTAGCCTCAAAGACTGAAGCTGTTGCTTCAGCTACCAAAACATAGCACTGCATAGGCAGCAGTAAGATTAAGCAGAATTGGTCGTAGCATGGACTATGATTTGAGGATGAATGCTCTTTTGTGGTGGAAGTATCAAGTCTTCTTCTTTCCTTACTACAGAAACTTCAAGTTCTGCAATAAGCGAAGAACAAGATCACAGGAAATAAGATATAGTTTCTGGATTTCTTAAAATATCAATTTTCCACAGGTTTTCTAAGAAACATTGAGAAAGCCACCTAAAATCAGTATTTTTAAAAAGGATATTCCTCACATTATGGCAGCCAACGAGGTCATGGAATTGGTTTTGCAGAAGTGCTCATTAGCCAAAAGCTGTAAGTGAAGATGAGGAGAAATTTTGTCTGTCCTGCTAAAGCTAAAAGAAATGCTCTGAGAGATCAGACCTAGATTTCTCAGTCACTTTTGAAAAACTAGCTGATACTTGCTAATATTTAGGTGGAAAAGTCACCGACTGATATTTGACAGTAGCAGAGTTCACCTTTGTGTTATGGCAAAGCATTTTAAGGTGAATTAAGGTGCACAAATTTAACTCCCCTCTTGCTCCATGTTCTATTCACCCTCCATTTGACCTGGTAACAGAGAAGACTAAAAGCTGCAGGACAGGGAAGTCAAGACTGTAATACTCTTGCTTGTGCCACAGGCACACCTCATGCTAGCACTGAAAAGCAACTTGTACCCTGGATGTGTCTCCGGATATAAGAAGGGCATAGAGGAGACGTATCATTATTTTACAAATATTCATCTATATACAATAATGAGGAAATTCTAAGTTCTTCACTGAGCTTGTACAGTGCAGAGCTAAAAAAAAAAAAAAAAAAAAAAAAAAGAAAGAAGAAACAAACACTTAATAGCTACACACTAAAAACCATTCATTGGGTGGACTAAATGAAGCATCCTGGAATGTATGGGGATATAGGAAGATGCAGTGCTGTACTTTGCTGGAGATCACATCCAGTTTGGAGAATTGCACTTCAAGAAGGGAGTGGGACTACTGGAAAGTGTCCTGAGGATAGCCATGAGACTACCCAGAGGTCTCAAAAATATAAGAAAGATTTAAAGTGTTGCTTCTTTTTAACATAAAGAAAATTGCAAGGAGACATTATAACAATGTTCAAGTATAAAAAGGCTGCCACAAAGCAGAAAGGAACAATCTGTTCTTTGTATCTAAGCTGGAAAGGACAAGAAATAATGGGCAAAAATTACAGCAAGAAAGTGTTAGAATTGATGTTAGGAAAAGTCCTTTTTTTTTTTTATTATTTAAGAACAGTGAAGTACTGGGAGAGATTGCCTGGGGAGCAACCATCACTGGAGACCTTTAATTACAGGTTAAACAAATTGCTGTCAAGACTCTCATAGATGTCTTTGATTTTGTCTTGGGACAGCAGAAGTGGAAAGGATTAAATAATGTCTCATGGCCCATCCCAGGTGTATTTTATATGATTCTGTGTTGGGGGGAGAGGTGGGGTGGACAGATAGGACATGAGAAAGGGGAAATTGTACATTAAACGTAGATAAAGACTTTCCTATGTTCAATGCACAGAAAGGAAGTATAACCCTTATATTAACACACTTACGATAGCTCACAGATGTGAAGAGCTCAATTTACAGATGAACTTCCTAGCTAATGAAGGTTTGACAGTGTTTTTAGAGTTAAAAAAAAAAAAGGAAGAAAAAGAAATCATCACCACAGAAGCTTATTTGCCAGCATGCAGCAGTTGACTTCAATTACATGCAGTTCTGTATTGAGCTTATATAGACATTCACCAGTTACAGAATGCTCTGCTCCTCCCAAATGCATCCTGAAATCTCAGATTTGTCTAGCTAGCACAAGCTAAATCTGTCTAGCTTGTTCAGTGATGAGTGAGGAAATGATTACTGTGAAGTGTCTTAAGGATTTCATCTGAAAGGCAGAGAGGAATTATTTTAGGATGGCCCCATTGATCATTTGAGGCTTGAACCTTATTACACAAGACACTGAAAACTGTATCAGACAACGACTTTGCAAACAACACTCCACTTTAGTGATTTCATTGTATTTCAAATCCACCTAAGGTTGTGCAAGTACAAAAGGCCTATCTCGGGAAATACAACTGTTGTGTATGCCTGGGTGAATGTTTCCATCGGGATGGCTTTCTAACACAGAATTTCATTTTCCTATCAGAGAATTAGCAATGAAATGCTTCCCTTCAAACCATCGTAACTCAAAATGGCACATTTAGTTTCATCAAACTTAGCAGAAAAGCTTTTGTATGAACTTACCATAACATAAAACTGCTTTGCAGGCATTGTCTTTACTTTAACTAGTGGTCCCCATTTTTACCCCTGGTCTGCACTCTAGGGAAACAGTTTCGTGTGATGCAATGTCAGTGCCTCACCTGACATCAGAAGAGACACATGACTGGGTTTGCCACAAAGCAGCTTAACCAAATACTCCAGACCCTATGGAAGAACAGGACACAAGGGCCCTACAGGATAGCTACCACGTGGAACTGCACCGGAGAGGAAAACACAGTTCTTGACAAACTGGCTTCAGAGTATTTGGGGTCAGCTCAATAATTAACGTTAAACATTTTGCTTCAGGGAATATCAGGATGTTTCATATAAATTTAATTCTGAAGCTTTGAGGGATTTCCATTTAAAAAAAAGAAAAAAATTACTAGCAGCAATGAAAACAAATGTGGGCCGGAGGAACCTCCTTTGGGACAGAAACTCTTCATTTCACTCAACTTTTCATTTCAGTGATAAAATGTGTTTTACCAAGAACACGAATGTTTGAAGCCTTCTGTGAAATTACTGAATAGATATTGCTCACTTACAGGTATGCAGTTTTTCCCCCACTACCTATCTTCCCCAGCCAACGTGCCTGCAGCCTGCTCCACAAGAATATCCCCAGCACGTCCAAGAAGATAGGTTTGGTCTCCATACACCAGTCAAGCACTAACCTCACTGCCTGGGCTTCCAGTGTGCTAGGAAAATCCTGCCAGCCATGGTGGCGTTTTCCATGTGTTTGTCACTTGTCCAGCAAAAAAAAACCAAACTGAAAACATTCACCATTACATACGCAAGAGCACACGCTTAATAGTGAGCACCGCTCAAATAACGATGGGATCAGCACGACAGTGGAAGTATTTAGTGGGTTTCGTATTGTGTGGACTTACTCCACAAACTTAAAGCGGTGTCACCGTTTGTAGGCGGATGGTAATGACTGGGGGTGCTGCATCCCGTTGTGTGTGTGTCCCTCCCTCAGCCCCAGCACAAAGGTCACGGGGGTACTGCCACCTCCTTCCATCCGCAATGGCAGCCAAGGTAAAAGACATGCCTTCAGCTAGGCCAGGGATCCCCAAACTTTCTAACCAGGGGGGCGGCGCGTGGATGAAGTGGCAGG
>JAVJGJ010000060.1:66106934-66133735 GCA_035590215.1 Microhierax caerulescens | reverse complement strand
CTGCGGGGCCGTAACTGGCACACGGGCCATAGTTTGAGGACCCCTGAGCTAGGCTCTCCTCCTGTGACGGAGCAAAGATGCAAAGATGCTCCGGCTCTGCTGAAGAAGTGCCTTTTGCAGGATATCCCATGGCGGCACCATCTGTCATAGCACAGTACACAGGTCTGGACGGACTGGGGGGGAGGAGGAGGAGGAGGACCCGTCTCCATATGTCTAAGCTGAAACACTGTGGGTTTCTGAACTTTTTTTAAATGCTCCTCTTGTTTCATTGTGCAAAAACCTACCAACGTGGGCAACTCTGCTCACCTTTCCAGGATCTCCTTGCTCTCTTCTGTTCAAATTCTAAGGCATGGAACAAAGTTCAAACCCTCCACAGGTAGGATTCTCCAAGTATTTATTTGCACTGGGCCTTATATTGTACAAAAACAGGGAGGTGATGGGCTAAATATTTGCTTGAATATTTGCTGGAGGGGGCAGGGAATGTGATTAATTCCCTACCTGCAAGAGACATCAAAAGAAACATACTGTCATCTCATAATGCCACCTTGATGATAGATAAAGAACCAGAAGCTCTTCCACATCTTTCTCCTACATCTATCTAAAAAACTTTCAGCTGTGACTTCCAGCTCTACAGGTTCCAGCACAAACAAAAGGAAGGGGAGAATTAAAAAAAAAATAATAATAATTTAAAAAAAAAAATTCTATCTTCTGTTTGGGACTAAGCCACAGCTACCGTGATGCCAAAAAGCCTAATCCATCTATTCATTCAGAAGACATGCAGCTGCACCAGTCACAGCTTCAGCACCCAGCACAACGCTCTGAGACCAGTAAAGGGAGGATTGCAGTGGGACAGATCCCTCTCATCTCCTTGTACCATCTCACCCGGTCTCCAGAGACACCCTTACTGACAAAATTGCCATCCTACACCCCACCATCTTTACAGGTTTTTTGGGGAAAAGTATTAAACCAGTGCAAACAGCCCAGTGGCACTGCCAGAGCCCACCAGGGCCGTTAGTGAAAGTTGACTTTCATCCCTTGTTTTGATCTGGAAGCTGTGTGTGTGGAGTCTAAATCCAGCCACTCCTGGGGAACAACAGGGCAGGTGGGAGCCACCAGCATGGCCAGAACGCTGCCGGCCACAGCGAGAGCGCATCAAGGAAAGCGCATAGAAGGAGAAAGAAACAAAAGCAAAAAAAAAAAAAAAAGGGTGATGTTTTCCAGTGGAAGCACTGAAATGAGAAGCAGAAACGGGAGGTAGATGAGGGCCTAAGCACACCCTTTTCAGCACCAGGTTACACTTCCTTCTCAAAGTAGGCAGAGTGCTGCAATCAGGAGTGCTGAGAGCGTTTTGGTAAGGAGAGAGTTCAGGGCTGGAGTCAGCACTGAGCACCAGGCAAGAGGCAGCTGATGAGCTGGTTCCTGGCATGCTGGGCCCGATTCTGCAAAATGCAGAGAGTTCTTAATACTGTTTTGCCTCTGGAGTGGACTTATCACTATGTATTTTTCCCTTTCTTTAAAAAAAAAAAAAAAAAGGGGGGGGGATGAAGGGGAGGCTTTTTCTTAAAGACAGCTGGAAAAAATACACATCTCCACTGCAGAAACACTTTCCCTAAGACATTCCTACAAAGCATTTTAAGTTATTCTGTGAATATTAGTGTCTTGGCTTTAACCCATAGCATAATCTCCCACTCCCCCATTAAAGACCAATACCCCAATTTACAGAAAGGGAAAGCTAAACAGAACGAACTGAATATTCTTGGCCGGCTCATACAGCTAATCAATAGATGGTCAGAATGTCTCTTCTTCCTTATTACTACACCGTGCCTAAGGAATAGCTGGAGGAAATCTTTTGGTGACACAGATCAGTGTAAATAATCTACTGGCTGGGGCACCTCCCCTGTGCAGACAGGCTGAGAGAGTTGGGGTTGTTCAGCCTGGAGAGGAGAAGACACTGGGAGACCTTAGAGCAGCTCCCAGTACCTAAAGGGGACTATAAGAAAGGTGAAGACAGACTTTTTAGTAGGGCCTGTTAGCAATAAGGTAATGGTTTTAAACTAAAAGAGGGCAGATTTCGATTAGCTATTAGGATGATCATCTTTATTGCCAGGGTGGTGAGGCACTGGCCCAGGCTGCCCAGAGCAGCTGTGGGTGCCCCATCCCTGGCAGTGTCCCAGGCCAGGCTGGACCGGGCTGGGAGCAACCTGGGCTGGTGGGAGGTGTCCCCTGCCCCTGGCAGGGGGGTTGGAATGAGATGGTCTTTCAGGTCCCTTCCAACCAAAACCATTCTATGATTCTATAATGCTGATCTCCTCCAGCTTTGAAATTCAATAAGGTAAATATAAAATGGCAATAAATTTTGCCCTCTGTTTACTTCCCCTAGAATGTTGTTCTAATGCACACAGGCACAGGGTTCCATTCTCCTCTGCGTGGAGCTTGGTTTTACCGATCTCACATCTAAGAAAGCTTATTTGATATACAAGCCTAATTTACAATATTATCTTACATTTTCTGTTTTGCTCAATACTATCTCACTGCTTAAGAAAGATCTACAGCAGATCTTAAGCAGAGCTATCAGAGGGTACATTAACTACTAACACTAACAGGCAGAAAACAAAATCTGCCTTAGCCATTGTTTGGCCAAAATTCTCCATTTAAATCTTTCAAGCCTTTCTGCTTCAATGGACTGCCCATCCCCTTTTGTCGTTCAAGTCCCAACAGCCTTTCCATGCCTTTACTGAGCACCGAGGTACTACTGTGGCAGCAGCAGTCTCAGCACACGGTGAACTTCCTTTGCTGGTGTCACCTTCTCTCCTCCTGTGATCCTCATGCAATGCACGTGTTTTTCCAGGACGTTCGTACTTATAATTAGCGTTAGAAGAAAGCACACCACCTGCATGTGGATCCCCACGTGCATGTGTTCTCATGCAGGTGTGCTACCAGCAAACTGCTTGGCATTCTGGTAACTGTTATCCTTGTATTACCCTGAAGGTAGCTCAGAAAGCAAGAGCGTGTCTTTTTTATGAAGCGCTCTACACAAGGATGAGTTACCATTTCCTAGAGAAAGGATTGGCAGAGGTGAGATTACACCAAAATCACTGTGACTGCAAATTGAGCCTTTGCATATCTACACCCTCCAGTATACCAGGAAGTGAGATTTTGGTTCAGAAGATGCAACCAACTTTGCTGTACGTGACATTGGACTGTGCGTGGAATGGGACTTTGCAGGAGCTAAGCGTGCTCCTTCATGCATTTCTTTTTCTGTCACCTCAGCATGGTCAAACCCGAATGGAGCACAGTCAAGGAAGAAGCAAAGAAAATGACAACAGAGGCTTCCAGAGTGGAGTATTTCTAATGTAAACTATCGAGGGTGGAGTATGTTCTTGTCTGCAGTCCTGTTCCAAGCCCAAATTGCTCAATATCAGCTCTGATTGTTCTACTACTTTAGAGGCAAACAAGGAAAAAAAAAACCACAACCACTGCATACAAAGCCCACTGTGCAGAACGTAAAGACGCAGATGCTGAAAAGTACATTGCTAGGGAACGTACATTCAGCCCATCATATGTCCCAGCACCACTGCCTCTTGCCGATGCCAGGCAGGAATTGTTCTGCGTGACTTGGGTCCCTCATACATACGGCACTCAAAGGGAGTGGAATAGTGATGATGATTACAGCACACTAGAAGTGCTGCTGTTTTCTATACTGTACCATGCTCTTTTGTTTTTCTTCCCCTACAGCGTTACACCTTGAAGGGGCTATATTTTTCAGCTACCCCACACTTCCCCATTTTTCTTTGGAAGCAATATAAAGAGTGACCAAAACAGGCACGTTTTTGTGTCACACATTTGTGTGACTAACCCCTGCGTCACTGTCAATAGCGTCTGTATAGTTTTATAAGAAAATTCCTCTGCCCTTGAAAGTGCAAGTATCTCACTGTTCTGGCACCCATAAGTTTGACACCTCTCACTGCAAACCCATCCTTTGTATGTGGGTCTATCAACAGGTATTACAACGGGTAAGAATTATTTCCCAAGAACCTCCAGAAGGGAAGAAGGGTTGCAGACATCTGCCCAAGATCCTGGTTAGTCCCTCACAAAGCCACAGAGGAGCCAAAACTCCTGATCTGCTCTTTCTGCACTGTGCTACCAACTAGTTTTGTCCTACCTAGGCTAACACGCCTCTTAAAGGCGGACCATCAGCTTCTCGCCACATTCCTCCTTGGCTGCGTAGAAGTCTTATACCCCAGAAAGTTACACACTTAAATTAGCTTGAAGCTACAGAATAAGCCCCCTTGTGCTAATCGCACCCTGCAAAGTTTGCCTGCGTGTTCTTGTAAGAAATATAAGATGCCTTCTAAAAACAAGTTTCACTTTCCCAGGCTGAAAACAAAGTCCATGCCAATAATCGAGCTTTATATTACATTATCATTACTACGATTACTATTGATTATTACAGGTTAGAGACACTGCTGTGGTCAGGGAAGCAAGGAGGTAGCAAGTGGCAGTTAAAGGGATTTCTCTGACATGGAGAGCATTAAGGATCATCCTGCAGCACTTTCAAAAAACTTAGGACTGGAGGTTCATCCCCATGTCCTAGGATCCCTTGCATGACAAAAAAAAAAAAAAAAAAAAATGGCCAGTAAAAATGAAATATACAAACAGGCATATTTTGCTTTAAGTCTTGCTTCTAATTTATGGAAGAAGTATCATTAATGAAGCTTTCCAGGTGCCAGAGAGAGACAGACTGAGGCAGCAAATGGGGATAGAGCCACTGCCCAAAGTTTCAGTCCTAGCACGGCTGAACTACAACCACTGAGCGACTTCCAGATACTGGAAAGCTGTCTTGACACCGAAGGGGTGGATTCTGGAAAAGGACTAGAAGATACCTAAAATTCAGTTTGCTTATCACTTTGACATGCATACAATAATACATACTCAGGCACATTTCAGTTCAGCCCAGTGCTAGATTATAGATTTAGGATCAAAGGCTGTAAGTAGCTCTCACACAATGGGAACCGTAGCCAAGCCTTGCAAATAGTGACTATGAAAAGAGCACATGTGTCTTGGTGCATAACCAATCGAACATGAAATGCCTTTGTAAAGCAGTTCCTAAGAGAGCTAATAGGATTCTTCAGTGTCTGAGTAGGAAACTATCAAGAAAGTACAGAGAAAAGACACTGACTACATATATAGTATTAATGAAACCGTTTAATAATACTGTGGTCTGTTATCTTGCCTACGCTTTTAAAAAGATGTTAAAAAAAAAAGAACAACAAACTTTAAAGAGCAGAGAAACATACTACAGCAATTTCAAGGGTCAGTCTTATACCATGCCAGGTGAGCTATCTAACCAATTCCATCCATTTCACTCAGAGGCAGGTTACAGGCTGATCCAAATCTGCATGGGGAGAAGTTCTCTGAGAGGGGAGGTCTGCTTTCATATAGGAGAGAAAAGCATAATCATATATGGTGACTAGCCAAATCACAACTATTCAGTCAGTCTGGAAGTAATGTGCAATGTTCTCAAGCGATTTAATTAAGCAATGAAGTCCTTAAATCATGATAGGTTGTAGTAGTAGTTTAAAAAAAAAAGGTTGTATCTCAATACAGAAGTCCATCAAAACCCCAAGGCGGCAATGGTTTGTTTAAAAGGTTCAGTTTATAAAATATAGGAAGTATGCAACAAACACTTTTTCTGTGTCAGATATAAATACATGAAGAACTTAAGTGCTTATAGCACAAGAGGATGACAAAGTATTTTGCAATCCATGAGAACAAAAGAGGATGGCAATCAGCTACCAGGAATAAATACGCATTACTTTTAATTTCACAGACCTGGGTCACTTGCTGCAAAGCCTTAAAAGAGCTGAATGAGGAGATTTGTGATGCACCAAGGTTTATTTTTAATCTTGGAATAACAGAGAGATAACAGAAGAATAGAAGAATGATAATGTTGTGTGAACGTTTTAAGAAGCCGAACAGGACAAGATGTATAACTGTAGAAGGGTTTAGCCTGAAGGAAACATCAACCCTGGAGGAAATAGCACAACAGCTTCTATTCAAAGTGTTTAATGAAAACATTAAAGGAGAGGAATGTAATATTTAATGTCATTAGACCTTCCTGTGTAAAAGGAGTTTCTGTCAAATAAACCCGATATCATTTGAATGACAATGGTAAAAGCACAGATGAGACATTTTTTAAAGCATTTGACTGAATACCATAAGACAGCTCTGCTTAATTTTACAGCTTACAAGAACAAAACAGGACATAATATTAGCCAAATGCAGTCCTCAGCTGACAAATCTCAAAAAGTGGTTGTCGGAGGGGTACCATTACCAAAAGGATGCATTTCCAATGCATCATAAGGATCCGTATTTGATGCAAAAGCATTGAATATTTTACCAATTAACGACAAGTATACATATTAAGTGCTGAAGCTAATTCTTGAAAGTAACACCAAGTCTGGCAGAGCACTAAACAACTCTACAGCACAGCAGTCACACGGAGAGATTCATGGAGCATGAAGTCCAGGCCCTTTCAATCCAAACAAGTTTTAAAACACTTGAATACTAAAACATATAAAGTTATGAAGATGGAAGATGGGCAGTGAACTACAGAACCAGGAAGGGAAGCCGCAGGGGAGCTGCACTCTGCAAAGCTGCAACTTAGAAAACCATTTAGGAAATGTCAGAGGAGAAAGTGTGAGCTTCCAGTAAAGCGCTATAGCCAAAAGGGCCAGTTCAGCCTCAGGATGTATGACTACAGCGAGCAATGCGTAGCATCGGTACGATATGCACTTGTCGCAGCACCCTCCACACTACCAAGCTGCAACAAGGTCTTTTACCATCTCATCCCAGCACACTCTTCATACAGTCCCTCTGCTGCCGTCTCACCTCATCCAGGGACCACTCTCTCTTCTCTCTGCTTCTTCCTCAGCTGCTCCCCCTTCACGGGCTTTCAACCCCTTAACTTAACCAGCCACACCTGCACCTTATCTACATCGACCAACCCACCGCCCCTGAAGCCAGCCCACAGCTGTGTATTATCAATGCAAATTAACCCAGCTTCATTCCTCTACATGCACTTAAAGCCTAGGTATCAGTCTAATGTCTAAATTTTCTTAAAGACTCTAAAAGATCGCAAAGGGTACATTAAGCAACCTCAACGTGATTTGAGAACTAGAATAAACGCCTTACAGTAAAAGAGAAGGAACTCCATGTTTGTTTTTTCAAGACAGATAAAGAAGGGACTTGATCATAGCAAATAAGGGGAAAACACTGGATTTCTGAAGCATCTTTGTTCCAGTAGAAAACTGCCTCAAAAGAATCAACGCTTGGGAGCTACTGTCAAACAAATTCCAAATGGATAAAAGGCCCAATTCCTTTTTAAAATAGGAGGCAATTAAACATCACAACAACTTACCAAGGAAAGTAACAGATTGTCTTTTAATGCCTTCACACCGAGGCTTGTTAAAAGACAAATCCTCCAGAGAGGACCAAAATTATTACATTTAATGTGGGGGGAGTAGGAGAAATTGAGGCTTGATGTTTCTTGCTTCTGAACACTAAAACTATTCGCAAGTGTGGATAATGAGATAATTGACAGAAGGCTAAACTAGCTGGGTATGGTGGGTCTTAAAAGCCTCTGACATTTTGAAGCCCTTTCATGCCACAAATCACTCAATTCGCAACAGGACAGACAACCACGCATTTCCTTGGAGTAGCAGGCATTATTTGTCTATTGAGTTGAGCAACAGCACAGGAGTTACAGTTCCTGGTTTCTGTTCCCGATTCTGCCACTTGTGTAACTCTTGACAGGTTTTCTCATGATTTCTTAGTTGTGAAAGTCACTAATTAGTTAACTAAATATCACTAATACACCTCCATTTCCAAATAATAATTCTTTGCATTTCAGTTGCTTTTTATTAAGTCACCAGTGCCTAAAAACGCCAAGAAACCCAAGTGTGAGGAGAAGTCTTATTTGTCCTTAAGACATCCTTTGCAGCAGCAAACTGAAGACAGAAAACGACAAGCACAGTCCCATGGTGAACAGCTCTTTGCAGAAACACTTCCCAGTTAATACACTGAAGGGAACAACGGCACTCCTGGCAGGAGAAGATGGACAAGGTGACCTGACAGATGTTTACTATTCCAAATATCTATGATTCTCTGAGGTTTGTCCCAGTATCCCAGTAGGGTAGTCTCTTTTCACCCCACTCCTTTTTTTTTTTTTTTTTTTTTCTTTTTTTTCCTTTTTTTCCAAAACACCACTCCACCTTTTTGAGGCATTAAAAAAAAAAAAAAAAATGTGCCTTGTTTTTCAAGTCTCCTGTAAAACACAACCCTACATAGATTCAGCACTCAGAAAAAGCACCCTGTTGGGCAGAAATAAACCTTCTTAACAGTTAATTCCAATTTACAACCACAAGGAAAGAAATATACACAATTACAACGTAAACATTAGTCCTGGATGGAAAGATTCCCAAGCTTAAGCCAAAGCTTGGGAGCTGGCTGCTGCTGCCACAGCCCACACTGACCTGGAGAGATTTCCCTACTGGAAATGCTCCCTCCAAGCTTTTACAGAATTCCCAATTCCGTACGTGGAAAGACCACTCAGTACTGAAAAGCAGGTGCCTTTGCAATGCAGCTCAGAGGCAGTTTTTTACAGTTCTAGCTGTTTATAACCTCATTTTGCATCAACTGTTTTGGGGGCCTTAATGATCACAAACGGTGAAAGCAGCCAGCCTGTCCTGCACTTTTCTGCAAACGTCCGGGATTCAGCTGTCCTTCCTTATCGCTCTCTTCCCTCAAAGCAACTTCCTCACACGTAGGCTGCCCGACACACGCCAACACTTGTTTTCACTCACAGGGGCATCATTACAACTGCAGTCAGCTCACGGCACTCCAGCCCTCTCCCAATCCTTCTCTCTGTTCCTCCAGCTCACCCTACGCACGTATCGCACTTCCACATCTCTGCGTTACTGCCTCACTTTGCACCAACCTGTACGCCAGACCTTACACCAAAGTGACTCCCTGCTGCTCAGCTGCCCTCCCCCTCCGCCGTGTGCAAGCCCTGAGGAACACCGCCTTGCTACGCAATACTTACGGCGAAGGGGCTACGTGTATCACGGCCTGCGACGGACCGCAGCACGCTGCACTGAATATAAGGCAAAGCTTATATTTTTTTAACCTGAAAATCCTACAGGGAGCCTAGAAATGGCGTAGCCACACCAGGAAATATTTAAAGATAAAATCCTCCATGTTACACAGGATCAGCATCCTCTATGCGAAAACCACCTCCTCACATACCCAGGAAAGCCTAACGGAGCCGCCGTGTAGCAATAGTCCCCTAACACCAGTTGACAGGCTCCACTTACTTTGGTAAGTGGACTTTGGGACTGGGAGAGCCAGCATGCAGAAGCTGATGTCTTTGTATTTTGCCTGCCATCTAGGATTTTCCTTTTGTGAGCTCTTCCAGCCACAATAACATCCCACAGCAAGGATTTCCATGACTTTTAATTGCTGTCACAGTTCTTTTTGTTTGTTCTGAAGCTTGCCCTGCCTTTGCCTTTTGATGCCTGCCACTTACTCCCTCTTTTTGAAAAGAAACTGAATGACAGTTCCCTTTGATTCCTCTCCCCCATCACACACGATTTCATGTCCCACCACCATACACTCTTTCTCTGTCCATTCTGTTACAAAGAGCCATAGTCTCTTTGGCCATTCCTTGTAGAGAAGTCTCTCATGTCCTTTGATGATTGTTGCCTTTCTCCTCTTTCTGAGATTAAAAGGACAGAATGACAGCTTCCAGGGTGGTTTTATTTAATGACATCACTATATTTTCATATGGGTCTCTATTCCCTTCCTAAAAATTTCAAACCGTAGGCCAACATATTTGACCAATATTAACCGCCGAGCAAATATTTTCAAGTAATTCTTTACTAAAACTTTAGAATCAACTCAAAGTCTGTAATTCTATGTTGAAAATCAGGATTATTTTCCCTCCCTCCCAATATGCATACCTTAATTTGTATTTATATACATACATTTAATCTGTCATTTTTTTTGTCCAGTCGTTCAGCATTATTAGGTCACCCTCTGCAGGTGAGGGCTGTCTGCAGAACTGAACACTGCCATATTCTCAGCAAAACGTATGCCTTCTCCATGCACATCCCTTTCAACTTATAATTTCACTAATGAATTTTCAGACCTCAGCATGGATCCCAGAGGTCTTCTCCACTGGTGCCTTCCCATGGGAAAACCACCTGTTCAGTGCTACATTCTGGTTTTTACCTTCCAACCAGTTCTTCCTCTGTGCAAGGAGCTTCTTGCTTTGCCCATTGCTTTTTTAATTCTTGAAAAACCTTTTGGTGTGCCACCTCACGGAAAGACTTTTAAAAGGTACGCTACATTTAGCAAAACTCTTGTCCACACACTTACTGAAACCTCAATAAATGCAAGGAAGCTCCCAGCTGCCACAGCTAAAACACAATGCCAATCCTATTCACAAGTCCTTGGCGCCACCATCGGGGTTCAGCTGCTGCACTCCAAGTAAGTGGAGCCTGTGAAATGGTTTTAGGGCAGTACATCTACACGGCTGCTCTGTTAGACTTGCCTGGGTATCTGAGGAGGCAGTTTTCAGATACAGGCCTTTGACATGGCCCCCCATAACATCATTCTCTCTACACTACAGAGAGATTTGATGGATGGACTATTTGGTGGATGAGGAATTGGTTGGATGGTTGTATCCAGAGAGTAATGGCTCAATGTCCAGATGGAGATCAGTGACAAGCAACATCCCTCAGGAGTCCATACTGGGACCAGTACTGCTCAACATCTTCATCAATGACATAGTGGGTTCAAGTGCACCCACAGCAAGTTTGCAGATGACACCAAGCTAAGGGGTGCAGTTGACATTCCTGGTGGACAGGATGCCATCCAAAGGGACCTGGACAAGCTCAAGAAATGGGTCCATGTGAACCTGGTGAGGTTCACCAATGCCAAGTGCAAGGTCCCGCACCCGGGTCGGGGCAATCCCCAGTACCAATACAGGCTGGGGGGTGAAGTGATTGAGAGCAGCCCGGTGGAGAAGGACTTGGGGGTACTGGTGGATGAAAAGCTGGACATGAACCAGCGATGTGCACTCACAGTGCAGAAAGCCAACCGTATCCTAGGCTGCAACAAAAGAAGCACGGCCAGCAGGTCGAGGGTGGTGATTGCCTCTCTGCTCTGGTGAGAGCCCCCCTGCAGTTCTGCGCCCAGCTCTGGAGTCATCAGCACAGGAAAGACATGGGCCTGATGGAGCAGGTCCAGAGGAGGCCACAAGAACGATCAGAGGGATGGAGAACCTCTACTATGAGGAAAGGTTGAGAGAGCTGGGATGCTCAGCCTGGAGAAGAGATGGCTCTGGGGAGACCTTATAGTGGCCTTTCAATACTTAAAAGGGGCTTATAAGAAAGATGGGGTCAAACATTTTACTAAGGCCTGTTGTGATAGGACAAGGGGGATTGGTTTTATACTAAAAGAGGGCAGGTTCAGGCTAGATATAAGGAAGAAGCTATTTCACAATGAGGTTGGTGAATACTGAAACAGGTTGCCCAGAGAGGTGGTAGATGCCCCATCCCTGGAAACTTTCAAGGGCAGACCGGACAGGGCTCCGAGCCATCTGAGCTAGCTGAAGATGTCCCTGCTCATTGCAGGGGGGCTGCACTAGATAAGCTGGTCCTTTCCAACCCAAACCATTCTATGATAGTCACCAAAAGGTGTCCTCATACAAACCGAGTC
The DNA here is from genome assembly GCA_035590215.1 of Microhierax caerulescens. NCBI lineage: Eukaryota > Metazoa > Chordata > Aves > Falconiformes > Falconidae > Microhierax > Microhierax caerulescens. The sequence continues at coordinate 66,121,954 of JAVJGJ010000060.1, read as the reverse complement.
TTTCCCCATTAACTCCAGCTGCAAAACCAAAGGGGACACCAACACTTTATTTGCCCTCTGCTGGATGCACTGGCAAATCCAGCCTCCAGGAGAAATGTGGAAACAGATGGAATCAAGTTTGTAAAAAACAGCTGCGGTCTCCACACAGACCCAAAACTCCTAAGAAGGAATAAAAGAAGTGATTTAGAAAACGTACTCGATGTCAAAGCTGTCATTCGAATTATTAATGTGTAACTTTATGTGAAGCTCACAATGAGATGGAAGTTATTAACCTAATAAGTTACATGCATAATTAATTTCTCCTGTGATATATGATTTGTGAAGTTCTAACAAAATGTGTCACAGAGGTTGTAAACAGGAAAACTAGCCTGAAGCCAGAAGAGCTAAGCATATGCTAATTAAGAGAACATACTAGAAATACATATTAAGAAAAAAATGGAGGAGAGAGAGGAAGTGACAACGCTGCATTTCAATGGATGTCTTAGTGTGCAGTTATGAATAACGGGAAGCAAGCTCAGACACAGAGAGAGAAGCAGGCACACCAGGCTCGGCTGAGGGAAAATGGAGGCATTCAGTGTTCTTGTTATCTTAGATGAAGGGAACTTCAGGACAAATCAACCCTGGAATATAAAGCAGGGAAATGGAGGGAAGTGCTCAGCTGACAGCTTTCCTGGTTAGCTGAACACTGAAGCTGCAGAGTAAGAACCCATTCTTAAGTATGACAACAGCATCTGCTTTTCTGAGCTTTGCTTTATAACCAATTTTAGTATTTTTGTTTATTGTTTGCTTTTTAACAACTAAACAATCGACTGTTTAACCATTACCTGGATAGAATAAGTGAACTGAACATCCCTAGTAACAGCTTCTCCTTGCGAGAGATGACAAACATAGCAGTCTTGTCCTTTAGGAGAGACAAGTCACAAGGATCATGGTTTGTCAAACCTTTGAGGAAGCTTTCTCCTGTGCTACAGGTGGGAGTTTTTACAGTGCTTGACACATTCAAGATGGGTGATGTGACAGCCCCTTCCTTTGAGTAGGAACCTCCTTTGGGGGGCTACAGCCAACATCCCATTTGGTCAGTGGCCATAAAGGGTTATAGAGCAGCTGCAGGAACCCAACTGCGGTCACACTCGGTATCAGGAGGACGGATTTCACCCTAGATGACCTCACTGCTCTTCTCAAGAAAAACTGCCGTTTTAAAGACAGCCATAAAACAAGTAACAGAGTGTGAACAGATCTTCTTAATTAATAGTATGATCTGTTGGGAAGATGTCCTAGCATTGCTGAAGTTGAAGCACAGACTGAAAGTCGTATCACTGGTCTGACAGACATCTCCTACCCACTCAGGTAACAGCCATATCGAGCTCATATTAGCCCTTCAGGACCTGCTGCACATTTTTGTCAGCAATTGACAATGCAACTGAAATCCTTTGCTTCCCTGTTTTGCTGTCCATGTGAGAATCTTCCCAGAAGTACAAAAGCAAAAGACTGGGATAAAGTCTGTCATCAGAGCCTGGTCCAGATTCTTCCAGCGGTTTGCCCAATCCAGCTGCAAACACAACTGTGCTGCCCTCCTAGTATTTCACAGCAATGTTTTAGTCACCTCAAACATTCTGAATTCCACTGCTGGATCTTTTCTCTGACAACAGTTCAGAATGCATCAGCATACTTATCTTTACATCTGTTCAGGGCTTGAAACCTACTAGAGCACTTCACAACCAAAACCAAACTGGAAAACGAACACTGGAAGGATTCTGAGAAGCAGGATCAGAATGGGGATGACCTGATCAGCCTTCCAAAAATCACTTGGCTTCATTCCCTGTTGCTGCTACTGCCTAATAGTGGCAAGTGAGTCAAAAAGCCGGTCCCTGCCCACCTCCTGCCCCAGTCAAGGGAACATTTTGCCTCTGGCTGACATCTCACTGCATTCAGCTGTAGTAAAAAAAGAGGGAAATCTCAAGGACAACCAATCCAGCCAGGGTGTTCTGCCAAGGTGGCTGTTCCTAGCTGAGGAAATGGTCCTCTCCATTTTTCTCAGCTAGAAAGAGGGAGAGAATATCCCCCCCCTACATTATCCTAAAGCCCGCAGGTGCCAGCAATCCAAATAAACGTAGAGCAATTAACAGAATTAACACAGCTTTAAATAGCTTGGCTCACCAGATGCAGACTCCTAGCAGGGTTCTATAAAATGTAAAGTTATTATAGATAAAACCATTAATCATCTGTTCACAGACTTGTTCTAGATGCAAAACCCATTCCACTTAAAATGGCTAATAATCAGAAAGGCAGGCACAGATTTAACAGGAATGATTGTGCCATTCTCAAGCCCCATTTCTAAATGCCATTTTTCATCTCTGCCACCATTGCCAAACCTCTGTGTTCCCCCTGCTTCCTGACACTGATACAGTAAGAAAGCTTTGCTGGCATCATTCACAGTTACCTCTTGGGGTACCAGAGCTGAGACACCACCTCTCAGTCACTTCCACTCTGGCCAGAGGGACTTGGTGACGCGCACTACGCATCACTGCTTTCCTGGATGCAGTTGTTACTGTTCAGTTGTGTGTCATCAGCCCCATGCAGCTCAGAGATAAGTGATGCTCTCCCTGAAGTGTTAAGTGCTCAAGTGCTAAGATTTGTGCTTAGGAAGTGAAAGCCTTTGAGTTTTCCCCTTCTGGCAATGTGAGGTCACCAGTAGCCCTGGTATGCAATACAGCAATCCTCCCGATGCTCCCCTAAGGCCTCTTAAACACCATTCACCTCATTGTGCTCCTACATCCATGCCCAGATAGCTAAAAGAAGCGGGGGTAGGGAGCAGACCCTAACTCGTCTTTGAGCTCCGATACTACCATTTCTAGCACCTCCATTAAAGAGTGTAATATCTTGTCATAAGCAATTCAGAGCTTAATCTGCAACTTTACATAAACCTCTATTATTCCCACTGAATTGCTTAGGATTCTAGATGCATACACTGTTAATTCTAAATTAAATGAATTCTGCCTGTGAAGTTTTAAGGAAAGAGGAAAAGAAAACAATCCCAAAGCACAGATATTCATTGCAACAAACAACATCAACAGGAGTAAACCAAAGCCAGAGAGCAGCAGTGACAAAGAATTAGAACAGAAAGAAAATTGGAGACAATACGAAATCTGGTTTATCACAGCAAGCCTGCTGTCTTTTCCATGCAGTTCAAGTAACAGATGCTGCCCATTAGTTGCCTGCCTCCTCCTGCCCTACTCACACTTGACAGCTAGCTGGCTCGCTGCTACAGAGGAGTGGTGGACCTGGGAGGAGTCGTCCAGCCCACCCGCTCAACATTCAAACCTCATCATCCCTTCTTGCCTCCCTTGTCGGCAGCTGCAGCAGCCTGGCTTTTTTGTGGTGGGTAGCCACAGCTCCGTCTTTCCCCATCACTCACAATACACACGCACACACATACACATTTCATAGCAACAGTCTAGCCTTCAGGGTCAGGCAAGAAGATTTATATAGCAACTGCTGCTCCCAAAGAGATGACACTTGTCAAGCGGGAAAGAAGCTACTGCAGCCAAAAAAATACCCTCTAATTAAAGCTCTCGAAATCTAGGTCCAGCTCTCGCACACCATGATTGAATGACTACAACCTACCTGAAAGCACAGCTGGAGTATAATGCTCACTGCTGGGCACCTCCATATTTTTAAGTTGCAAAAAAAATTAAAAGACTAATGAGAAAAACAAATTACTGAGAAGGCTGAGGACTCACTAGCAGTCCCAAAGTCAGGCTGAAATGGGGTTACATTGGAAGAAGTTCTAGCCTCAAACCCAACGGTGTCCATTCCTCTTGGTAAAGGTAGCAGATATTTGCAAAAGAAGCGAAACTGGTTTCATTAAAAGGAAGTGTTGACATTTATGTTGTCAACATTAGAAGTTGACAGACACAGTTATGTAGGGAGCAGAGCCTTTTTAATTGTCAAGCTTGGAGCAGGTAGTCAAATACAGAAGGAAAGGTGCTTCTCTCATCACTATTACAGCTATGCCAAGAGTCAGAAGGCATCAAAGCACTGGAGAATACATTCAGCTCTACATGTTCCATGTTACTAACTTGCTGCCTACCAAGCTTTCAAAACCTACGTGCCAAAAAAGTAAGTACATTGCCTCTTTCACCTTCCTTGGTGATGAGCATCCCGCTCACTCCTAGGTTGACAGTGCCCATTTTATATACATGTACAGAAACAGCACAGTTCTGTAACTTCTGTCTTCCCTATGATTTTACTAATAGTAGCATACGGCAGGTTCTGACTCTCCAAAACTACTCTTGTTTGTATTTGTATCTGACAGTATAACATTGATCCTTAGCAATCTCTTTAATGCAACATCATAGGGAGTGACAAATAAAAAGTGTACCTCCTATTTCTTCTCAGTATTCACTCAAGCCAAGAGTTTACCAAGCTCAGTGAACTACAAAGCCAAGGCAAGAAAAAGAAGCTCATTTACTTTCATCATAAGCTGAGAACATCAGGCTTTGGACAGCCAAAGTTAAGATCACAGCATCCATTAGGATGGGACCACAAAATGGCTAATAGAATAAGAAAAAGACAGCCAAAAAACTTTGCCACAGTAACCTCTCTGAGTATCACCGCTGCTCTGCTAATGACTTTGGACTCGGCTGTTTGTCCATCAGTGCTCTGTACACTATCTCAGTTTGCTTGTTCTTGGATGGAGATTGGTTAGATCACGTATGTGTGCGAGGATTGTTACTTTAATGTTTCCATTCTTCAGGGCCTGGCTTACCAATTAACTTTATTATATGCCCAAAGCACTGGCTATATTGCTCTAATCCCCATTACATTTTCTGAATTTGCCTAGATGACTATAGTTCTACACCTGTAAACACTCTCATTTTCTAAACAGCAGCACATGGCACATCCCTTGCAGGTACAGAAGCTCAGCAGGAGTCAGGTTCACTCTGCGGGAAAGCAAAGCCTGCTCCTGATGGTCCTGCTGCAAAGCAAAGCAGATGGCCACAGCACCGGGGCCGAGGGTCACAGCGGATGGCTCAGGCGCGACACAGCGGAGCGCTCTGTTCCTGCTGTGACACATCAGCCCGCTGGCTACACTGCTCAGTGGTGACACCAATCTCTGCGGCTGGTTTCCTCCCTAAGGAACCTCCTCCAGCGGCAGACGCGGAGGGTTCGGCAGGGTTAGACCACGCTCGGTTCTAGCTCCGCGGATTCCCTTTAGTTTATGAGATGGCGGTAGCGCACAGTCCAACAAGCCCTTCCAAAAAGATGCCTCTTATGGCTTCTGCATAGAAAGTTTCAGTATCTATTTAAAGCAAGAATTGAGCAAACAATGTATGCTCAACCTACATATATACTTTATTAATCAGAGTTTGGCCATTAATTACTTTTGTAAACTTTCTAAAAGTGCAGTAACTTCAGGAGTTCAACGCCACCGATCTGTTGATATGTGAATTAACCTTTAAATTAATCCCCCAGCAAAACGCGTGCACTGGGGCTGACCTAGAACGCCTGCAAGCTGCTCTCTGCCTACTGATTTAAAAGAGTTCCAGAGAACAAGATACTATATTGTAATAAATGTGATCTTAACTAGAACCTGCATTTGTTTAATTTCTGGACAGAGGTATGGAAAAAAAAGGAAAAAGAAAAAAAATAAACCACCCAAACAGCCTGTACTTCTAGGTTCACCGTGGCTGTAGGATCTAGAGCCTTTGCTATATGAATTTTATTACAGAAAGAATTTTAGGAGCCTAGTGATTGTCTCAGTACACAGATAATAAAATAACATTTCCTCCACCTCCTGTACCAAAGTCAGCTGAAACTTCAGCTCCTGTCTTTGGATCTCCCATGTTTTACTAATTGAAAAGTAATTCTAGCACTTCATACTCAACTTCCTTCACTAAAGACTAATTACATGAGGCAATTTCAAATTGTTTTCCTGTTTAACAGGAATACTTACCATGGATATATGGGCAGGTCATGAATAAACTTTTGACGGACCTGTCACGAGTACTTTACTCTTCATCTTTCTGTGTGGTCAGAAACATTTGACGGAAGACATCGATCAGTAACAGAGGTCAGCTCATGTTATTTTGCAATAAACCCTCATCCAATATCATTGTGCCAGCAAAACTCTTGCTATGGATGCAAATAAGCCAAGCTGACAAAGTTCTTTTCCATGTCATGCATGAGGCAAGGCAATAGTGCCAGCAAAAAAACCTTTCTCCTGCGAGGTAGGCAATGGGCTAAGCTATGTAAGGAAAAGAGGCTTTGAGTAACTCCCTAGCTAAAGCAAAGCTGCAGCACTGGCAGCACACTAATACAGCTGACGACTACTGATTTTAGTTCCTGTGGGCCAGGCCATTAATCCTTACTAAACATGTGAGAACATGAGAAAGTGAAATATTAACCTCTGGAACGTGCCAAGTGACGTGTGCTTCATTAAAGAGTCTCTCCAAACCCAACAGAAGTCTATGTTTTAACTAGATCCAGAACTAGATCATTTCCCATCCTGGTCAGACATGGAAGAATTCTCCTAAGATACATTGTGGTTATGATGCAATTCCTAATATCTTGGATTGAAATCCAACAAAACAGGACAAAGCAGAGAAGCACCCATCAGATGTTGCTCGCTTCCAAAAACGACCTGCAACACCAACTGCTTGTTCAGCACTGAACGGTCCCCAGCCCCAACCTCAGCTACTTCGATTGCTTGCGAGTAGGGTCTGTTCTGGATTTTTCCTTCATTTCCTCACCTGAGCTGACACTTAAAGAGAAAGCAGGGGGGAATTTCATATCTCTAAGCAACAGTTCAGCTGGCAGGTTAAAACACACTTTTGACATAATCTGTATATGCCCTGTGCAATATTCTGCAGTTTGTTTTTCACACGCATCCCCTTGTCAGCTTAACAGAAATGTATAAAGAAATCAAGGATAGAAAAGCAAGAAAATGGTAATTATTACTGGTAAAGAAGACAATTCCCCAGAGAAACAAGGCTGCAGTAATTCCAGGAATATCTAGCATCCTAGTATCCTCCAGTAAGAACGTCAGCCAGCCGTGACTCTGACACTGTACTGAAGACCTTGGCTCTCCTGCCAGGAGGAAGAGCAACAAATAGAGTGATAGGTAGGATGTCCCTCTTCTATCTGTTACTCAACCAGTGCCAGGCTGTATGATGCTGACCAAGTCACATCGCAGCTGTGCCTCAGTTGCAGCACTTGAAGGAAGAGAACGATGACATTTACTCCCTTTGGTATTGCTATTTTAGGCCAGCAGTTTGAAAGAAGCCAAAATTTCTGAGGCTGCTTTGAAAAAGCCACCTAGTGAACTCTTCAGACAAAGGGTCCTGTGAGATAATATTATTCATCATTATGAATTAGACTTTTAGTACATGTATTTATTACGTATAGGGTCACACTGCACCAAACTCTACCATTGGACTTTCTGTGTGAGATCCTTGTCATTCACAAGAATCACAATTTAGAAAAAAAACAAAAAAAAAACCAAAAAAACAAACACATTAGGCCAAAAAAACCAAACTCAATTATACCCCAAACCCAAAGATATTCATTTGTTACACCAAACTGACTAGGACATTCTCATCCAAGCATCTCCTGGGAGCTCTCAGTCTGGGATATTCTATTTTCTTGGTTTTTCAGAAGTGGGGAAAGTGAAGGGAACTCACCCAGAAGGCTACTAAATAGGAACAAGCTCAGAGACTACAGGGACAGTATGGACGTAGACTTTCCGTGCTGGACGGACTGCCTCACCTACGTTCACACAGACATTCCTCTTTTCTCTTATCCTGGCTAAATGATTCCCTAAAAAAGCCACTAGCAAAACCAAGTGCCTCCTCCGGAGAGGCTGACATTCATCACTGCTAAATGTTAGTATTAGGACCATGAACCACAGCAGACTGACTTTCCTTGTCCTGGTTTGACTTAAGTGGCATTACAGATTTTCTCTCAGACTTGTAAGGTAAATTTCACCCTAGTAGTTATTTCTGAGAGAAGAGGCTGGCATGATCCAATCTTTTACAGTTATAGGACGGTGTGCACATGTAAACGTATAGGCAAGCCAAACAAGGGAGGCACAACGTCACTCTTTCTGGCAGCATAGCAAAGGCCCGTCAGGGCAACAGAAGTTCCTCTAGCAAGAAAAAAGAGCTTGTTTAAAAACAATTCTCCTCAAAATGTTGCTTCTTTTTCAGTGCTGTCAACAAGCCCAGAGATAGATGGGCAAGGTGCTTCAGCTTTCAGATGCTTAGTTCAGAGAGCCTTTTGCTCACCTTGACTTAACGCCATGTCCCACACTCGTAACACAGAGTACAAGGCATTCTTCACTGTGTACCACAAAATCTTTCAGGATTCCATGTGCTGGCATTCAACATGCATTGGCAGCCAGCAGGCAGCCTGGGAAATGTTCTATTGCCCAACCATATATCCCTCCTGATTCTGAGCTAATACAGAAATATCAAATACAAACCAGCCAAGAAACTAAACTTACAATCATTATTTAATGAGAAAAATCTTCCCCTCCCCATCTATTGGTCTGTTCAGGATTCTCTCAGCATCTTCCCTTGTACCATGTTGCTTTCAGTTTCCAAGTGCCTCCATTCCCACCCGCAAATTAAATCTTTTTATTATTATTTTTTTCTTATTACCTTCATGAATTTCAACAGGAAGCCACCCAAAACGCTGGCCAATGTCCTTCCCCTGCTGTGTCTCCCAAGCCACTGTGTTGTTACGTTTCTACAAGAGCACGAAGGCCTTGTGCTGGGTGCTCTGCAGATGCACAGAGAAGATGCACAGTCTTGACTCTCAATACACACAGCCTAGAGCTGCAGCAGGAGGTTGATCCACCAAAACAGCAGGAATGCAACTGGAAATGTAAAGAGTGAGGGGCAACCAAAAACTTTACAGGTCTCTGGGATCTAAAAGTTTAGGAATCGGTCACCATCATCAGGGCTATGTGGGAGGCTTTGGCAGGAAATAATAATGGGAGACCAAGATTAAGAACAAGACTTATTTTGAAGAATGCAATCATATTCAGCCTTTGGCCATGATTTTCCTGCTTCTAGACAGTACCACTAGCCCCTCCCTTCCTTTTTCAAATATTAAATTCACTAAGTAATACAGATAGGAAACAGACTGGTCCTGTTCAACACAAGCTGCAGTGTTGAACCAAGATGTGCAGGCAATGAGTGCCATTCCCATGGTACCTTCCTCCACTGTGCATCAGTGAAACTCCCTGCACTGTTGATTCCTGACTCTCCTCTTACACATCCCTAGGGTTCTGTTAGATCACTGCCGTGGAAGGGGATCTTGCACACCCAAAAGCTTTTGGGCTATCTGATCTGCCTGTTGGGGAGGGGATCTTAAAACTGCGACTTCCTCTGTCTGCTCTCTTCATACTCAAGCTGTTTTTCACTGCCTCTGTGTTTTAGGCCTTCTTCTATCTGCACCTTCAGCCTCCTCTCCAGGGTGACACTCCAGCCAGAAGAACTCATCCCCAAACATCATCATTACACATGCAAACAGGCCTGAAAATAACCTGGCGTGCACATAGCATCTGAGATGTACACAGAGCAACCGGGCACACTCATGAACCATTTGGAAACCTGGCTCCTAGCAGTTAAACCGCAGACAGAAACGATCTAAGCTTTCACAGCTTTCTCCCATCACGGGCAGATGGTGCCTGACCCCTGCAATAATTTCTGCCATATTCCACCCATATGCAAACCTCACTGCTTCCATCAAGCTGTTAGTACCAATCAACATTTCTCAGAACTGAGATTTTAATAAAGCACTGATAGAAGAATGTGAAGTTTTCATAAATTCTCTCATGCACGTCCATTCCCTAGGGACCACCTCAGGCTCTTCCAAAGCACCTCCATCTGCACCAGCACCAAGTTAATCGAATCTGAATGCCTGCCTCCCTGACAGAGCCTAGGAAATATTCTCCCTTCCCTAGTGATAAAAGATTGAAATCCAGTTTTCCCTCTTTGCCGACACAGCTAAATTTCCCAGCTAGCCACTCTCCATCTCCATGCCTGATTACCAGAACCTCCTCCCTAAGACTCTCCAGTACAGGCAGAACATAGCTGTTTGTCATTACCTGTCTCGTCCTACCTCCTTCTGGCCATACAGCTGTCTCTAAAAAACTATTAACAGACCTTTTTCCCCTTCTACCTCCAGGCAGTGCTTCTCCATGTTTATTCATTCACTGACTTTTAAAACACTGTCACTCCTTCCCTGACACAGAAACAACATTTCTGCTCGCTGGCCTCAGATGTGCTGCTGTACCTCTCTCTTATCCCGTATCTGATTTTCTCCACAACAGGTTATACACCAGCTTCCCCACAGAGTTCCTCTAAAACAATTTATCTTCAGACTAAAAGTCCTTAGATTTTATGCAAATACAATGCAATGTCCTTGCCTGATGTCTGTCCTATTTGCATATTCTGCCTTTTAAAATTTTCAGAGAAAAAGGTACTTCTTTTTTCCAGTCTTGCTCCCTCATTCAGTGTCAGGTATACTGCAACAGTGCCAGGATGGCTGTGGAGAAATGTAATCTACCAGACATCAGGACACCTTTAATTCTGATGAAAATGGGAGAAAAGAAAACCAACCTGAACTACACATTCAGCACTTGGATTTATGATTTAGATATATTACTGCTAGCAACTTAGCGGAATCTCTTCAATCAGAACCGGTAGCCACAAGGAAGAGGCAGGAGCATCTATTCTGTGGTAAAGGGAGGAAACACTAGCTCAAACCACTCAAAGAAAACGTGGTTGCCTTCACCATGGCTTATTTAGATACTGCAGCTGAAACAACAAGGTCTTAAAAAGATTGCTCAGGATGAAGGTTTGGTAGGATGCTCTGGGTGATGCTCTGTTGGTGTAGAGAAAGGAATGTACTCTGAATAATTAGAAAGGAATGTACACTGAATAGTAAGAAAAGTACTCTGAATAAGAAAAGGTTCCACTGAAGATGTTAAAGGAATGTACCACTGACAATGTTAAAGGAATGTACTCTGAATAATTAGAAAAGATAAGGTGGGCACCTGAAGGAGATAAGGAGACCATGAGTCAGGAAACCGTTGAACAAAGAAAGTTGAAAGGTTTACTCCACCTAGATCCCATCTATTATGAATAGAATGATTAGGTATCAAAATCAAATGAATATGTATGTAAAAATGTAGTAACCTCTCATGAAAACTTTATAAATTACCTGACTTTTCACTGAAAACTTCAGAGCTAGTTTGTCCGGTGCGAATCGGCTAGCTCCCCAACGTTGCACAAAATAAATGCCTTTGCTGCTTAAAGACAAAAACTCATCTCTGAGCAGTTACTCTGTGCCGTTTTGGCATCACAGCAGAGGAGCCCTGAGATCCTTAGTTCCTTGCCAGGAACACACTCCACGAGTTCCTCCTGGCAAGGCTTAGACTCTGACCTCCTCCTGGCAAGGCTTAGACTCTGACCGCATGAAGTGCCTACCCTGCCAGAGCTGCCCCTCCTCCTGCCACCAACCCCAGCTGCAAAGGGGCAGAGGGTCCTTAGGCACTCTGCCCCACTGCACTTCAGCACCTGCACGCAATCTCGGAGGAAGTGGGAAGCCAATGCTCCACTCAAGAAGTCCTCTTAGCTCCCACGTGAGCAGTTTGGTTGCTGTACTGCGAGGCTGATGCAGCCCAGATGAAATAAAAAAAAATTACAGGGGGAAGGCTGAAAGTGTCACCCCAAAGCCTGCATCAATCCCTTTGCCTTGCTCAGAAAGTGAGACATCCCTTGGGGAAGTCATCAACAAACGCAAAGGAGAAGGAATAGACCATTCTGCTTTAACACCTTCAAGAGATCAGGCCAGGGCTTGGCAGGGTGCTCCCCACCGCTGCAAAGGGCAGTACAACCCACTCAGGATGTGCTGTGTCTCTGGGAACAGGCGATCACGTACCTAGGACTTCAGCTGGAAAAAAAAAAAGCATTGCTCTACTAGAAGGCACACACTGAAAGGAGCAACACTTGCTATTACAGCCTCTCCTACCATTTTGTCTAACTGAGCTTAGAATATTTTCCTTAAAAGCTCAAGCTCCTCCAGTACTGGCTGATGAGAGACTTAGCATCTTTCTTGGCAACAAAGAAAAAAAAAAATAAAATTCAAACATAACCTACAGGGAATTATTTATGAAATACACTGCCACGCTGTACAAAGAAACAAGTTCCCTGTAGCCTGCTGTGGAACCAGAAACATTATAGGCAAACAAGCACTGCACCAACCCAGTTCTGCCTCTGCAAGGATCAAAGCTGGCTGCCCCGGGGCGCCAGTCTGATCCCCACAAGTATTCCAGACTTCTCCAGCCAGCTCGCAGGTTTCTCTCTGCACTGCACTGCGCAGATAGACCCTGGCATTTCAGAAGTAAACATAGAGAAAACACTTAAAAGAACCATCCCCTAATTCCAAGTGGATCTCAGGTTGATCCTGCTACCTTTGCCATCTTTTTTTTTTTTTTACCCCTAGCAATGGAAAGACGAGGAAACCAACCCCAGGGAGGAATTCCACAAGGCAAATTATTTTCTGCTCAACTCATCCAAAGTTTCACTTAACGAAAGCACTGCCTGCTTTGATGTCTGCGACCAACTCACTGCGTGTGCAACGAGGAGCCTTCTCAGCCCACACAGGCTGTCTGCTCTGATACCTTGCTTGGCGCAGGTATCGGTGCTACAGCAGCACCTCTGGATTCGGTCAGGATTCTGGCAGTCGCTTAGGGCTGCTTTCCTCATTAATCACAGGTCCCCATCACCTCCACGTGTCAAAACCAGAACTGAGGGAACAGCGGGGACCTTTCTTCACTCCCTAGTGACACCTGCACTCATCCTGCAGCCTAAGGGGTCTGGACGAACGACAGAATGGACATGCAAAGTGCTAATTAGCTTTCCTTTTAAAATATTACTTTTCTCCATTCATCCCATTTCCAAGCGCCTCCTCTGACAACCCCGCGCTACACTCCAGTGAGCGCTGGAGGCCACCCTCAGGGGTCAGCAAGGTACATCTGGGGCACATTTTCACGGCACCTGAAAGCACTACTGGACTGCTACCAAGAGCAGGTTGCTGTCAAGCAGACTATAGCTCAAACCCACCAGAACCAGCCTGCCTTTAAGTCGAGACAGCTGCTCATACACATTTCCTGTCACTGCCTAGTCAAGTGAAGATTACAAAGTACATCGCGATTATCTGTTTTCTTCCTCTTCCTCTCGTTCTTAAGTGGTTGCTTGGTTTTTTTCTTCCTATAGAGCGTTATAAGCCTGGGATGGCTATGTAAGCAGCTCTTAGTACATTGTGCAAACTAATAGAATACAAATGATTATATAAATAATAAAGCTGCTGAAGATTTTCTTGTCACCGCTTTCTCTGCTCCATTGGCTTGACTTAAAGCACACATAAAAATGGCCTCTGCTAAGTGTTATGTTCATAGCATCCATAAATAAAATTAAGATCCTGATTTAAAGAGACACTAAGAAGCTGTATCTCCTTTTGATTTCAATCAAACTGGGATGCTCAGTGCCTATGAAAATCAGGCCCGAGGCTCTACAGACGAAAACAGAAGGATTTGATCTCTGTACGACAGTTTGTTTTCAGCAGGGTTGTTTCATTTCCTATGCACGCCGCTCACATGCTTTTTTCCAGCATATGTGCATCCCCTTAACTAATCCAGAGGTCAGGCGGGAAAGCAGCCCCAGACTCTGACAGCCACTGCTCACATTAAAGAACTGGCACGTAACATACAACCCTTGACACCACGAGTCGAGCATCGGTAGGATGGTAACTTGTCAGGCAGTTACAGTCACGGAACAACATCTAGCTCAGCATCACTGTTTCCATGACTCCTGTATGAAAACTCAGCTCTGCCTTCCCTCTGATATTAAATGTTTATACAAAGAGGGTATTATGACAACTCTCTGGGCTGCAAATAAAATTAGACCCACCAGCCACACCCTGTGATAAACAGTATCACAAAATTAGGGGAGAAAACTCTTGCAAGAAACTCCTCATATTCCAGGCTAGCTAAGAAGCTGACTTACAGAAAATTTAAGCTTGTTTTTCAGTAAGCTTTCTGTAACACACTTTGGAGATGTCAATATCGGCACCAACATTAATTAAAGCCATCACCACAAATTCTATTAGAAGAGATAGGAAAGAAGACAAAAGCTGACTGCAGGACATAACACCCAAGTAACAAACTGCACCAACGTTTCAGATTTGGGCTGAGCCTTCATCTTCTTTTTTTAATTATTTTTTTTAACTCCCCTCACCCCAAGGAACGTAATTCTGGTTCCTGCTGCTAGCCAGGCAGTTCAATCTCTATTTCTGCTAGCCAGGCAGTCCAATCTCTATTACCCACGTGCAGATTTTCTCAAAGTTGTGGATTTAACTACATGACCAGGGCATCCAGCCAGTGTGAGACAACGTGGGTTTGGAAGCCAGCAGCCGTTCCTGACCATCGCAGCAACTCTGCTGCACGGACTTACCAACACAGTACACTTCAAGCCTACACACCACATTATTGCTGCACCTCCATTAGACCTTATGCTGCATTCTCCTCACATAATTTACATACATCTTTTATGCTACCTTCAACTTTTATTTTTCAGGTTTATTCTGACTCTGTATCTTCCTGGAAAAATGGACAACTAAGTGTATTTCCAGGTGAAACCCAGGACCTTAAAAAAATATCTGAATAAGCTTCTGGTTATGATTTTTTTTTCACCCAAAAATGCTGCTTAGTAATCAAAGGCTATTTATCCTTTTTTAATGCCTCAGTGCCTAGATGACTGTAATGCTTTCTTCTGAATGGTTAACAGCTTACAGAAGACACCTCTGCCACTACTGTGGGTATTTTTTCTGTAATCCAAGCACTAGAAGTCTGACTCTGACCATAAGCTCCTGAGTTTTGCAGCTGATGCCTTCTGTCCAGCTGAATGACAAGTTCATCCTTACAAAGCTGTTGCAGTGTCAGCGTAAAA
>JAVJGJ010000060.1:66083536-66106457 GCA_035590215.1 Microhierax caerulescens | reverse complement strand
GATCAGCACTGTCAGGGTGACCTGGCAGTCTACCCGTCAAGATGCTTTCCATCTATTCAGGCCAGAAAATGGAACTGTCCTTGAAGGAGATTTCTCATATTAGCTGATTTTATGATTAATTAGTATTTATTTTAATGATTACAGTTAGTTATGGTTGTTAGTAAAAAAAAAAAAACCACTAATGAAGACGAGGTTGGTATTTTTTATTTTTATATGCTTCTTTTGCTCACAGCACACTGACGATCATGCATTCGGGGAGGGGGGATAGGGATCTCACTTTCAATACATTATGGATGTGCATGCCATGTACCTAGAGAGACACACACCCACCACCCCAAAAATAAATTAAAAAAAAAAACAAAAACTAACTCATAAATAAAATATAAATAGGAAATAAATCAAAATAAAATAAATCAAAATAAATCAACCACAAACCAACAAGTGTGAGAGAAGCAGAGATGAGAAAGGAAGAAAACACAAAGCGTGCACACACTGCATTTTGACTTGTCATGCCAATATATCTGGAGCCCAGAAAGATTACGGCAAAACAAGAGAGAAAAGAGAGAGGGCAATTAGGAGAGAGAGAAAAAACCCCCACTATTTCACGCTTGCATGCAATCAAAAATAAAAATACCAAACAAACCCCATAACAATAAAAAAAACTCAAAACCAAACAGAAATGTCCCCAAAACCTCTAACCCCAAACACATGAAGGGTGAAGGGGGACGGAAGGAGAGGGAGGGAGAGAAGCAAGTGAATTTTATGTGTTTTGCTTAGATGTTGTTAGTGGTTTAAAGGGAAGATGGAGGAAAATAGATCGAGGCCAGGAGGAGACGGGCGAGTCACCAGACGTGGACATGCCATGCAGAGTGTGTACTGAAACAAACAACCGGCTGAGCTCCTGTCGGCCACGGCAGGTAGAGGTCAGAGAGAAAGTGAGAGAGAGAGAGAGAGAGGGATGGGGAGGAGAGAAAGAGGAGGGAGGGAAGTGGGGGAAAATCAGGAGAAAGAGGACAACTCTGGCCAGTTTGCCTGTAACAGCCGTTGCCACAACAAAAGGATGAGAGAAAAAGAGAGCCTTCACCACCACGGACTAGAGGCCCTGCAATGGTTCTGATCTAGAAACCTTCAGAGTAAAAAAACAAAAACCAAAAGGGGAGGTGGGGGGTAAAAAAAAACAAAAAGAAAAAAAGCCAAAGCAAAAGAGAGAAAGCTAAACTCAAAAGTGAGGAACAAAAAACCCAACAATTTATCACTGGAATGGAGAAGAAGAACTAAAGAAGGAGGTGAAGAAAGCAATGAAATATCCAACCCCCATTTCCAGAACAGTTGTGTTAGTTGCTTTTGTTGTTCATTTTTCCATTAAAAAAGAAGGAAAAAAAAAAAAAAGAAAAAAAAAAGGGGGGGGAGTGTTTTCAATGAAATTAAAATAAAATTAAAGGAAGAAGTAAGTATAAAGGAGGGGGGGAAAAGAGGGGGTAGGGGAAGGAAAAGGCAGGTAACACACGGCAAACCCAAAAAAAGAGACAATAAGAATGATATCTACCAGACAATGTAGTTTGTTTACCATAGCGTGTCCAATGCCTGAGTGCTTTGCGGAAAAGGGGGAAGAAAGGAAATTAAAAAATCGTGAACAGAACGATTGTTAATTAAAATAACTAAAAGCAAAGATGAGTCGTTAGGGTGTTAGTACATTAGTTGGTTAGTAAAAATGACACATTGCATGAATGGTCTAGTGTTAGTCTTTCAAAAAAAGGCATGGGGCACCTAAGACACACAAAGTGAGAGAGAGGACAATATGACCAGGACTCTACGGGGAACCATGCCATCTAGGCTGTAAAGAAGGGTTCTGCCTAGTCTTCCCACCCTTTAACCCTCATATACATTATCCAGGACTGGAGCAAAGTTAAAACAGTGCAATACTTACTCTTTGAATGCCCACCAGGGTGCTTGCCTCAAACAAGAACCTTACCCTCGGAGATGTACGCACACAGTACATCTCTGTACTGTACGATGTACGCCCCCCCAGCACAGACCCAGCTATGACTCCCTTCTTCCACCCAGCCCACCCACATTCCTGCTCCTCTTCCAAGCCTCACAACCCTCAGGTGCTGCGGAGTACCACAAGCAGTCCAATATTCCCTTTGGCTGGAGGATACAGATGAAGATGAGTTCAAGACTCTTAAGTCTTCCTTCCAAGTTTCCCAATCTGCACGTTTCTTTACAGCAGGTGAGGTTTTGACTTTCGGGAAAAGCACACAAAAATGCCGTGCTTGGCTGGCTGCCTGTAGCTCACTTGTGTCCTCCAAGAGTATAGGCATTGGACCTCTCCTACCGTAGGAAGAAACATGTCGAGGAATTGTGTAGGAAGAATCGTGTCAAGGCTGAAGACAGGTTAACAAGATTTAATGTCTCTCCTGTCATACTGCATCTGTGTTACGGGGGAGCTAGGAGAATTCACCAGGCAGTTCACTCAGGTGGGTTTAGCAGAACTTTGCAGATGCTTTGTTAATCCCTCCCAAGGCATCCAGATGCCAACTCTTTGAACCTACACATTGTTTCTTGTTTGCTTTTTAGCAGCTGGGGACCTCGAGATCTTTATAGCAGATTTTGCATGGTGACTAGCTTCAGCGTTAATAGGGAAGTGCAGCCCGTGGAGGCTCCAAGTCCTTGTTTCAGTGTGATTGAAGCTGGCAGGAACTATCCCAAATTACACAAGCTAGCTCTGCGCTGCCTCATGTAAAAACTATCTGCTTGCAAATTTCAGAGTTGTGCACTGACTAAGGAAGTAAGTTTGTGAAACCTTCATGGCATCGAACATAATGTCCCAAGTCTATTTTATTTGTCTTTGAGAATGAAATAATAATATTCTTTACCGGGGTATAACAAGCACAAACTCCTGAATTATTCATCAATGAAGTCTCACTCACAGTGATATGTTGTGCTAGTAAATCCATTTCTACAAACAAGGGAGTTGAACTATGGACGGGGGGGAAGAACATGCTGAAAATGGGATGGAGTGGCAGCGGCAGACCTGGAAGAAGACAGACACAGGAAGCCTGACCTTCATAGGTCTCCTCTCCTCCTCCTCCTCCCACCAGACCAGACTGCCCCAAACGTGCTCTGAAAGCCCTGGTAAAATACAGCCATGATCCTATTTCTAAGTAAAGGTTTCTCACAAGGCAGAAAGAGGGCTTAGTTTTAACTGAAATAATAAGATAAATAAACAAGGAGATTTGCTTTGACATTAACGATCACTACTCAAGGGAATCTGTGGGTTCACTTGGTTTGTCTCTAAGAAGATTAACTGCTGTGATAGTCATTTGATCAAAAAAAAAAAAAAAAAAAAAAAAGCAGCACTTAGTACTCTCCTAGCTTAGCTACAAAACATTTAACAGTTCCAAAAAGTACTGGGCAAAACTCCAGCTATTTAAAGTTCTGCTCTAATTCTAGTAACAGCCAAAAAATTATGCAAATCCTCCTCCCCCTTCTCCTAACCCCAAAAGGAGCAAAGAAAAAGACTAGATGGCATCCTGAAGCTGCTGCTACCCCATTTACCTGGAATTCTTTTAGCTTTGGATTGTATTCTTGGAATTTCTAAATTAACTTTTTTAAAAGTTCATTTTAAAGAGAAATATACTTATCTCCAGTGCAATGGTGTTTTGACCAATTACAAGGAGACTACTGATTTCCCTATAAAGTGTCGATATTCAGAGGCAATGTTTTTTGTTGGGGTTTTTGGTTTGGTTTTGGGAAACATGAGGAAACATGAGCACAGCTGGAAACAAGACTTCCAAGGGACCTCTGTTATGCTGCGACTTTACAGGTGAACTGACGTCAGGCAAGATGCAGAGTAGATAATTTATTACATACAAAATTATTTAGGATATACAAAATTACATTGGATGCAATAAAGGACAAAAAGTATAATTTAAAAAGAATTATAAATAATCTTCATCCTTTATTACATCTTCTATGTGAAGGTATCAGAGGACCTCACAGGTTCATAGTGTCTCTGATAAATAGTTAATTTTTTTTTTTTTTTACAGACTGAGAAACTCTTTCTCATGTACACACAGAAAACACCAGAGACATAAGCTGCTGGAAGTGCTGTCAAAATGTAGAAAAACAAATCTCCTTCATCCTGTGCTTTACTTAGAATGGTGTATTTATCCCTTTTTTGTTGTTGTTAAATGAAGCATTTATAAGGTCAAGATATAGTGTGACCATTCTTAGCTGTGTCCTGAAAAATGTCCACAGCAGGTTATTAATTAGTTATCACTCATTCGAGTTTTCAATCTTTTCCTAACTCTTTCTCCCAAAGATTGAAGGGGCTTAAGGCTTCCTCATCCCTAGTCATCTCAAATAGAAGTAAAAATGAACAGGACCCGACAGGAAGGCTGGAGCATTCAAGGTTTCTTCTTATTGAAAAACGTGGTTAAACTTACCAATAATTTGTGGATGACAACTTTCAGGACTGGCAGGATTGCTTCTCCTCAAGGCCTCATCAATCCTAATTTATGGGCAGTTTTAGCTTCTTGGTCAATGTTTTAATTTTGAGACTGAACTTGATCAGAATTTGAAATAGAAGTATCCAGGGGAAAGATGACTCAAAAAAAGTTCCAGTCTAATTGATATTTATTGGTTGAACTGTATTGTGTCTTGCCTATCTATAGAATTAGACCCCAAATCACCTCTGCTACTTATTTTTAATTTAAGACCACCCTTTTCTTTGGAGAGAGCACAGCCATCTTATTAAAGCGTCCTCTCTCTTGCCCAGTCAAGCTAGATCGCTGAAGAATTCAGGATCACCTGAAAACATCCATAGTGAATGGACCAGGAGGATTAAAAATTTGAGGTGCTGCTTAACTGGCAAAGGACTCACCTGCTTTCTAGTAATTCCCAAAGCACTGTCCTGGTCTAATAAAAGAGGCACAGACATAGTTCCATTTAACTGTGGACCAAGAAAATAATCACTAGCTGAAAGATTAGGAAAAGAAAGGGAGAGGTCATCCACAGTTTCGTCTGTGACCCTTCCTCACCTTCTGCTTCTTCAAGATTCAAACCAATCCTGGCATGAAGGAAGGATGTATTTTGCTTCAGGCCCGTTTCCCCATTGAAAACCAATTTCCAACAAAAATGAAAAGTATAATTAACTAAAAGGACCCGGTAAGCTATACCGAAATATTCAGACACCAGCCATTCTGAAACCATCTAAAAATAACAAATGCATCAAATAAAGCCATATACTGCGCTCCTTCCAGACTGACAAACCTCACCAGTTGGTGCATTTCCCTATACTGGACTGATGGGAATGTCTGAATGAAAAAGGATCATTAAGACCCATCCACTGCATGAGAAATTAAATTTGCATCTCTATATATACTATTGAAAACAGACTAGTGTTGCCCTAAGAAAGAACCCTGCAGCCTGATGACGGATATTTTGTCAAAGACCCAGACATCCCGAGCATGTAGAAAAACAGGGATTCACATGGGAAAGACAAATATCTTCAGCCCAAAACCCAAATATTGGAAAGAAAGATATGAAATCATTGTAACAGATAAATTATCTGCTGACATCTGCTAGTAGAGACTGTTTCTGATCCCTGGCACTGATTATCCTATTCTCACAGTTACATTTTATCTTAGTTACCATAAAATGTTACCATGAAAGCTGTTTACTCAGAAAATGACATTGAATAAACTTAAATAAAACTATTAAGGTTTGTATTAATGTTCACATTAATGAGCAAATAAACAGATTATATTGTTTTCACAAATCTTGGTTTACAAGCTATTTCTGCTGCCTCCACCAGTCAGCCAGACACCTAATAGCTCTGATTCACAGTGTAACCCTCATTTATCATGCAGAGGATGGGCCTTAGTGACTTGATATATTCACCAGCTTTCACAGCAAGGTTATTTAATTTTATTTTATCTATTTATGTCTAAATTTATATTTCATGAGGAAGGCTTCAGGATTTTAAGACTAACCTACTACCAAATACGTCACCTGATAGAGCTGTCTGATTAGAAAAGCAGCATGCAGATGTGCAAAATTACAGTGGTAAAATCAGAATAACTTTTCCAATGTGGAATTGTAGGGTGCTGGATTGATCTGGGTTTGCTTGGCTTTTTTGATCCTTCCACTTTTCCAGTCCTCACAGCCAACAGAAGAGTCTCATAGGCAGAGACACAAGAAATAGAGTCTCATTATAGAAAGAAGGGGGAAAAAATCAAAAAGAAGAAAAGAAGAACAGAGAATCAAGAGGACTCAGAAAGACTCCAGCCAATTAATTCCAAAGCTATAAAGTTAAAATAATTATACACGTACCTACCAGCCTGCATACCTGCACACTCACATGCACACACACAAAAAAAGAAAAAGTAAAAATAAAAGACTTCCAGAATTATAATTATGACATCATGGCAATGGTTAAACCAATTAACAAAACTGAAAGAAAAAGGAGAGAGGTGTAGAGCGTTGGCTGTTGGAAAAAGACTCTGTTCCCACAGTAATTAAATGCAACAAGAATATTACTGATAAGATTGAATCATAATTAAGGAAATAACAAAATAAAAAAGGAAGAACAGAAAAAGAGAAAAGGAAAAGGGAGATGAAAGTAAAGTTATTTCAGGAGTTTTTATTATTAAATAAAACTGGAAAAAATAGAAATTAATAATGTAGAAATGAAGATATCACAACAGGGATAAATTCCCATCAGGTAATGCTTTTTCACTGTCCTGCAGATACCAAGATCCAAGAAAAGCTGGAGAAACTCTAGCAGTTCCACTGAGCATCCCCATTGCTCCATTACTTTCTCCCATCTACCCATCCCGACAAAACAGAACAAAGTTTTCCCCAGCACTTTCTCCCCTCCCCTCCACCATTACCTGCCGCAGGTTGCGTGTCACCTTAACGTCATGCCACGCGTTGTCATTGAACTTGCCATTGACCGGCTCCACAATGGCCTCGAAGGCCCCAGACCCCAGGTTAATGACCAGCGAGACTGCACCGTCCTTCAGGGCCAGGTTGACATAATCAGCTGACTTGCCCGTGTGCAGAATGAGCCCGTTACGTTGCCACGTCTTGAAGGAGAGAGTGATCTCATCGCTGCTGCTCTGGATGGGGTTTTGCGACAGGTCGTAGCAAAGGTATTCGGAACCACGGAAAGTGGCCATGTTCTCATCTCGTGCTGGAAAAAAAAATGGGAAACAAAAGAACGATTCAGCAGTCAGCCAAGAAGAGATTTGAGGTTGTCATGAAATTTCTACGCAATCCCACAGCGCTCTTAGTGTTTTATAGAGCTATATATCATGGCATGCTAATGACTGTACAGCTCCTCTTGTAATATGGCTATCAAGAGAATTAACAGCAGGGTCCTCGGTACCGGAGAATTTCAGTGCTGTGTTTTCAGTTGCACTGCAGCACTGTCACCATAGGGACCGTTCAAAAGTATGCAGTGGAGTGTAGGAAAAGTACATTTAAAGACACTGCTATGAGACACTTCACATCCTTTTGGGGAGAACAATGGAAAACGCGACCAGTCACGACATGACCATCACATATGTATTCATCCAAGAGAAACCAGCATTTCCCAATGATTAGTATTCTAAATTAATGGCTAACATCATCTGAACTTATTTTAACCCATCTGCCAGGCAATTTAAGATGGGCATCAGAACATAATCCTGAAAGAGCTGCCCCTTTCTTTCAGCTGAATGAGAGACCAAGTAGACAAGAGAGCCACACCAAGTGTCCTATAGCTTATTCTCTGAGACCATCAGGGAAGTCCACTTCAAATATTTTGTCCGCAGCCGATAAGTAACGATGTTGCTGGTGAACACATCTCAGAACTCTGCCTGTTTGATCACCTTATCCAGAAGATCTGTACTGGACAACCATATCATTTTCACACAGCAAAAATAAACATGGGGAATTATTCACAGCATGTGACATGAAATATTTCCTCGTTAAGAAAAAACATTTTGTACGTACAGTAAGGGAAACCACTGAATTAATTTCTTAACAACCGGAGGCAGCATTTGAATATCATAAAAATCCTTCATGTGAGCTGGAAGTCCACCTCCCAGTACCTGGGCTTCCACCATCACCCAGAGCCAGCTCTGCTGCCGTACTGCGCTCAGACGACCTGAGCCAGCTGTGTACCCCAGTTTGGCCCATTAGAGGAAATACAGGATGGTGCTGGTAAAGCTTGCAGGAGGGCTGTCTGTAGGCCATTCCTACTAGTGTTATCTGGGGGAAAATGGTACTTACAATGGAGTCTATACAGATCCTCCCCCTCCCCGTATTGCAGCACCTTCCTGACTCCCAGCTGTGAAAGCAAGCCTCAGCAGGAATAAACTAGATGGTACAAGCAGTCGAGCTATCATTGCCTGCAATCTCCTGCAGAAGACAAGTGCTGGTGCTATAACCAATGACATTAATAGCATTTTTCTGCTTCATTTTGTCTCATTTAGTAATCTTAATACAGATTAACCAGTATTTATTAGTACAAGACTGAAGGGAAAGTACTTGTCGTAGCCATTCTTGAAAAATAGCTGCATGGTAAAATATCTGCCCTCACAGCATGGAACAGTGGTGACAAAACAGCACGGTGTTGCAACATGAACATACATCACCCTCAAATGATAGGTGTGCTTTAAGCAAAGACTTTTGCAGTCTTGATGGAGGGTATCACCGAATAAACTCATTAAAAAATCCAGCACTTTGAAGGCAGCAGTAATGTATGTTTGCATTTATGTAAGCGACCCATGTGTCTATACCCCCTGACATGCAGACACTAAGACAAATTACTCCTTGCAACAGTACAGGTAGGGAGCCAACTGGCTCAAAAGCAGCTTTGTGAAAGAAGACCCGAGGGCTCCAGCAGAGAAGCTGCACCCACGTCAGTGGTGCCTGCCCTTTCAGCAAAGGCCAGCCACATGCTGGGCTGTGTTAGCCAGAATGCAGCCAGCAAGCCGAGGGAAGCGATTCTTCCACTAATGGACACTGGTGAGATCACGTCAGGAGCACTCTGTCCAGTATCAAGCTCCCCTATATAAAAATGGCTTTGACATAATGGAGCAAGTCCAGCAAACAGCTACCTCAACACTCAAGGTGCTGGAGTAGGTGACGTGTACGGGAGAGGCTGGGAGAGCTGGGTTTGTCCTGCCTCAAGGAGAGACAGCTCAAGGGAAATGTTACTGTCCTCTACAATGACTTAAGATGGGGCCAAATTCTTCTCAGAGGTCTGCAGAAGAGGGATGAGAGGCAACAAACATAGCTGGGATACAAAAAAATCCTATTCTGTATGAAAAAATGTTTTATTTTGAGAATGGTCAAACCCTAGCAAGGGACTAGAGAGACTGAAATCTCCATCCTTAGAAGCACTAAAAACCTGATTATGCAGAGTCCTGAGCTGCCTGCTCTAACTGGGCCTTCTCTGAGGTAGTGGTTGGACCACAGGGCCTCAGGGGGTCTCCTCCAAATCACTTAGTTCTGTGATTCTATTCTGAATATATTTCACTACCACCAAGGAGCTCATCCACTTGTGTCAGTGTTCAACCAACCTAAGCACAGAGGGCTGATACTGATTGCAGTTCTGGAAAGTGCTTAACAACCCTCTCCACAATGGTAATTCCCCTGCCTAGTCACTCCTGCTCCACTGGAAGGGAACGTGTGACAATCAAGCCGGACATATGTCCTATGTACCTGCGGGTAATTCCCATCAGATAACCGGCATCTGAGGGCAGGAGTCAAGCACGATCATTAGGACTGAGCCTTCCTCCCACAGCCATAGATGTGCGAAGCGCCGCATACACATTTGTCGTCTCTGGGAAGGGGGGCACGGGGGGTTGATTGTTCACACAGTAGAAGACATGTTAATAGAGCTCATCTCCACTTTTTCAACCACTTACACGAAATCTCACTGGTCTACTTAGTACAAAGGAGAAGGAAAAGAGTAGATTAGAAATCTAAATGGTAATTTAAGACAACCGCTGCACTCATCAAAACAGAGCAGAGCAAATTCAGAGAGATACTGCTCTTACTTGTACCACTGTTTTTAATATAAGGTGCTATCAACCCAACTCTGGGTACAGCTACCTCATCTGCCTGTTTCTATCAGTCATCTGCTTCTGACCCTTGTCACAGATGGGATTCTGGTCCTGATGCATCTTTGTATCCTTCCTGTTCTTGGGAGAACATCACCTATTTCTGTTTCAGATGCTGTTGTAGGGTTTTCTTTTTCCTCAAGTGGGTGTTCTGGACAGAGTTAAATTTGCAGATCACCACACACAAAAACCTCACCCCATGCCTCATAACCGCAACTCCCAAGCTCAACATACTCCAAAACTGTAACTGCCAAACCACTAATTCCTAAACAGTTTACCAGTGGCCGTGTGAACGGCTCGTTTACCAGCCTCAGGAAATGCTTTGGTGCACAGATTAGGCTCCGGTTGCTGAAGGGATTGGCCGTGTATTTCTCCAAGCTACAACACAGCAACCTGTGTCAGGCCACGTGAAAGGTTTTTTACTAGGTACAGCCTTTCCACGCTGTCCTGCCTCTTAGGATGCTCTGACGTATGCGGTGGCTGTGACCATAAAGCACATGAGAATTACCAGACAGCATGGAGGAGATAAAATACAGGTTCTAACTATAACGCATGAAAAGAAAAAGCCCTGAGCAGGCTGCAGGTCTCACAGTATTTCCACATGCTTTCAAGGGGCAGCCTAGTGATGTCCAGAAGACCAGAGAGGGGTGAACTGCTTGTTACTTGTTACCTCATGACCCTTCTGCTGTACATTTCTGAAGGCTCCACAAGTTGCACCGTGATATTTACAGCTTCTATATACTTTAAACAGTGGTAGAGTACCAACAAGCCTCTGCATAGCAACTCAGGTAACCTAGAACAGCTAAACTTAAGGCCCAGAAGAAATAAGTTAAGCCTTGGTTTTGCTGGGATGTGAAACCCTGTATATAATTGATTGATATTAACTTGAATTAATGATCTAGCTGATCAAGTGTGACAAGGAAACTGCATAAAATAACATGTACATAAAACAGCATTTAGAATACTTTGCAAATTCTTGATTTATACATGATTTGCAAGATTTAATTTTAAACTTAGTCAATACCATACAGATTTACAAAAAACAGAATCTGAAAGCAGGTTAGCACACGTAAGCAATTAAACCTTCCATTTTAGTCGTGAATATTCATCTAAATTTATTATTTATTTTCCAGCCATTCGCATAACCAAACTCTCTGCAACAGCTGAGATTTGCAGAGATCCAAGACAAAACTTCACCATCACTTTCAGAAGTGGGAAACTGTTACCCTTTTCTGACTGATCACTAATAGGCACAGCTACAAACAGTTACCATCACCGCCCCACTGCAAAGCCAGGATCGCAAGTCTCAGATCTACACCTATTCAAATCCCCAGACCAGCTATCAGTACATATGCTGACAGCAAGGACAGAAACAAAAGCATGGCCAACAACTACCTTAGCCAAGCTCCTGGCTTCCCTCCTCCCTGCAGAAACCCCAGAGCTTGCGTCTTATGTTCCCAGGAGAGCTGAAGACTGGGGATCTTTCCGCATTTTGTATGGTGATGCTGCCTGTTCAGGAGAGCCAGATGGTAATCTGAACTTCAGTTTTAATGTGCAACGCTGCCCGCTATGTGTTCCTGTCAAAGCTCCTTCTACATAAGAGGACTCAAATATTCAGAATTCACAGCATCATTAGGAAGTAGAGAAACCTTGGCATTGTGATTTTTGTGTGAGGAAACCAATGCACAGACATTTTAATGGATTTACTCATGGCGACCAAGAAAATCAATAGTAAAGGGATCATTTGAGTTCAGAAGTTCCTAGCTCCTCATCCTGGGCTCATTCCACAGGTTCTCGTACATTTGCGAAGGGAAACTAACCTCCTATTTTTGTCCAGTCACACCAAGAAGTCACCCCAGCAAAGAGTGTGGAGCAGAGGAGCCTCCAAAGTATTGGATGATGCCAGAAAATAAATACTTCATGACTGTGAAGCCAAAACCAGCAAATCCTAGAAGCACTGATTCTGCCCAGGGGCATGAAGTTCAATAATCAACAAAAGCATCATCTCACGTAACGGGATTTCTGGCCTCAGACACAATCAGGAAATATTTAGAAAAAATATTAAATGGACCGTGACTTTCTTGAAGTCTCCTGAAGAAAACTTCACGCAGCTCTCTTAAGTCAGCTGCTCGCCCTCTCACCTTCTGTCAAAGCCCTCTGCGTCACAGCTGTACTCGGAGGCAGTCCCTGTCTCAGTGGGGTTTGGTTTGCGGCCAGCACTGGAGCACGTCTTCTGTCAGTGAGAAAAGCAAACGCTTCGCACTGCTTCAGAATTAATAACCACATCAGCATTCAGTGGAATTTACCTTATCTGAGTGATTTGCTGTGCTTTGCACAGAAGAGCTGGTGCTGTCTGATAATCTGGGAATGGTCTAACACTGTCAAGCTGCAGGCTTCTCTGCCAAAGCAGTGTGCACTAAGGACAGGGGTGCCAGAACAGCCAGGTACTCCCTTGACCTTCTGTCAAACAGTGGTCAACAAAGAAAATAGTATTTACAGAAACCTTTTGTCCCTACCATTTAACACTTCTCTGTAACTTTGGAAGATCCTACAGGTATGCAACTTGTCTTAAAAACTGCTGCAAAAGTCCCACTGACCACAGAACTGTTATTAAAATAGAGGACTACTGACATGCATGATGGGGGGAAAAAAAAACCCAAACAAACAAAAAACAAACAACCCCCCCCCCAAAAAAAACAACGAACCAAACTTCACCACGAATCCAGAACACAGAAGGAAAAGTATCAATGTACTTAAAAGGTACTGTGGATCGATAACTAAGCTAGTATAATAACGATATAACAGTGTTGTGAAATGCAGCTACAGAGAAGGCCTAAGCACAAGTGAGAAAAGGCAGAAGTTCTCACTAAGTTCTCACTACTGGCGTTAGTTCTGTTGCTTGAATGACGGTCCCTCCTCACCTGAGGACATGCCGGTAGAGTACTGCAGCAGAGCCGTGCTGCTCGGCGGCTATGGACGTACTGCACGCGGGCATCACCTGCGCTTTCAGCAGCATGACACCTAACACAAGGAAACAAACTAATTTGTTTCTCAAGGGATGGTGGGCTAACATCGTGACCCTATCAAGCACAACTGAACTCTGTGTTTCTGAAAAAATAAAAATTAAAAAAAAAAAAAAGTGGCAGTTTTCCTGTACTGCTGAAATAACAGGTGTTCCTGCTTTGTCGCTGCATAGTTGGGTACGGACACGACTAAATGTCTTCATGACAGTGCATATATCTTCACCTCCTTTCTATACTAATACTTAAACCATAAGGCCTAAAGTTTTAAATTCTGAGGTGGAGGAAATCTTTTGAACAGAGTCATAACAAATAAAAAAAAATATCTACATATAAACCACATGAACTAAGGGGAAAACAGAAGCTGTTCTAGATGATAAGCTGTGACAGATCAAGGCGTTGCCTCCCAAAGGATGGAGCAGAACCCCAGTCCGGGCCAACCCCCACGAACTCTACAAGGAGGTAATTCTGTTCTAGGCAGAAGGGTTGTCCTGGGAGTCACCTATAACAGCTATCATCCTCAACAACATTACAGAACAGCGAATGATTTATGTTCCAAGTCACTTTCACATGTACCTGATGTTCCCTCAGAGGTTAGGGGAGGGGAAACTGTACATCAAATGTCACAGAAAATAACTCAGCCAACAACTCTGAAGGACAAAAAAGGTGAACTATGTCCAGCAACCAAATGCTGAAACCCTAATGAAAGCCCTCAGAAGCAATCAAAGCAGCTCACCCAGATTCATGTGATTAAAACAAAGCTGGATAGCTTAGCAATAATCAGGCTATTATTTTAAAAAGATGGTGACAGACTCCAGTAATAGGTAAACAGCAGATTACTGCATCCTCCATTAAGTTGTCCTTTTGTGCGTTCCTCCTTTCTAGCCTTTAGGCAGGAAAAATAATCCAGATAGTTCTGTTTTTTCTAGTCTGATCATTCTTCACACCACCTGATTGAATCAGTGGCACCACTAATCAAACCCTCTCATAAGGTCCCACGCTCACTCCCTCACATACACGTTTTGTGCTCTCAATAGTCAAAAGCAAATATTTGTATGAGAAGTCTTACAGAGCTTATATAATTATTTAAATACCTAAGAAATAGCGTGCAAAACAGTCTTCTATGCATGAAGCATCTTGCAAGCATCACCAACAGTGATACTGAGACGTGGAAGCTTAGAGTCATATCATATACTGCATCTAAACCCCATAAACTGTGAAGTAAGAACACTTAAGTCATCCTAATGTCATAATGAGATGACTGAACTGACTGCATTGGTAAAACGTTATGAAAAGAATATTACCTCTAACTTCAAGGAAATTATGGGAATAAATTTTCAGAAGAAAAAGATTTTTTCCTGTTGGAAAAAAATTGTCTGTAAAATCATAGAAAGATGTTATAATGGAGAAGATTAAGTGCTGAGCTGGAATCCCACAGTAAAAAGAGTAGTTTCCCAAATGCTTACTAGCTTTAAACCACTCTAGGTAATGTTAGATTTTTCAGAAATAGTGTCATTTATTGCTTCCTCAGGCCCTTCATTCTCACTTACTGTATCTACGTAATCTGTAACTTGGAAGCAGAGAAGAATCACAGTAACATCATCAGAAACTGTATAGGTAAGAATCAATGGAGGACAACATCTCCCACCGTGTTTAAGAGATGCAAAGAGCTTAGGAGCCCAACGCAAAGCTGAGCTGCACTCAACAGTCTGAGCTCTTTCATTGCTGAACTCAAATTTTGCACATACTATACCAGCTCTGGTCTTACCCAAAAAGCTCTTTCATCTCACCAGAAAGAGCAAAGGAAGCATTATGGTACAGCAGAGAACACCAAGTGCCTACCATGAATCACGCCCTCTCCTTCATTATCTGTTGCTTTACACATTACCCTTGGAGTTTAAAGGGAAATGCTTCCTACAAGGTTCTCAGATTTAAGCCCAGAAGAGATTAAGGAGCCTCGGCAATACAATGAATGTTCATCTTTTTGTCAAACCTGACTAATCTGTTATTTCCCTGAGCTCCAAAGCTCTTAATGAAAACAGGAGGAAGAACTGCTTTCCCTAAAGATGCCGCACCACAGCTCCAGAGATGCAGGTTCCACCTCTGCTTGCTGCTGCCTCCGTCCTTGGACGATGCTCTTTGGGCTGGCTCCAACACAGAGGAGGCTCTGACCCCCTGGACCTCAAATCATGTTTACGAGGTGCAGAACAAGTCCCGCAAAGTGACTTAGCTCTCCTGATGAATTTGGGCCACTGCACAGCAAAGGCTGAGCACAAAGGGAGGCAACAGGCATGACAGCGCCTGAACCTCTAACCCAAAGAAAGGAGGAAGATCCCCTGGGCTCCTGGCCCTCAAACAGTTGACATACACTATCTAATGGAAAATGTATAAAGCAGTTTCCATGTATCACTTTTATACATCAGAGATAGAGTTAATAGTCTGTTAGAAGCATGACTGCTTTAAATTTCTGAAGCATGCACTTATTAAATATACAGTTGAAGTTCACACCATCTAAACAAATGAAAATTCACACAAATGAAAAGCTATTTTCCTTCTCAACCCTGGAAGATTCTTCTTCACTAACGGTCTTTTCAACATCTCTTTGGAGACTAAAAAAAAAATACCATGTGTATCACCAAAAAATCTCCTACTTAGTCCACATATTCAGCATAGACAGAGATTATTTAAACCTAGATTCATCAATAATATGATCTACAGATTCCCTGCTGACTCTCTAACCCACCTTTTCAGACTTTTTGAAGGGAAGCAGAAGGGTCTGAAGAAGAATCTGAACCTGGTGAATGAACCATTTACTACAGAAATCACACACCAGCATCATTTGCTCCAACACCACACAAACAGCTGAAAAATGTGTTCATAAAATCTTTTAGCTAAAATGCTTTAATAACAGCAGTATTAGTACTACAATAATGAAAATGAATAAATAAGATGACATATGTCTACAAAAGATCATAGCATATGGTTGGTAACATCATTTTTTAAATTGCTCACCAAAATTGATCTAAATGACACAGTACAGGTGTAGAAGTCAGAACCTGAGCATTTTATTCTCAACTTTGCCACTGATTTACTGTGCAACCTGAGGCACTTAATTAACCTTGCCTGTCTCCATCTGTACTACAAAGATAACAAAAATATAGGTTAAGTCCCTGAGACCCATGGGAAAAGGCCATTCTACAAGTTTAATAGAACTTCTCTGCAAAACAAAAAGTATTCCATATCTGTGAGAAGCCGCCACAGGCCAATGTCTTGCTTAACCCAAAATAAATTTTAACAATTTTGTTTTACACTTCCTTAAAAATACGTTTCTTAAAAAAAAAAAAAGAGCTCCATTTTAAAATAAAAGCATGAAACATGTTTATTTTGAAATGAATGATGCTGAATAAATCAATTTTAAACAATAATCTGCCTGAAATGATTGGATATATTCATATAAATTCACAATTTGTTTTGGTTGAACAAAGTGTACTTTTTTCTTTTAATTTCTCTGAACAGTTTTGCTACTCTTACTCCTAGCTCCAGAAGGTGCAGGGAAAGCAAGATGTTGCTACTAATGGTGTCAAGGGCTCAGGTACCATGAAGATGTGCTGGGCATAAGAACTCCAGATTCCTCACTGCTGAGCATGCATGAGGACAATTCCCATTGCTGCCATATTAACTTTTTCTTATCTTTTTATTTTGCTTTGTATGTCTTCTAGTTTACTTATTTTCCTGGTGCATCATTCTCAAGCATAAGGATGCCAGTCTCAGAACACACCGCTCAGCAGAAATGTTGCCTTACAGACCGAACGCTCAGCAAAGCACCAGCTGACCAGAGCGAGAACGTCGCAGCACCATGAACATGAACTCTGGATTTAACGTACTCACCAGCTCTGCTCTCACAGAGGTATCTCTATTGCTGGGTACACCTGGCCCCTCTGCCATTCTGTGTACAACACGCGTGACAGCACAGCAGGGTAAGAGCACCCAAGTGCACAGCTAAGCTCTCAGTTCACCCGCTTCTTATGTACTGTGTTTAACAAAAGTGCCATTGTTTTAGGCAGACCACGCTTTTTTAAAAAACTGAAGCAACTTACATGCCAACATTATATTCACCACCTAAGAGAGACTTACAGTTCTTCAGCAGCAATCTGTATCCCAGTTGCAATCCCCAGTTTCACACTGCCCTTACTCTGCCAGCCTATTAAAAACCAGAAGTCAAACACCAATCCTGATGCTAAGTATTTAGACCTGTTTACTACTGGGTGTAGATTCAAAAGCACTGATGTTCAGCTCATAGAACTGACTGCAGGAATGAACAAAAAAGATGTACACCAACATTCAGAGAAGGAAAGTCAAAAAGTGCATTCAGAACAAAAGCACATCGAAGGAGCCTAGCGGGAGGAGGAATTCCTACTTCCATTGAACAGCCTTATTTCAGAAAGTTTCTGGAAGCTCTCAAGGAAAGGGGCTGGAAGGACAGGAGCAGAGAGGCAGCACTGTAAGAGGTGCATGTGTGCACTTGTGCATGCACATGCGTTTGTGTTAGCAGCAGCCTTCCAGCAGGCGTCACGCTTGCTGCTGAGCAGTGAAGTGTGAGTAGAAAAATAGTTAATGCTAATCACTGTAATAACACAATAATGATCCACAAAATTACCCTTTTCAATACCAACGAGCGGTATTGAAAGCCATGCCCACGGGAAAGGGGAGATGCAAAGCAAGGTGAAACGCAAGAGTGAGGCAGGAGAGAGATGCAGAGCGGGGCAGAGCAGCGCGTGAGACTGTGATCGCAGGCTGCGGTAACGTCAGCTCCGTGCAGCCTCGGTGTTATCGGAGAGTGTGGACGTGTGGACCCCAGTACTGCCACACTATCAAAATACACTGCCAAACACTGCAGCTACCCTTCATTTATGCTCGTTGTGAGACATCATTAGGACCATTTATGAAAGCAGCAGTATCCAACCCAATCTGAGGCACAACGATTCTTCTCAAAACAAAGCCACAGGCAAGGGACTGTTACAAGCTGGCAGAGCAGCTTTGGCCAGTAATTATTTAGGGGCAAAATATGTGCATTTGTCTGCAATGAGAAATAGCCTAGGCTTCTGCTATGTCTACACAGCAGTAAGTTCCTGTGTGTTTACCAGGGCAGCGGACACGCACATGCAGGTATAGGTAGTACAATTGCACAGCGTATTTCTGTGGAAAGGCAGATAACGTGCATCTGAACAAACGCAGTATATACAAATAAAGAGGACATGTACCCTTTGTTACAGCATGAAAGGAAGCAGGCATAGGTGTGAAGAGATTTATGAGACTGAGAAACGCATAAAACCACCTTGGAGTGGCTCCGCAGGCACACCTGCAACCTGCGGGAGCATTAGCATCCTCATACGTCTTACAGCACGTATGAAGGCAGGAAGGAAATGCATGTCCCCCACATAACTTCAGGGCACCCACAGGTATGTACACCGAGAAAATGAACATGTGCCTTGACCAGGTGTAAATACCAGAGTGACTGCACACAGTCCCAGGGTGTAAGCGTGGACGACCGCGGTGCATGAGGACGCAAGCGTGGGAAGCACAGCGAGCTCCAGCACCGCGCGCAGGGCAAGAGGGAGGCGTGCCAGTGTTTCTGGCGCATGCTCCAACTTCATCCTGGGCTTTTTCCCTTCCTGCTTTAGGGTTTTTTTTCTCTGCGGCAGAGCAGACTCCACGTCTACAGGGAAGGTGCTTAATGAGTCAAATCCAATCTCTTGAATGCCTTATCAGTTGTGGACAGGCCTGTTTCTGACAGCTGACCTTTCCCACTGCACGCTGCTGAAAAACCCATACACCACAAACAACACAATGCCGAAAACATAATGCTGAAGGAAGGGAAGACTCTAGACCGTTACAGACAGCACTACAGACAGAAGACAGGGAGTGATGCACATAAAAATGACAGAAAGCAACTACACAAGGGTTTGATTCCACCTTATTTTGCCACGCACACACTTTATTACCTTCTTTACAGCTTGGCTGTAGCAAATCTATGTGCAAAACAAGCCCCATGTAAAACAAGAAGGAAAAGCAGAGAGGACAGGGAACACTCTTGTGATGTTTATAATGACATTAAGCCTATACACAAATAAATACCTGTCTGTATAAATATATGCAAAGCTCCTTACTATAAAACAAAAGCACACAGAGCAGAGGAGGTGAAGGCAAGTACCACCCTGACATCCTATACCTCTGCTGTTGTGGGACTAGCTCCTAACAGAACATAGGTAAATACATTCATTAAAAGAACTAAATGGAATACACCTGAATTAGGAACCTGAAAAATAAGAAAAACTATAAATAGTCTCTCATATTAATGACAAGGAGGCTCATCCCATAAAGAGTGCTACTATTCAGTACTGTAAGCCAAGTAACTTCTCCTGGGAGGCACAAACACCAAAACATAAAGTGGGTTGTCCAGTCAGTTGTCCAAAGGATTTGCTGCCCAGGAACGGGTTAAGAGAAAATCTGCATGCTCTCAGCCCTACTGCAAGTTCAGCGCAAGACCTGGGCAAACCATACACATTGCATTATGTGAAGTCTCTCTTCACTGACATGACTTTCTGTAGTAGCTGCATGCTACCAACATGCTTGAAGATCAAGACCAACATTATCTCAAATTTCAAGATCAAATCCTAGGCACAGACAATTCACACGCTAATCTGAGAAAGAAGACGTCAATCTTCTGTGCAATACTCTCCCTGTATATGCAAAAGAGTGGGTTAAGAGGTACAAAGAGTCATCTGAGGTCAGCGTGGTGGAAGCTCAACAGCAATGCAATAGATGTTTTGGTTTAGCATCTCTATCTGGTAAAGTTGCTGATGAACAGAAAAAGTATTTAGGTAAAAGTATTCTGGCTAATCACTGGAAACATAAAAGATCCCTTCAAACCCTACCAAACCAAAAAGATTTTGAAAATAAGTATTTCATTATGGTGGAGGGTTTTTTTTATTCAACTGAAAAAGTTATATCATGATTATAATTGTTTCTTGGCTATTTCCATGTTGTCTTTTGATGTATACATATTATATGAATTTACTTCAATGCAATAAAAATTCACACTTAGTATATATATACTTTAAATCTCTTAAAGTAGTTATCAGCTCACATATTTTCATAAACTTCTGAAATTATCAATGCTGTTTAGAATAACAAATCACAGCTATTCTATCACTTCATTCAAAATCAGTAACTTCCTATCATCAATGAAATGATGTTCATGTCTCTATGCGAAAGCAAGAATAAGCCCAGCTGTTTTCATTAGTTCAAGCTCCTGGGTAGCACAATTTGTACAAGTTACCAACACCAACACTGGATGTCAAATAAAACCAATAAAACCCAACACCCTAATTAGTGCTGCTCTTCAGTACTGTAAGCCAAACTCTGAACCCACTGGCTCTATAAAAATTAGGTGTAATTTGTATAGTAATCAGTGAAGGAATACTGCTGGATGTAACACAGTGATCATGCTGGTATCTATGCTCATGTAATTTTTGTTAAGCCTGTTGCTAGAAGGTCAGAAGTGATGTAATTCTCACTCTTACAAGCAAAGCCCACCTACTGTAAAAATTACTTTTCAAATCTCCCTGCAGGAAATGTGACACAGCCCTTGTGTTACATCAACTGTTGAAAAATGTGTTTCTCTTTCGGTTCAGAAAGGTGCTGCCATTGTTTTCCTGGAGATCAGATTGCCCCAGAGCATACTGGTTTCAGTGGTTTTGTGTCTTGGGGTCTGTCTTGTTTTGTTTTAAATAGCAAAGATTCATATTCTCATCTAAACACCAGGGGCATACATATATTTTATGAAAATTTTTCAACCCATGTTTTACCAAAGCATTGTCCCTCTTCAAGCTGTTCTGCACACTTTAACGACTCCATTAACCCCCCACCACTGTGGTCTTGCAGTTTTGGAACTGAAAGCTGGTCAGAGGTTTTGGGAAGGAGGGGAGGCAGCTTTGGTCAAGACCCACAGGAGAAACCTTCGTGTATCCTTGTAGATGGCCTGGGTGAGGGATCACTGAAACCCCTGCTATGTGGACAGGATCTCTATTTCTGAAATATAAGACAATTCTGAAAACAGACTTTGCCAAAGTAACTTCCAAGTTAATCATCTCAACAGCTATCTGGTCAAAGGTGCTCAGCTGCAATAAAAGTGGTTTTTTCTCCCTGTAACTGCTAAGTTTGCCACTACTTTGTGGAGTCACAGACAAGGTGGCATCTTTTTATACACTATCTGTAGCAACAAAATTTTGGCAGACCAAGTTCTACTCATACCTTCATAATACCGTGATCTCTTATGGGGCTGCTGAAGGATGACTGTTGGCAGAATTTGGCCTTGACACTGTAATTTTGTTAATACAGATATATATATATGTGTCAGAACAAGGTATAACTTATTTTCTCAGAACTGTTTAGCTCTGCAGAGCTAAGAAAAATAAAAGGGGGAAATTACATATACATTTATGTAATTTATCTATCTACATATGCAGTTTTATCCTTACACTCATACAACTGGACTCAGGAAAAAAAAAAAAAGAAAAAAAAGAAAGAAAAAGAAAAAGAATCTTCATTATATATTTTTTCCCCAATTTTAAACAACTTGTTCTTGCTCATAACTATACTTCAATCCCAAAATGAAAAGGAAGCTGTGCAACTGCACTGCCCTTGGAGGACAAAGGAGCAAGAGAACTCACTGCAAATAGTACATAGCATTACTGAAAGCTTTTGTACTGTTACCTGATGACTTACAACATTAAGCTCCCCCATCTGCAGCCCACAGAGAGGATCACGTTGTTCTTGCTGCTGTCTATACACGTTTCTGGAGCATCACTTTCCTGTTTCTTTGTCCTACAGTTGACAACCTAGATTGCAAACTTCTGGAATCTGCTGGTTTGACTGTACCATGGTGCATAAATCATAAGACAGAGTTGGTGCCCCACTCACCAGCAATGTCTCCTTGAGTAGCCTCTACAATGAATGTTAGTTAAAAAAAAAAAAAAAGTTCTCAAGTTGCATAGCTATCAGCAAGCAGACGTTAGTGCTGAACTTAAGATTTCATAGCATCTGGTAGAACAAGCTTGTTAGCCCCTAAGATTCTGTTTCTCAATGGAGGTGAATTAAGAGCTGATTTTCAAGCTCTTACAAGAACTGTAGCAACCCCATAAACTACTTTTACTCCTGAATGACCCTAGCGTGGTTTAGAAGTATGTGCTGAAATTGCTTCATTTGGCAGAACTGAGGCTCAAGAGGTGAAAACGATCGCTACCAGGAATTGTGATCATCAACCAACTACAATTTCTGGTAGTCATGCAAGTGCCAGTCAGAACAGGCTGTGATGAAGGACCTGGGCAGTGTGGCCAGACCTCCTTATCCTTCAAGGTGCTGCAGCCCTGCAGGCGCAGGAGCCTCCAGACCCTACCTGCGCCTGCTTTTCCACCTCTACGAAAGAGAGAAACTGCTACCACCAATACATAGAGCTCTTCCTAGAGCAGGGTGTATCTTAACATCTATAGCTCTGCATCATCATTGCATAACCACTGAGGACTGAAATGCAGTTGGGTATATGATCTTTCTTAGCTGCAAGGGGAGTTTTAAAGGGGCAGAAAGAAATTACAGCAATGGGAGACTTGGCTTCTGCCCGTCAAGCTGCGACCCTGACGGAGAGGCTGGACACTCGTGTTTCTATGCAACAGGCAAGCGGGCAGAATACGTCACATCACCTACTTCATGGCAGCTGCCCACGAG
>JAVJGJ010000060.1:66063838-66083436 GCA_035590215.1 Microhierax caerulescens | reverse complement strand
GTTGGCTTCTGCCCGTCAAGCTGCGACCCTGACGGAGAGGCTGGACACTCGTGTTTCTGTGCAACAGGCAAGCGGGCAGAATACGTCACATCACCTACTTCATGGCAGCTGCCCATGTGCGTCGCCACACACTGCAGTGCATGCAAGGCAGCTCACATCTCAACATGAACGTGCTGGGTTAGCTTGCTTTCCCTTAGATTTACGAGTGTACACATGTGGTTGTTTTGGAGTAGGTGAATTCATACTCTAGCTTGCCTCAGAGTGAGTTGTTATTGTGGCAATAGCCTGAGTCAGCTACCTCCCTTCCAGCACCACCCACCTGGTATTCTTTATTAAATTATTTCAGCATTTGGGCTTTTCACTAAAACGTTCTGGGACTCTTCACAAGCGCCCTGGATAGTGCTAAAGATGAACACACCGTTTCCTGGGTTGAACTTCAAATGTCAATGGCTCCAGCCCTCCTTCACCCCCTTGGTTAGATCTTCTGTGAATCACTAACTCATAAACACAATCCATAACCTGTAACATCTGAGTTTATCAGTTATTTCCCTACTGCTGCATCTGCCTGCCTGAGCTGTTAAGCTTCCATTGGGATTGACATACGCCTCTGATAAAGGAATGTTTGTTTGCTAACTGCTTGATATTGATGTGTTTACAGTGAACACCGGCACAAAGGGAGGGGGAATAACAGATTAGGGACCAGTTCAAGCAGGTTATTTTTGTAACGCTTATAATATGCATACAGTTACAAAGAGGCTTCATGGCTTTATTTCAATGGGCAGAACCACAACAGGAAGAACTACGGGTTTTTTTTACCATCTGGCATCACACCGTAGCAATCGGCTTTAAAAGCAGACACATAGCAGATAGGAAGTCATACTTGATGTTCCTGCTTGATTCTAAATAACTCAAAATGCCCTTATAAAGTGGCCAGTAGAAGCTCAGATTATGAAATCAACAGATGACCACAACAATGTATATTCAGAAAAAATAGCAAAAGCATCATCCTCAATGCGGATTTTGGCAACCAATTTGCTAGATCTTACTAACGATCTGCTGGAGGTCTCTAACTTTGCCTTCTGCTCACTAGCATTCCTGCAGCCCACTCAGTGCAACAGGCTGCCCGCTTTGGAACAACCACATGGCTGCGTGGGAGCTGATCCCTGGATGGGCAAGTTATAAATGATCCGTATGTGACAAACCTGTACCACAAAACAATCAATGCAACCCACTCATCGACTGTCTTAGCAGAAGCCAGCAACTGAATGAACTACAGATATTAAATTCCTCTCCAGAGCAACTTTCTGAACTAGGCAAGGCTCTGATGCATGCCTGTTAGCCATCTGTATGGTATTTCAGTCAAAGATGACTCTCCTAGCTTCAGACTCATCTCCTGCATCTAAGCATTTTCTATTTAGGCTGTTAATGATGGATAGGGAGCATGGAAAACAAAAGGTGAAAGGGACAGAAGAACAGAGTAGCGATGGAAGGTATTTTAAAAGCCAAGAATGAGCCTGCCTTCTCCTCCTAAAGACAAAGCCAGAGGAAGGGCTCCCCGGAGAAGATGGTCTGTGTTGTTTCGTACGTGAATATGCAAGTTCATGTGTGCAAGCACACACACAGCTGGAGCCTCCTTCCTCTGGTGGAGCACACAGTGCCTCCAGGGCAGTTCTCATTAAATTGGCATTACTCTCATGCTGCGTGTGGGCACGCAGTATGTTCAGCAAAGCAGAAATCCACAGACATGCAAGATACCACTACGTACACAGAGGTACACTCATTACAAATGCATGCAAAAGTTGGCTTTGCACCTGCACATGTGGCATGTCTGTACATGCAGATACACGCACGATGACATACATGCACATTGGTCATATGAGTGCTTTTGTACATGCATGCACAAGCAGTGGCCGTGTATTTACACTGGCTGGGCAAGGTTCCTTTCTCTCTCTCTCTCTCTACTTCATTGAATAGGAAAAGGCTGTCAGCAATTTCCTTCTGTCAACAGCTGGGAGATGCTTTCTGCAGTTAGCTGCAATTTGTTTCAATTATGTGTATTAATCATAGCCTGCTCCTGATGGTATTCTTCATAAAAAAAAAAAAAAAAAATCAGGGCTTTTCTTTTTAACAAGCCACTTCCTCTCTCATGATGGCACTTAATGACTGCAGGTTTGCTGAGAGAGGAGGAAAAAAAAAAAAGTTAAAAAAAAAAAAAAGGGAAAAGAAAACCCCAGAGGCTTCCACATTTGCTTATTTCATTAATAAGCACCATGGCTCAAGAGGCTGGCAGGGTACGCAGCTGAAATGGGGGTCGGTGTACTGGTATTTCAATTGTGGAGAAAGAACAGGGTTTATATCTAAAAATCTCCTTGCTTCAGAGTGGATGGAACGACAGCTATTAAGGATTTTTGGACTCCAACTTGCTTCCTTTGAAGCCTAAGCTCCTTGGTGATCAGTTTCCCACTGTTTTAATATCTTACGACAAGGATCAATTTTAAAGACGCTGGGAAAAACAGTGAAAGACCAGGAAACCCATAGCTGCCCAAAGCTACTCCCAAAGTCTATCGGAACACAACCAAAGTATCAGTGAGGATGAATTGTATTTTACCAATCAACTGCACATCAAGCTGTGATGTCTCTAAGTTGCACATATGAGTGCTGACATGACTTCCAAGGAACACACACTACATTTGCAGTGAAGCAATAAATAAAAAGAAAATCAGGTATGTAGGGTATATGCTGACATTCTGGAAACATTCTAGTTAAAAAAGCTCCTTTGCAGAGACATGATGACATGGAAGGACATAAGGAAAAAAGGACCTCTCCTTTCTCATTACCTCCTTTCCTCTAGCACTTATTATCTTACCTGGTATCGTTAAAGGCTCCTCCCACACTCATGTCTCACTAACACAGCAAGGGCTGGTGGCTAGCTTGGATAACTTAGGAGGCATTGTACAGATTTTACTCAGAAGCGTAAACATTTCTGGGAAACTGTTAAGATCCAAGCAATGGATACTCACACTACAGCCCTGTAATTTTACATCAGAAATTATCCAAGTACCAAAAACGTAGATGATTTGCAAGACAGGATCAAAAACATAGATGATTTGCAAGACAGGATCAACGCATTTTATCAGTTGTTGGGTTAGGGGAACCCCATGCTAGAATAGCAAGAGAATTTTAAGATCTGCTCTGCTTAAAATGTATTACATTGAATCCTTGCAAAATTCACTTTCTAAGAATCTGCTTAGCTAGATTTAGGGAAAAGAAGAATGATCCTACTGTAGGTCCATATGGTACAATGTGTATAAATACATCACTTGGAGAATTTAGACCTACTCTTACCTTAAGTTTTAATGGCACAGATATATCAGTTGGGTGTACAAAAAAGCACACATCTCCTGTAATCACCCTATCAACAATCACAGTACTATGAGTGCAGATGTCGTTACACTGGCAGAAAATACAGCTTTGCTGGTATGATTACTTTTGATAAGGGACCAGGCACACTAGCAAAAGAATTTATAAAGGGCATCTGTATTCAAAGGAGCTCTTTGCATGCCTAGGTCAATAAAGCCCTCCAGGCACAAGGAAGGCCTCGAACAGTTTCTGCATCACGCAGGTTTTCCAGGACACCAACATCAGGCAGGGATGAAGTGATGTGATCCTAGACATAGATAAAATGTTAGCTGCGGTAAGGAGGGACTGGGTAACTGCCGGAGCTCTGCCACACTGTGTGAATGCACTGCACAGATGGTATACATTTTGTGGGAGAAGATGATGCTATAGCTCCCCTAATTTACCTATCAAAAGCATATCTGGACACTGACAACCAGCAAAGGTCACTCACAGAGATGCAGCTACACCCACATGACTACATGCCTGTCAGGATTTCATGTTTCTTTGCGTGAAGATGCGAAGGAAAGAGGCTGTACTGAAAGAGCATGTGTGAACTGCATCCACACTGACAGCCCTTTGGTGATGTGAGAGCAGCCTTTGAGCCAAAGCAATGAGTTTCACAGGCCTCAGTTCAGCTAAAATGTAGGTTCCCAAAAGTTCATCGCTTAGTTTGAAGCTGTATCTGTGGAGGGACAGGTCTTATAAGACCTGAGAGAGGACCACTTGCTATCGACAATACCCCTGGTTCTGTGACATTCCGGATTTGCCAAGTAGGACATTTAGAAAAAATAACCCCACAGCAATCACAAAGTACAACTAACCCTGGATAACCAAGATGTGAGAAAGTCACAACATTAGGAACCATTTAGAAACCAACATGATCCACAACCCCAATACAAACTACCCAAAGCCAGGGCACTCTGTGGCCAGCTGGAAATAAAGCACACAGACTGGGGCACCAGGAGAAGCAGGAGCGCATCCCTTTCATTAGCACTTTCCTCTCCATTTCCACCAAAAACTTTAATTTCATTGTGTCATACTTGTCAAATTAAAACACAGCCCAGAGAAATATGTTGGCTGAAGGGTCATCAAGCAAACTTCATCCTCACTAGATTCACACTGGCACACGCACAGAGACAGAAGAAAAAAGTGGGTTTAAACTAGAAAGAAAATGGAAACTCTGAAAGGAGCAAAAAGCTTGGAGCTTCACAGAGCTCTCGGTCTTCAGACACAGCATGCTCCGACACCAGGAACACAACATCCAGTGTAACGTAAGAGTGAGAGGACACGATAGAGGAGGTAAGATAGAAAAAGAGGGGAGTAAAGGAGCAAAACAAGGAAGAAGGAAAAGAAAGAAATAGCAGAAAGCAAAGAAGGGACAAGCGCAGGAACAGGCAGAAGAAGGAAAAAAAGAGGAGGAATAGAAAAGGGAACGACAGAAAGTGATAGACAGAAGGGGAGAGAAATCTCTGCTGGTACAGTAACAAATAAATCCCTGCAGCATGACAGGCGTCTGCTGAAGCATTTCATTTCCCCGCAGCATAATGGTGTGTTATTGCCCATTATCTGTTCTGTCAGTGCCAGAGTCGATATTAAATGAGGGGCAGCTGCATTTAGCTGCCATTTTTCAGCTGTCTCCCCGTTACCACGGAGACCTGCTTGTTTTTGATGAACCTGGCTGCGAGCAGAGGGGTGCATGCACGAGGGGGGAGGCAGTAAGCGCCGCAGAGCGGTGGGAGCGAAGGACAGAGAGGAACTGTGGAGGAAAGTGAGCAAGGGGAGGGGGCAGGTCTCTCAAAGCCGTGCAAGCACCACAAAGACAGCCATTTCAAACACCCTGTTAATATGCAGAGGGGCCAATGGCCAAGGGTATGCACAGTGCTTTGACTTTCACAGGTTCCAGCGATTGCCCCTTCCTCCCTCTGCCCTTCTCCTCTCCCTACACCCTCTGTCCTGTAACGACGATGGCAATACTCCCTGCCTCTCTAGTACCTCTGCAGCAGCATCTCTAAAGCTATTAGAAGCAATGATGAACTAAGCCTCTCAAAGACCATGTATCAGGTTGAGGAGCATTAATATCCCTAAAATAATAATCAGGAACCTGAGGCACAATGAGATAGGGTCTGTCCCTCTCTCCCACCAAGATTTATACAGCAAGCTGCTGGCACACACAGGTGCTGAGACCTAGAAAACTTCATTCACCATTTTCCTGCTTTAAATATAAGGATGTGCCCTACGGGGAAGTGAGTGGGAGACATCTAAACGGCGAACTTCCACCAAGTGAAAGCCATCCCGTTTCCTTTTCTTGACTTCTTGATACAATGCTTCCTTAGGAGAAAGACACACTGGGCTTATCCTTCACCATTTACTTAATGGTGGCAACTCCAAACTTCGCACATAGCAGACTCCTGTCTAACACTGTTGCTTTAGACACAGTAGCATACCTGCAGTGGCCGGGAGAGCCCACCTCCCATTCTCCAGTGGCATCCCAACCACACCAGTACCAGGAAAGTTGCCTGCTTGAAGTGTTGACAATGCACAGCATCACAGCTGAACAGTTGAGTTCCAACAGGAGCATTTTCAGTCTACCTACACTTACTGTGAGCTGTTTCCCTCTTCCTGAGGGCCTTGTTTCCCTGCATGGCTTGTGAAGAATTTTAGATACACTGGAGAGACTGACACAGTGAAAGTCAAACCGATAGACTATACCCACATTAATAAAGGAAATGGAGCCTGGGTGCGCTCCCAGACTTTAAAACGTGGTAGTTTGCAATTTTAAACTATTAGAACAGTCTCTGATATGATTTTTCTCACTTTAACTAGCACTCTTCCAATTAATTCCTGAGCACAGCTCAGGAGTTAGGATATGCCCATGCCCATTCCCAGCACACGGTCTGCACACAATCCTCCTGTTCTGCACGGTTATGAGCACAGAGAGACCCTCCTGCAACGGCCAGGCTCGGTGCCAAGGAACATTCCCAACCATGCTCAGCTGGTTAGTAGAGACGAACAGGCAGCCCAGCCTGGAGACGGCCAGGTCAGTACTTTGTCCAGTCACAAATTACGATGATAAAGGTCAAAGGGCTGATTTGCACAGCTCTGCTTGTCACACAGGTTGGATGCGGGCACGGAGCAGTGGAGCCTTAGCTTCGGTCAGCCTCTGAGCGCTCAAGACGTAGGTCTGCTCAGATATATCCTCCTAAACAG
Organism: Microhierax caerulescens; assembly: GCA_035590215.1. NCBI lineage: Eukaryota > Metazoa > Chordata > Aves > Falconiformes > Falconidae > Microhierax > Microhierax caerulescens. The sequence goes on along the minus strand of JAVJGJ010000060.1, from coordinate 66,076,830 downwards.
ATAAATAGCAAAACAAGACTAATAATCCCCCTCATGCTGACAAGGGTAACGGGATGCCTAAGAAGAAAATCACACTCTTAAGACACGTACCAAGAGCACTTCCAGGATCTCAAAATTCCCTAGCACCAGATGGGAATGTTCTAATACTTACACTCAGAGCTCACAGGAAGCCTCACCTCCACATCAAATATAACAACACCAAAAAGTACTGTTTATGTTCTTTTTGATTAAGAAAATGATGCCCAGAGGATACACATTCACTCCTTGAAGGTGAATTTACAATGTCAGACTCAGAGCTTTCAGCTTTTCAGGAAGCAGCTTGCTCTTCAGGTGTTTTTCTTATCTACATTTGCCATGAATTCTGATTTACAGCTTTCTAGTTCAACCTTGGATCATGATCGTCAAAATACAAACTTTAACAGCTCCATTCAACCACTCTCTGCCCTGTCCCTTTCTCCCAAACTCCCAGATCATCATGGAACAAAGACTTAAACAACTTTTCTAAGAAGTTATGAGCAGAAGATAGAAAGCTGCCCAGGCCCAACTCTGATTTGCAGTGAAGCGTCCCATCTCCTTTGCTATTTAATCTCAATGCATATTAAACTGAAGTAACATACACTGATATGAAAGTAACACCAAGGAACACGGCAACACCGAATATTCTCAGCTTTTAAAATACTGATTTGCTGCTTCCTTTTAGCTTAGAGCACCCCCTTTCCCATTTTTCCTCTCCATTCCCCGTGCTTTCCCAGTGCTTCTCTTTGTCTGAGTCTTCTCATTTATTTGTTCAGTGTCCAGCATCACATATTGAATAAACGTTGTCTAGGGAAATATTTTTTAAATAACTGTAAAAAGTGTAGCCCCTCCCAATGACACATTGCATTCTCTTCCAGTGACAAGCTAGTGCACACTATGGAGCAGCCTCCTCCATTTATTCAGTTTATTTACTTTTTAGATGCCATTTAAAAGTCACTGTTTCTCAAGCCCTGCTTAGCCCTCCCATGTGCTGAATTAAGAAACAGTAAAATTAAAGGGTCAAATTCATTCCTTTGTTATATTCATGTTTAACTCAAGTCCTAATAGGAGCATATCCATACCTTGACATTTTCTCATCAGAGCCTCTTGCTCCGATGTTTTCAGGTCTAATGTAACTTCACCACTTTGGGCCTTCTGAAACTTTACAAAAAAAATTTAAAGCAGATTCTAAAGAAAACCCTCGTGTGACATTTAATTGGCACAATGCTGTTGATCCTTCCCACAACTGATGTCTCCTACCCTTCCACATCGCTACGGTAGTTGTCCAGCATAGTTCTTCATGCATCTTTTTCTTATCTTGCTGACTATAGTGGTTACTTCAAAATTTCTGACTGTGCCACGTTTAAAAAAAAAAAAAATATCTGCCTGAATTGCTTATATGCTAATACTTCCTTCAGCTTCATTCTGCTCTCACGACCTTTTGCTTTTGAATATGGAACTATCTTAAGCAGCACATTGAGCACCAGACTGTCATTCGACTTGCAGCATCTTGGGTTTTTCTCTGGGGGATGCCTAAGTTCAGAGTGTCTGATCAAAGTCTTCTTTCTAGTCCAAGGAAATTTTGCAAACTAGTGGAAACAAACAGCTGATTTAGATGATTGAAAATAGGAATGCTAATGAACTTTTTAGCCTGTTGGGTCAATGACACTCATCTTGGGTTCAATGAGTCAAGGAAGCCGAAGGGAAGGAAGAAATTTGCTATAAGACTAAAGAAGAGATTTTGTTTTAACGTAATCTCTGGTCAGCAAAAGATTATGACAAGAACATTGACAGAGCAGTCTTTGAGACAAATGAGAAAACATGAGGGAAATTATGCTGCAGTGCTCTCACAAACAACTTTGTGGTCATTTCAAGGAGTTTCTAGAATTGTGCTGCCTGTGATTAGAGTTAGTTTGTACACTACAAATGAGACGGGTTCCAGAACCTGCTAAACGGTCCCATCCAAGTTAAGGAATACATCCAGAAGAGCAAGGGAATTTGCAATTAATTCTTTAACCACATTCCCCATGCCCAGGAGCTCCAATGAGCTAAGAAACAAAAAGACAACAAAGCTGTAAAAGGAAACTAACTGCTAGGTGCTACAGACAGATCATATTTATTCAGCAACAGTTTTTAATCAAAAATATTGATTTTTAACACCCTAGGGATGCTTTGTGGAAAGCTTTCTGGCAGACAAAAGTAGTACTTAAGTTTTGGGAAAAGAAAAAAGAGATATATCTACCTCTGCATTTCTTTGCATCTTTATTTTCACCACTCTCTCTTCCCAAAATCTACAGCAGCCATCATGTTCATTTCTACAGCCTACTGCCTTGAGTCCAGGTAGTGAAAAATAGGCATTTTCATGAGCAATCACTTGCTAACCTGCACTGCTGATCTGAAGTATGTATCAAGACTGAGCGGTTGTGGTGCCAAACTGGTCAGAGGATGCTCTGAGGACTGCTGCAGGGACTGGAGAACAAAGAACTTCTGCTGTGGTTGGGCAGGGCAGGTTTGTGATGGGGACTTGCAAATGGCTCAGTTCTATGAGGGCTGAGGGAGCTCCTCTTTCCTCAATCCAATTGGATCATTATAAAGACAGTGGTCCTTAAAACAGTGGCTCTTTTTGGACACAGTGGCCTATTTTGGTTACCACTGACTTAGTACCAAAGAGGAAAACATTCAGGAGACTTGTAGAAGGGAGTCTGTCTTGGCAAGGAAAGGATTTCCAACAAGGACAGCAAGTCAGGGTTCTGAACATGTTAATCCACGGGGCTGGGGGCTGCACCCTCCTGCCCTGCTCTCTCCCCAGCATGCCCAGCTCCCTCTCTGGAAGCAGTGGCACATCCCCTGGTCGGTGATGTCCCTGCCCAGCCAGACCCACAGCTCCCAGTGCCCAGCGTGCTGCCAGCCCCCATAGCGCCCTGACACAGCACAACATCTTTAGATGCCAACTGGTACCATCCACAGCAAACAGAGAGCTGCTATCCTGACAAATACAAAATGATGCAGCTATTCCATCTACCAGGCTTCAGAATATCCTTTTTAATATGCATTAGCCATTTTCATTACAGTCTGAGGATAGCTGAACCATTTCAGCCCTCTCTTTCTGTCCTTTAACTCCTCCAAATCTTAAAAGAACATTTGTTTTCAAGCTGACTTGTCAATTAACTTCATCCACTCCCACAACTATCTGCAGTTGCAGGTTCAGACCAGGTCCCGAACTGTCACCACAACACAAGGAAAAGCACTTCTCTCCGTTTAAACTCCATTTTATATAACCAGCAGATTAAAGCAGACAGAGACTCTGGGGTTTAATTCAAACTCAGACTCTCAGGTGTGATTCTATTTTGCTGCAGGTACTTCAATCTCCATTAGAGAGAAAAGAGGAACAGAATCTTACATGGTTTCATATGCATTTGTTTTGATTTTTATAGCTGGTGAAAGAGCTATATTAATAGCACAGCAGGGGCTAAACTGAATCCAAAGACCTGGAAAATAAAACATTCTCAGTATCCATTATTTTACTACTTGTGAATTCCAACAAGATGAGATGTCTATATGCTTCTCACGGAAGAGAAAAAAACAGGCATGGATTAAAATAGATAAAAACCCCTGATTTATTTACAGTAAATAAAGCAAATACATTTTCAAATTGTAAAAGGCATTATTACCCTTGGAGTCCTCAGAGATTCTAATGTATTGGAACAAAATGTAGGCGAGCCCAATTGAAATACTTGAAAAATTGGGCAAGATTTTGCAATCTGATATTCAAATGCTGAAGACAAACCAGCCTAACACTGACAGCAGAGCTCTGAAAGCCTGAGTCATGAATCCAAACCTCAGAAAGCTGAGCTTTTACGAGGTGTCTATCATGTCTCATCTTAAATCTAGCATAAACCTGATGTATGGACGTGGTTAAGTCATTTTATCATCTCTTTCTTAAAATTAAGACTGATATTGAGCCATTTGAAAGTGTTGTAAGGTAAGTCACCCAAAGTATTGCAGTGTCATAATATTCCCAGTTAGTTTTGTTCAGTGCTAAACAAATACTCTTTAGGAACCACACACCCACTTGTCTGGGTCTAAATCCCAGAAAGAAGATCAAGTGTCACAACCAAATAGAAAAATTAAGAGTCCTCTGGATCCCTCTCCCATTCTACTCTTGACTCTGTATCACTTGAGTAAATGAGCCTTATCTAAACTAATTAAAAAAATAGGAGTCCTTCAAACAACTAATCAAGAAAGCATCAAAGAAATACGGAGGAAAATATTTCCTTGAACTAAAACCAAAAGCTCAAAATGCACTAATAATAAAGGGCTTCTCACTTTCAGCATGATGAGCCCCTCCTGACCTTACAGACACAAAATTGGGGTGGTGGGTACGTAGGGCTTCACAGATTTTGTCTTATACCACCTTGCAGTGCTAAGCAATCACTCTCCGCAGGCTCAGAGGTTCTGGCATAGTCATGACCCTTTCACGCTGCTCCTGCTGTTGCCACGAACATCCCCACAGCCTTTGCAGATCACCTAGAGTGGCAGACGGGTCTGAATGGCAGCTCTGGGGGCTGAAGTTTCTTCAGGACAGTGACAGATCATGGCCCATCAAGTACTCCCCCACGCAGGAGCGTGCACGATGCTGAAGGGTTTGGGAGGAATCCCACCCCTGCAGACCAGCCAGTCTCCACTCTATGCATTAGCAACAACTGGCACCCAAGCGCTGAGGTTTCAGTTAAAGGCTTGGCCTTTTCAGGAACTGAGCTGATGTCCCCCAGCTTGTTTCACACAAGTTATAATTTCATAGAGAAGCTGCTATTTAAATCTCAAATGCAGCAGCAAGTCTAGGACCACTGGGCAGAAGCACGTGTTTAGTCTGGCAATGGGAAAGGTACATCCTCTACTGATGTCTTGTAGATAGAGTAAGTTTAGTTCCTTTATCAGCCACACAGGGATAACAAGGGCTGATCCTACTATGCAACCATAAAAAAGTAAATAAATATGATGCCCAGTTACAGGTACGGTTTTTCATAAAATTATGCTGCCAGTTGACTGAGAAGTCATGGTCTGCTTCTCTATCAGACATCCAGCCGGTGATAAAACATTGACTGACTCCTAGCACAAAATAAACCGCACATTAACACTTTGCCCTGAAGATGTAGGAAACTAAAGGAGAATAAATACTCTGCTCAGAGTTAATAAAATAAATATTGGGGGGGAAAGTTTTAAAACGGAATATTAATTAAAATCAACACAGAATGAACAGCTAACTAACAACAATGAAAATCAGTCTTTTACAATGGCTCCTTTAACCTCTGGGTAAAACACAACTCTGACTGTTGTGGTCTTTTTGATTAAACAATTAAAAGTCTCAGCCATGAGAAGAGAACCATTTTTCAACTTTTTAATTGTTTCTATACAAAGGCATACCCAGGTCTCTAACAGCACTATAAATTCTGTGTATTTGCGATGACCTGTCTACAAACTATACATAAACCAGGGCTTATTTGCTAAAAGGGATTAATCAATAATTTCAAATCAACAAATTTCAACAACACTACAATTAATTTGCCAGCAGAAAAATGGAGTGGCAAAATGAAATGAACAAAGCATCAAGTTCCCCCACTCCCTCTGCTCCAGCTGGAGTGGCGTGGCTTGAAGCTAATGGAGAGATCTTCAAGATCAAGTGGGAATGGTTCCCTGCTGGGGTCTGTGAATCAGGCCCCACTCCTCTAGTCCCTGCCCTTCAGACAGATTACAGCTTTTGCCACGGACAAACCATTTCAGCTTTTAATTCAGTCTCTCCTTGTGTAAAATGGGCCTAATAGTGCTTACTTATCTACTTCACGAGGATGCTTCAAGGATTAAAATTGATGCATCCCTGCTGAAGTGATGTGCTATAATTACCTTGTTAATAATGTGCCCTCTCTTGGATAGAAGGAAAATTGCTTAGTTGTGTGTCACAGGTCCCACACCGCCCACTGCCTTGGCCCCTAGGCAAGCTGAGGCAATTGGATGGTGTTCCCTCAAGCTGGTTGCTCTTGTGAAGCTGAAGTGAAAAGAAAATGGCATCCCTGCAGCCAGGGCATGCAGCAAGCAAGGTCTAGTTGACAAAGGAGACTCAAAGCCACTAATTAGGTGATGAGTGCTCCTTTACGAAATAATGGGAGCTAAGACTATTTTCTACCTGTATTTGGGTGACAAAAAAAAACCTACCCAGACCTGCTGAAATCCTCCTTTTCATTGAACTAGATGCTTCCCAGATGAAAGCAGTCAAGCAATCCTTCCCTATTTTAAATGCACCTGCAATATAATATGCATGTCTCCACCTGTGCTCTGACCACTTTTTCCCTTCTGTGTAATTCTTCCCAGCTAAGTGTTCCTTTTTCCTCAGCTGCTCTAACTTAATGAGAATAATGCTAAGTAATTTTGCAACTCTAAGGGGGAACGTCTACAGTTTTCTCTACTTCTAAAACAAGTAGCCAGAAGAATCTTTATTACAGATCTACTCTGGCAAATGCAGGTCCATCTCTACCATCCAGAGATGCGTGCAGCCCCATCCATTCCTGCAGGCAGAAGCAAGCCGGGATACATCTCGTTCCTGCATCTCTACTTGCACTGCATCGCATTACCTCACATCCAGCCAATCCAGCCTTCGCATGCCTCAATGCTCTCCTCTCGTCTAGCACATACCCGCCACCGGAGTAGCTGATTGCCATGGCAAACACGGGGGAGTTCGGGAAATTATATACGGCCAGCAGTTAGCATTTGTCGAAATGCAAATAAAAACAGCACAAGTCAAAAAGCGGTATGCAAGAGCTTGACACGAGTATCTTCTGACTGCAAAATTTAAAGAAACACATAGCAGCATACACACGCTGAATAGCAGAAAGTTATTTCCTGATAAACCAGGAAAACAAATTTCACAGCCCGGTTACAATAATAAGGAATAAAGTGACCCTCCTGCCTCAGAAGAAGCATTTCAGGAGAGCAGTTCTGAATGGCAACGCAAACCACAGTGCCAAAGCCTCTGATTCACTAGACAAGTGGGTACAAAGGCAAGACTGCAAGAACCAAACCCATTCCTTTGGCCTTACTCAGCTTGGAAATCTCAAATTTCCAGCTTCATTCATAAGAATCCTTCCTAATCATCCCTATTTCAGAGACCCACAGGTACTACAGAATCAGAATCATTTAGGTTGGAATAGACCTTTGAGAACATCAGGTCCAACCAACATGATCATCATGCAAGTCTTAGAGGGCCTGCAATTTCTTAAATGTTATTTACTTAAAGGAGTTTCGGCTCAAGGTACAATACTGCTGTTGTATTCCTTCACAAAATAAAAAAAAAAAGCCATTATAAATGTTCATGGAGCATTCAGCACTACCATAGTGATCCCTTAGTGATGATGACTCTACATACTTGCAGTGCTCAGGTATTGTTTAAAGCACTGCAGATGTCTAGGACTGGTTTTCCTGCTGGTTTTAAAGGTGATAAGGAAACGCAAGCAGCACTGATCAGATGAAAGATGCCGAACTGTGGCTCACTTGTCCAGAGTCACAGCTGCACTGGGAACAAGGGAGGCCCTACAAGGGAGGAACTTTGCAAACAGCAACTTTCTGCTGAAACCAGCTCCGAAACGGCCAGAGGAAAGCTCAGCTGACGGAACCGCTATGACCTCCATCCATCACAAAAACTATGCTTTAACAATGCCATCGCATGGCACCGAGCTGCAACCCACTGCAGCATCCCGCTGCTCGCATGGCCATCTCGGCATGCCTCAGCCTCGCACAAGCTGTCCTGCCCAGCAGCCCATGCCGCAGGAGGGGACGAGATTTCCAAGTAGTCACACACAGGATTATTTATCGCTCTGAAGATTTTATTCATAACCCCAAAAGTTAGAGCTGACTAACGTTAAACTCTGAACTGATTCTTTTCAGTCTTCAAAAAAGAAGTATGCAAATATACAAGATATTCATGTTATTTCTACTAATATCGAGTACCTTGTTGAATTTTTACCAAGTTTTTTGCAGTTAAGTCCTGCTGTGTAGTAAATCCCTCAGTCTAATTATCAATTCACTGATATATAGATAGACATACCTATAATGCATATCTAATATACCTAATATTAATACCTAATGCATATCTAATATATCTATTCATCATCCAGTCCATAAAATGTGTACGTTTTTATCAGTTTTGGAGATCAAGTTTCAAAAAAACATAATTGGTCTACCTCCTCTAAGGTCTGTTATGTTTTCATATACCTTCTCTTGACATCTTTCCAGCCTTAGCAAACTGCTTACAAATGAGATATTTGCACATGCAAATTAATTTGCATACTTTCATGTAAACAGTCAGAGAGAGCTTAAGCAATAAGGACTACAGCTTACTGTTCCCATGGACCAACAAAAGGATTAAACAGGACACTTATCCATGGTAGTGTTGAAGATCTAATAACAAGATGATCCATGGTTTCAGTTATGACTGAGCCTGACCACAGGCATGCAGAAAGCTCCTTTTTGTACATGTCTGTAACATATCTGAGGGCCAAACACAGCCCCACCTTTCTGTGGAGCCTACCTGGGGAAGGGGTGGCTAACGGAGCCACGAGAGGAATGGCAGAAGAAAGCAAGAAGAAAAAAAAAAAATTGGTGGAAAGCTTTTGGCAATTGTAGAGGGACCAGGACTATGGAAGCCCTTAAAATCTTCACACATGAACAAGATAAATCTTTCTCCAAGGCTTGGGCAGCAAGCAGTGTGTCTACACCTACATTGGTTAAGGTTCTTGCTGTACCAAACACAGGCACCAGTGACCGCAGAGAAGAGGGATGTGTGTTACCTTCCTCACACCACGAACAATCCTGAAGAACAACAGCCCTTCACAGGCAGTCATTTATGCAGCCACTTCCCACACAATCAAACTGCTCCTATTCCTTAGGTGACACAAAAACACCTACCATCAAGACTGCCGAATTTAAGTTTTGTGATTTAAACATCATTGTGCACCAGGTCGTTCAGCCTATGCCCACAGGCCGGTAGCTTCTCCCAGGAAAACGCAATAGCAAAGCCACCCCAATCCTTACACCCCAATCCTTAATACAGCTCTGCTTTACAGAGGCTGGAAGAGGGCTGCTTGCGCTCCTGGCCAAGCAGCACTCCCTGCTTAACATCCTCGAGCTGCCCATGGTCTCTGATAACTCCTGCTGCCCAGTTCACCAGGCTTCACTGGTGCACCCCTCGAGGCTCTGTGGTGCTTAGGGCTCTTGCTGGATAGAGCTGGGAGTCCACCACACCTCCATTTGATAGCGCCAGCATATCACTGTCTGTGTTGTGACATATGGCTGTTTCCTGCCTCCGCTAGTAAATCTGGTACATTACAACGTTCCCTGTGTGCCAAGTGTTTAGCAAACACACATGTTGGCAGCCAGCGTATTCCTGGAAAGGACATGTGTCTTGAAATGAAGCTGTGCCAACTGCTGCTCCATGTCATAACACAGAAAGTGCCCTGATATCTGAGTTCAGCAGTGGCGGCACTAAGAATGACTGTCATCCAAAAAGCAGAGCTGGAAAAGCACCACGGAAAACACAGTCGAATTAACAAATACGTGGGTTTGAGTACATCTGCTTCAGAGGTATGTTCTGCTCTTTTCTCATGTGACATAAGAGATTTCTGTCCACAGATACCTTGGAAATGTTTAGCCTAAGGTCAAAGGGATAACAAAGCAGGGGAAACCAGGCAAAGAAAGTCAAGTAATTTGTATAAGAATATTGAATTGCTGCCCAAAAGCCAAGGATGCCAGTATCAGATCTCCACATAGTGCAATGACCTGTATGGCACCTGTACATACATATATCTGTTATATATAGCTACCCAAATACTGCCACAGGCTTAAGCAACTGACGTCTGAAAGAGAACTTCTTTAAAAACAAAAGTAGGGAGAACAGAGATAAAATGTTTAAGAAATCCAGAAAAATTAATAACTGGGTATTTGGACCACAAAATGCAGTCAGATATTAACATGATGCCTACTATAGAAACAAAATAATCCGCAACAAATCCAAATCTCACTGTTTGTGCATCTGATTTTGCTGGACTCCTTTGTTTCACAGATCTGTTTCTGGGACCGACCTGACAGTAGTTCTTACGCCCTCCTGTTAAGTTGACTCCCAGTATTTCCCAAGTATTCTGAGAAACATCTGTATTAAAATACCTTTATTAATATTAATATTATAGATTAATATTAAAAAATCGTCAGCAGATTTCATCATTTATGTTTGTGTGGATTCCATCAATACACCACGCTGAGCATCTGGGAGCTTAGGGCAACTGTGAGGGCAGAAGTAACACCCTCAGGCTTGAAAAGGAGAATTCTCTGACACTGCTTATGAAAAAGGAGCATCTCCCTAATAATGAGCAGTATGGGATTATGGCACACATGACTATTTGCAATTCTACCTCATCAGAAGCAAGAATGAAACACAAGCATCGGCTAAGACTTCACAGTTTTATAGCATGGGCTATTGATAATTTATGTTTATTTAAGGAAATGGGAAGAGGGAGAAGCAGCAGTTACGCTGGGCTTTTCTGCATGAGGCAAGGTGTGGCAGGAGTTATGTGTAGGCTGTGAATAAGTTTTTTGTAGAAGATACTTTCTTTCCTTACCTAAATTACGTTATCCTCTCCAGACATTTGCAGAGTTGAATTAAGTAGCTTATAACAAGCTAAAGGCGGCAATAAACATGTATGCACACCTCCTGCCTGCCATTAGCTGAGTGACTGACAGCTACTGTTTCCTGCATTTCAGCACAGGCAGCTGCTGCCAAGTTTTAATTGGGGCATTTATTTTGAAAAGCTGGACAATAACATTACCGAGAAGCAAATACTCCAAAAACAGCAAGAGAAAGGGAGTTTCAAGGATGGTAGATAGCGTTTATCCAAACCATCTTCATCTCAGGTACATAATCGCTTGCTCAACCTTCTCCCTCCAAAAAAAGCTACCGTGGTGTTTCTCTTTCCCAGCTGCCCATTCCTAAATTTGTTATGACTGACGAGATTCTCTATTAATTACAACCCCTGGAAGTTTTTGCAAGAACACTTAACCCAGCCTGCAGACTCATTAGGAACTGAGAAATTTGTGCTGCCGAAGTTTGTGCCGTTTGCCAGAAGCCCGGACGTGATGCGTGTGCCTCCATCATACAATTACAATTGCATTTTGGATTGAAACAGTCATGCAAAACCCACCAGAGTTATGTTTTTCTAACAAAAGGAAGAAATTGCCTGATGGCTGAATTCACCACTAATACAAAAACCTCCTGCTGGCATCATCCTCACTCAGTGTGTCTTAGGATACTGTGTATTTCGCCACCTAAACTGCACCCTGCCCCTCCCTTTAAAATAAAGGCCATTAAACCTTACCAGAGAAATGCAGGTATTAATCATTTGTGCTGTCCCATTCTTTCCACTGTCTATGCAAGTTGATTTCTCCTGGCATTTCGATTTCAAGAGAAAGATCCATAGTTTCAAATATTCCCCTAGAGCTAAAGGAACACTCAGAGCACGAAAATTCTTTTTAAAAAATACCACCTTTTGGGGAGTAGGAAAGGAAATAAGCTGCCTAATCTCACGCTACAGATTATGAGGAGTTAGCTAAAAATAAACCCATTTTTTCTCTGAAGGTCTCTGCCTTTCAACAGCCCTTTCCAACTGGAATATTGTATGTGCTTTAGAATATTCATTAATCTAGTTTCATAAAATTTACACTACCCATGGGCTATTGAAGGTCAGTAAAAGTATCCACGTATGAAGCAAAATGAATATACCAAGACAGTGACTTGCCCAAAATCAGAAGCAGAGACTCTTTCACCATAGACAGAAAAAAAGCAAATCTTTTCATGTTCAAGAATGCGTCTTAACCACAAGACTATCCTTTGATGCAGCTTGGTCCTTCACAGGAAGGATTAATCAAATAATATTGCATTTCCTATATTAAATATCTTTCACTGCAGTGGAACTTCATTGCACGTACATCTGTATGTAGAGGCAAGTTATAAGTAATTAATGTGATTACCTACAATACGTATCAAGCCTGCGATAAATTACATATGCCAGTCTCATAATGCATCCGCTGGGATACTGAAATGTGATTTAGCAGATAAAACACACTGATTATTTAAAAGGGTTATGAAATTTGGAAGCTACATTAAATTATACATTGAGCCACTGTGTTTGGGGGTGTGTGCATACTCCTACAGTCTCTGTGTACGAATCAATCATATTGTCTGTTAAGACCCTACATGTGCATAATCCAGAGCACGAGACTGTACAAGGAGTCAAAGCTTTTTGATACAGCACAAAATAGCTGGGTTTTACCAGGCGCTCTGGGCTTGGTCCTAAAAGCAGGATAGATGTACTATGGGCATTTTCTAGGAAAAAATACACGATACAGGAATGCATTATACACCAAATCTGCACCGCCTGACTGAGAACTGAAATAGCAGCTCAGTGCGTGTGTGCACACGTGCATGTGTGCACGTTCATCTGAGTTCTCACCCATTTCTGCTGCAGACTTACTACATCCCCTCTGGTGCATCAGGTGCTTGGACCTCACTGAGCTGCTTGGCTGGCTCTTCGTTGAGGAAGCAGTATGGCAATCATCACTCAGGAGAGAAGCAGCACTTCAGACTAAAATAATACAAAAGAACTCTCCTCATGCTACCCATTCACGGTATTTCTGATCCATCTCACACTTCATAAAGCCAGGTGAAGGCTTCTTACACACAGTTCTGCCCATACTCTGCAGTCCTGACTTCCATCCCAGTGCTATTTTCTCTAATGCAAGGGCTGCGAGGAAAGTCTGACAGGTTTTCTAATATATGCCAGCTGGGACCCAGCAACCTTTTCTTGAAGTAACTGTGGGAAAATACTGGAGGATAGACATTGCTGACCGCTGCTTTTGAGAAGTAGAGGGAAAGACTTTGA
>JAVJGJ010000060.1:66041706-66063738 GCA_035590215.1 Microhierax caerulescens | reverse complement strand
AGCTGGGACCCAGCAACCTTTTCCCACCCCCACCCCCCCACAAGAGTTTTTTTCTGGATACTCAGGTCTTCTGATAATAAAACATCTAACTCTCTGTGATACCGTATCTTTTATGCTGCTGGCTGAATAAATGAATATTGATCTAGTCCATTCACATTGTCAGTACAAAAGAACAGGAAAGCTTCCACCCTGAAGCAGTGTTAAAAATCCTTCATACAGGACAAGAGTCCCACGCACATTCAGCACACAACACACACACATTGCTACCACAATCCCACTAACTGACCAAATGGTTTTCTTCAGATTACATTCAGTATCTGGTCACTCAAATTTAGAAGGCACCAGCAGAAACAGGACAGTTAGGTACGCAAAGCAGGGGGAGTTATGAAACAGGAGAGATTAATTTTGTACAGCAAATCCTTGGTTTAGCCAAAACAAAGAAAGGATAAGGTAGAGGCATGAGAAACAGGGAAGCATTACATAGCACATATCCGTCACACCTCCACATAGTAGGAGCAAGAAAACCAGAATATTTTTATATCATCCATAATAACCTGTGGAACACACTACCACAGAGTAACACCAAACCCCAGAGGCACAGCACTATGCAAAATAAGACCGGGCATTTAGGCAGATAATGGAAACCGCTGCAGTCGCAGCATGTACTTACTAAATAGTGTTTAAGCATACTAGACAATACACATAAACCCTCCAAAACACGTGCAGAAATACTAGGTAAGAGAAGATGACTATCAGTGGAGATGTGGTGGATGGAGCGAGAACCTCCATCTTCAGCTCCCCTTTTCTACATCAACTGTAGCAGCATTGTTAATACACCAGTTTTGATAGCAGCCTTTCTGAGAAGTACCACATCTGATGGTCTTCACTCCAAATTGAAAACAGACATTTTTCCTTCATGAACACTCCTTTTGCTACTGACATTTATTGTCTATTCCTCCACATGACAAATGAGAATGTCAGGTCACAGCAGCACGCCTGTTTTGGCTGCCTGTTACCTCCACGCTTAAATGGAAAGCTCCCCTTTTTAATTACTATGCAAAGTGAGATCACGGAAAGATAATGACAAGTAGCACAGAAGTTAATGTATTTAGCTTTTCTGCTGCATTGGGAGGGTCTGCCAACTCTGAGGGGCCTGAACTACCACTAACCTTTTCCACACAAGTTCAGCCCTGCCATTCCCCACTCCAGAGCGCTCTCCCTTTTCCTGCAAGCACCTTGCCTGTATCTTCACAGCTTTTCCTAAGACATCATTACTTGCGCAGAAAGAAAATGTCAACACAAATTACCTAATCATTTCCCAACGGACTAGCTCATCCCTAAAAAGGATCATAGTCCCATAGGAATGACGGACTGGGATCTCCAGATTCTGTGTTATCCTCCCACCTTGATAGGGAGGCCGGCTCCCACCGCTGCAGGAATTGGTGGAGCAAGAGGACAATACACCATTTCTCTTCCTAGTTCTGCCACTAAGCATTCTACCTCCCCTTAAAAACACTTAAACATGTATAGACATGCTTAAACAATTCCCTCTAAGCATAATTCCCAGCAGAAATCCTGAAGTCCCAATCATGTTTTCCTGCCTGATGACAGAATTAATGCGAGCTTGATCTATCAGCCCGCAGAGATCAGTGCAAAGAGCGAGCAGTTCCACTCAAAAGTACTGATTCATCAGTGCTCTATTTAGTTAAGGTGAGTGAATTTAAATGTATTATTTTGTTAGGGTTTCTTTGGTTTGGTGTTTTTTTCCAGTTTTCTGTATCCCCTTCATAATTTGAAAAACCATCCACTCATCTCTCCCTGGGTGGATCAAATCTCTACGAACTCAGCACAGCAGTCATCTAAGTCCACACAAAGGAGCACCAGACAGTACTATGGACCGCACTTACCAAGTCCTGAACAAACATATCTCTTCAGATTAATATTCCTAAGCATTCCTGAAAAGTAATTTTCACATTCACTCAGTCATGAATTATCTTGCAGAGTTACTAGATGGAGCTGGAGCACACAAAAGAGCAGTGGAAGTTCTGTGGATTTATGATAATACTTACACATACAGACTGTAAGAAAACAGAAATTTTAAGTGTCAAAAAATTACTTTTCAGCAAAACTTGTAACATTGACACATTCATATAACTAATTGTTACCAGAGGAAATCACTGGAAATCAGATCCTTAAAAATTCAGCCTTAATGACAGGCTCACAAAGCATATCTCTCACGATACATCAGTGTCTGCTGCAGGCTAGAGAGGCAGCGTGGACTGGGAGTTCCCGGCTACGGGGCATAGAGTATAAGTACACAGCGTATATGTACTATACATATGTATATGTACATAGCACACTGGCTGGCTGCCAGCCAGAGCACTAAGATAGGAAGCCATCAAACAGTTGTTGCTCTAGAGGCACTGTCATACCACGTCTACGCCGCAGTAACTACATTATTAGTCAAAATATATTCATTTTTGAAGGAATTAATTCAGATGTTCTATGAAAAGTTGGTTTTGTAGCTTTTTTGACAAAAACATATATTGGGTCAACAGTGAATATTTTTACATGTTTCCATTGTAAAATAAGTTTCTCTAAGATCTCAAATGCCATTAGTTCAAGTTCCTGAAAATCTTCCTACTTATGATGGTACTACTGCTTTGTCCCATATTAAACAGCTGTTAGGTCTGAGCTCCCGACATGCTGGAAGAGGTTGATGATTTCTTGTCCAGAACCATCTCTGGGTTCTGTCTTGCTCTTTGGTTCATTTGTAGGTTTGTACTTGTACAGGGGGAAAGGTTAAGCTGGCGAAAACAAAGAGCAGTTTCCTTCAGGAGGTTCTAGGAGCATTGTTCCTCAGGACATTTGGAATGAATTGAACAAAGACAAGGAACAGTAGCAAAAAATCCTAAACCTTTTTATCTGTTCAGTAATGGACCCAACCCTCAGAACCTTGTCCAAAACCAAGCTTACCTCTGGAATGACACTCTTATATTTTGCTTTTCTACTTTATAACTTAGTCACACACTTTCTTCTATGTCCCCTTGGGTGAAACACTGCCCACTATTGTAGCAAAGAAATGCAAGGTTCTGTGGGTCAGTAGTTCAACACTGAAGGATAGGGGGGGAAAAGGCCCCAAATTCACTTGAAACAAAGGCAATTTAAAGAGTTAGGAAAGTTTTACTGAAAATTTCAGCTGGTGCAGGGCACTGGACGTTTCATTTCTGCTTTTACAAAAAGCTGTGAATGACTTTACTGAACAAATTTAAGCACGAACATTGCATGCCTTACCCAATCCTGATCATTTTTTGCACATAATCACAAATTCTGATGAATAAACTCACTGAGAGACAGGAAATATTTTTTCTGAAGCTTGGAAAGGGAATGTAGCTTCCCTACAATAATCCCAGAGGCCAGTGGCAGAGCCTGAACCGTTCCCTGCTTCTACTAAAACCCTGACAGAGACAAAGCTTTATATTTCTTCCCAGCAAGCGGTTGGGATTTTGGTTTGCTAATTAATGTTGCAGCATTTGCTCCTGTGACACTGCAGTTGGTGCAGGTTAAGGCTACAGAGTTCAACACATCAAACTGCACAGCACGTTGGCACTTCGTTGGAAATCTGCGGTACTATTTACTGCACCAGGATCTACTTGGCCCGACAGATGGGGCACAACTAGCGTCCTTCAGGAAGATGAGAGGAAGATGACAAACAACACCTTCTACCAGTACAAAGACTCATTGGAAAACCAGAAAATAAACCCGTATGTAGATCAGAAAAAACATGGAATAAAGCTAGCCACCTTCAGTGTAGTTTAGCAAGTACAGCTCTGTGTCAGGAGAGACAGCAGGTGTGAAGTGTAATTACTTTTTTTTGCCCTCCAAACTCTGTTTGTGTTTTACAAACTAGGACTGACATGTGAACAAAGACTGAAAAGAAAAAAAAAACCAAACAAAAACGCAGGCAGCAGCTATGCAAATAATGAGCAGCCCTGGTTTATCACCATTGCTTGTATGAAAACCCAGTCTACAACCAGCTGGAAAATGCAGAGTCTGCCACACTATGAAGCAGACCTGAATTAATGGCAAGAGCAATAGCTAAGATACTCTGCACAGCCAGTTAATTTATGTTTATTTACAGCTTATGGGTTTTTTTGTCAAAAATACACCTGCCCGAGAAAACAAAATTGTCTGCGTTATTCTGCACCCAAAGGCCTCATGGCATTTTATGAAAGCAGGCAGCACCATTAACTTCTTTTTTACAAAGGAGGGAACCTAAAGCATAACGAGTCATCTCAGACCAGCAGTGGCAGAGCTTAGCTCTGCTGCTCTAGCCCTTGCCCATGCTGTGTTTCTCTAATCTCTCTCTCCCTCTTACAAGTATGAACAAAATTTATTTCTTCAAGGCTTCAGTGGGACTGAGCAAGAGACAAATGCAGTTTTAGATGAAGATGGTGGGACATAAGATCCAGAGAAGCCAAACAGATTAGTCAGCCACCTAGCCACTAAACTCTACAGAGGTCTGTGGCACAATACACAAAACAAGGGAAAAAATGCTTCTAGTTAAACATAATACACCACATTCAGGATTCTTATGCAGGTGAAATAACCACAGGAGTCACAAATGCAGGATTTGCTTTTCACTTAAATAGCTACTTAATATATCTCAGGAAATTGTAAGATAGTCTTTGTATAAATAAAAATTATTGCACTGGGAAATGCGTATCATCAAGGCCTGCTTAAAAATGTAATGCAGCATCGAAGATGTTATCCACAGTATTTGACCAGCACACTGAAAAGACATTGTAAGAGGCACAACATGCACCTGCTGTGTTTAGAGGGAGCACCACCACAGATCGCTCTGGCCTGCCCAGTTTCCTCCCTCCCTTGTTCCCTAATTTGGACCTAATTAGAAAGTTTGAGAGTTGCCAAAACAGCTCCCACACACTGAGTTGCTATTACCTTACAACAGTTTCTGTTCATCCCCTGTAGCTTGGCTCTAGCACGCTGCAAATCATGAGCTCGCTGCTTTCCTCTACGAGCCCAAACAGCAGCTCGGGGAGGCAAAGGAATTATCAGCTACTCAGGACTACAGTTGCCCAATCCCTCACATTCCGAGAACTTACCCTCGGCCATTTCTCAGTTTGCCACGCTATGAAAACACAACTTGGCAGGTTCTACAGTTTTCTGTGAGGCAATTCCAGGATTTTCACGCTTTGGAACAAGACTTGAATTTAGCAGATGCACAGCACTGGTACCCAGGATGCATCTTGTAGGCCAAGTTCTTGTACTAGAAAAAACTTGTTGGTGAGTCTTACAAGTATAAAGCTATTAAAGCTCAGTAGCTGTGCTCTAGGATGGAATGCTCCCAGCCTTGCCCCTGGTAAAATTAGTTACTAAATATCTTCTTAGACCAGAGAGAAAAATTAAGTGTTTCATATAGACTGTTGCCAAAAGTTAGTCCTTTCAGGACTGACCACACATATCCAGCTCGCTCCTCTGTAGAGGATCTGGCAGTTATGAGGCTGCCACAATTAACCTTTGGATCTTGTTAAATGAAACATGAAGTCTCACCATAAATTTCAGGTCCGATACATTAGGATGCTCATTCATCACAGTGAGGACTGAAGCCCAATCCCTTCCCCAAATCATGCAAGACTTCAATGCTCTATATGAGGGTCATTACAATGCGATTTGCTTTTTTAAGGTGTGCAGCATATGTCTGTGTCTCACTACTCCACCACAGGCAAATATGTCTACTTGTCTCTCACTTCTCAGAAAACATTTCCTAAATTCTTTCCTTTTCAATAATGCTAAATGGAACGGGTTTGATATTTCAAACAAAATTAATAGAAGAAGAATTTTGCTTCCTACCTACTTGTCTGCAGCATTTACCATGGATAATCTGGGGAAACAACTGAGGTATTTCCATAGCTAGACAACTAAAAATGACAGAACCTAGGACGAAAATACCTGGCAAAACATCTTGGGTTTTGTATGTTGTTCTCAAGAGTAAAAGTTAGGTGGGAGATATATGCATTAGAAAAGGGGTGGGGGTGGGGGAATTTAAGAATGGTGCGGTAGTATTCTTCCTGGTACATACAGCAGCCCTGTGCTGTGGGTGGATTGCCCAGAGCTCCACGTGTGATTTTAGAATGCTTGATGAAGTTTATAGACCAGGAAGAGCCAAGTTCTGGATGCAGCCAGGAAAAGAAATCACAAGTTGTGTTTGATATGTGACAGAGGATTTCAAGTTGGTGACACGCTTCCAGGCGTGCAAAGAGAGTGCCCAGGTTCTTAACAGGCCACAGGTAGCCTTTCCTCGCACACCAGCCCCACTCTGTTCATCCTAGACCCAGCTTCTTCTCCGCCAGAAGCTGCTGCCCCCTTTCCAAGGCATCAGGACGTGGGACACACTGAAGTGCAGCCCTGCAGGATCACAGAGACCTGCTCAGTCCTGTCCTTTCGCACTTTGCCAGAGCTTCAGGGCCTTGTGTCACTGATGCTCACACTTCTGCTGCCTTCAGGCTCACCCCGCCCTGAGCAGCACAGGCCCCGTTGTAAGGTTTAAAACAGACATGCCATTACATACAACTCCCAAAACTCACTGTTGCCTTCCTGCATCTTCACACTCTGGCTCCTAATTTTGGTGCCCAAAAATTCAGTAGACCCATCTCTGCTTAACACCATTTTTTTGGACCCTCATTTCAAAGAGAGGTCTGTGTTACTGAATTAGAGAGCAGTTTAGTTGTATTTGTCCTGTCAACTTTGTCACCCAAGTAGCCTCTGTACAAGGCTGAAAACACACATTGACATTTACACTGCCATGAAAAACACAAGGTATTGGAGTGCTTCAATGAAGATGTAACCTTAACAGCTTTCAAAACAGAACTAAAGCAGAGGAAAAGCAAACCTCTTCATTAAAATCACTTAGCTGTCAGTGCTGGCCCCAGAATTCTTCTCTCTCCTGTTATTAGTAAATTATTAATAATACAATTCTTACTAAGGGAGCAACTGCCATTCACTTGGTTTGAAAAAAATACAAGAAAGCAGGGAGTATTTAAAATGCTGCTGCAATGGTAAATATCACCTCTGGCATATTTGTCCTGGAAGAACAGAGCAGATTTGGAATACCTAACTGAAATGTGCTACAGGAGATAAGGCTGGCTGCAGAGACTGACATTTAAAAGCAGAAGACACCAAACAAGACATGAAATATCACTGTTGCTGCCTCAAAGCAGAAAGCCACTTTCACAGAGCTGAAGATTTCTCGTCCTCACCCCTTCCCCCTCCCCAGCTCTGACAGACACAGCAAGCCCTTCCCTGATGTCACCAGTAATTCCACCCCCACAAAAAGATTCAGGGTTGCTACAAGTTCATGTAGTTGTTCCCTCCTCCAAATCACGCTGCCCTACATGAAATGAAGCAGCTTGTCCTCCCTCCTTCCATTCCCACTGTGCAAAAACTTGTTCTTCCCTGCCATGTCAACATGTCAAATTCCAGCACACAAGATGCTGGAAACCAGGCGCTCCCCCTGCCTAACACTGCATGGCTGCCTGTGCACCCTGATCTGCTTCTGCCCACTGGCCTCTGAGAAGAAGAGCTAGGAAGCTCATTCTCAACTGGAAGAGAACGAGGGACGGTGCCAGAACACCAGAGCTGAGAAAAAACCCTTGGCACACAAATTAAATCATCAAGCGTTTGGCTGCTCAGGCTTTTGCTGCCTTAGTCAGAAGAAGCAGTGGTGCCTTTGAGCCATCTGATCTGGTGTTGTGAGCAAGCAGCAGGGGAAGTAAATCCAGATTCCATAAACACACAGGTTACACCAACCGCACTTCATGCATGGGCTTAATTAGAAAGTTACAGTTCATTAGAAGAGCACCAATTAGTTATTTCAACTACATTTTTTTTTTTCTATGCCAGGATAGCAAGGCAAAAATTGGGATGCGTATCAGAGCCAAGCATCTTGTGCTGCTGCTCAGTTAAAAACCCCACTGTCATTGAAGGAACAGCCCTGGTTAAAAAGCTGGTTTTGAAAAAACTGTCAGAAAATACAGTGTGGAGTCTCTGGCAGCTTGATCACCAGTCTTGAGCAAAATGGAAAATCCTAACCCAAGAGAAGTAAGATATTTTTAGATATAAGATTTAGATTTTTGGTTTCAGGTTATCAACCAACTTTGTATTTCATACAGCTGCAGTCAGTATCTCTCACTTCCCCAAAACAGGATGGGCCAAAGGAGGAGGCTCCTTTCAGTCAAAGAGATGATACACAGTGTGGAAAGGTACACTGGTTAACCAAAGACTCTCAGCAGACCTGTTTTCCTGAAGCTGTTCTAGCCACTCCTGAGCAAACTGGCACTGCTCAGCATGTACTGCCAACTGAGAAGGTTCTGCTCTACCTTATAATTATGAACATTAAACAGCTGTGCCTTTACATGGAACCCGTTTGGCAATCAGCTTGTGGCATACATTGCACCCTCCCTTAATGGCCTTCAGTCGCAAGATAAAAAGAAAAAAATTACATACGTTTGTGAGTCTAACGGACTGGTTTCTCCCCCCTAGACAGTCACTGAGCTTAGGCTCTTTGGGGTGGTAAGCTCTTGGCACCATTCTGTGCGCTAGGCAAAGCGCGAGGGCTGGAGCACATGACTAGAGCCAATAGGAAGTAGAGCAATACAAACAAAGTGTAAAAACAGCAACAACAAATTTCATAAACACAAAATCAGATCGTGAGATTTCAGATCCCAACTCATCGCTATAACTTGGGGGTGGGGTGGGGGGCAGGGGTGTGCAGAGTGCAACTGAAAACATACATAATGGAGGTAATAACTGAAGACCCCTGCCCCTACAAACTAACTGCTCCTCAATCAGTATTAACGCTGTGTTCTTTGAAGGAAAACAAACAAAACCAAGTAAGAAACTTCTAAATGCCCCGTTTTGCACTTAGGACTTTTTTAAAAGAGGGTTTGCTGGAGTACATGTTGCTTTGTTTTCCAAAGTCTCAGAAAAGCAGCCACTGATTAGGTGTGAAGAAGAGATGCAACATGCACTGTGGGCTGAGTACATCACCAGTGCAGCCAGGAGAACGAACATCTGTTCAGCTGATGGCCTACATGCACCAGCTGGAAGGACGGGACTGTCTACACTGCTGCTTACACTCAGCTGCTTTGACTTTACTGTCAGACCACAGGTCCATCTAGCCCAGCACTCCTGATCCTGCAGTGAGCCATAAATAAGTGATTAAGGAAGTAAGAACAGGGCAAAAAAACGATAGTTCTATCCTCCCACTGTTTTCAACTCAGACTTGCTGTGCAGGGTGTCATTCCTTTGCATTTTGTAGCACACAAGATATTTCTCTTCCATTAAAACCCTGCACCCAATTCTGGAGCAATTTTGTCCATAAGACACAATACACAGAACTAGCGAACTCTGTGGACACTCAAACAGCGCTTCCAGGTGGAAAATCTGATACACAACGTAACACAGAAAAGAAACACTCTGAAGGCTCATGAACTCTTGGTTCATCACATTTCAAAGACGTATGATAGAAGTATTGCTCACATGTTAGAAACATTGTTCATATAAAAATATCTCCCTTGTGGTGTACCCCTGTCTCATAATCAAGAGCCTCACAAAGGAGGTTTGTCTTGAGAATTACTTAACTGTATCCCCAAAAAATAAGCAAGACAACTATGCACAGGTCACAGACCGCAATGGCAGGTATTGAAGGCATGCAATTCTTCTCATAAGTGATTACCCAATCACTTAAGGATTTGTAATAACAAACAAGTGCCCAATATTTTTTTTCTTGTTCCTCAGTGACATGGGTCACGAGTCTCCATTAGAAGCTGCCACTTGGAGGAAATGGCCAGCTTCCCAGTACGTAAGCCCAGCCCTACCAGAATCACCATTCTTCTCCTGCTGTTGTTCACTGAAGTACTCACTGAAGCACACAGCAGGCTATTTCCAAATCAGGGAAGGAGGATGAGGGGCAGGGAATACTCTACACGTTCCAGTACAGTCCCATAATATTTGAGGAACCCTGTTAGAAGACACCTTGCCAACACCAGGTGCCCCTCAGCACCAATTTCCACCACCATAACCTGAGACCACATGGAACATGCTGAGAGACCGGAAAATCTCTCTCCAGAGACATTCAGCTCAAGATCGAAATGCAGAAATGACACTGGTTGCACAGGAAGTCTGACACACAGGACAAAGAAAATGACTGCAGTGGCATCAGCCAAGTCAAAAGAGAAGATGCTCCTCAGATTACCTCAAGTAATTTGCCTTGGCCGGCTCACCTATAGGAGCAGAAGCACTAGGAAGAGTGTTAGCAGCCTTTCTCAGAGATCCAGGTGTTGTTACACAACTGGAAGACAAGGAAGAGATGAGACTGGGGGTCAGCTACATTGGTAGATTGACAGAGTCCTAAGGTGACTCCAGAGTAGTCATTCATCAGGAGCAAGGTACCGCAGCACAGCAGGGTATGCAGGAGCCCAGGAAAACATGAGGGCTGAGGAAAGAGCATATGAGCATATGCTTGACCACGATGGCCTGCCTATGCTTTCCTGTATCTTCCGTTAATGTTATGAGCTCTTCATTTCTACAAGTGCTGAATTCATTCCATTTGAGTTCTAAAAGACTCTAGTCCAACAGTGAGATCTCGTTGAAATTGCTGCTGGGGCTTTACCAAGGTGCAAGTTCATGTCCTCAGCACCTAGCTCGTGCTTTTGGGCATTCAAGTAAAATCACCCTTTCATCCCTTTCATTTGTTCCACTATTTTAAATAAATAAAACGCCCTCTTGCCAGTCACATTCCCAGAAATTACCATTATTTTAGGAATGGCTTTGAAAATGCCCACAAGGCAGGTTCTTCCAGAGAAGCGTGAAGACAATCCTACATTTTAGGTACCAGTTTGAAATATAGCTTACTTTCTGCAACTCCTGCTTAATTCTGCATCCCCTAGGATGACTGCAAATTAGGGTGATCTCAGCAGATACTTCAGGCTCATGCTACAGTGAGGCTGGTGAGAGAAATATCCTCTAGTTTTAATCAATCTGCTAATTGTGTAGGGAAATAGGGAAAGGGTGTGGGAAGCAAACATGCAGATGTGCACTGTGATGCATAAAGCTGTCCACCTTATTTTTCAGTAGCTTCCAGCTCTTCCGCTTTTTTTTGGAACTGCTTATAGATGTTGGCAGGGAGGGAAGGTAAAGGGAGGGAAAAAGGATTAATCACAGCTATACACTTTTTTCCTCCCTTTTACACTGAAGTTCTCCCCAGCAAGACCATTTAGATTGATGCGGCTCTAGAAATAGACTGGGCAATTAAAATGAACTCACCAGAGTACTTTGAAGAAAGCAGCCCTCCTGGAGAGGGATCTTTCCCTCGCCTCCAGACTTGCATCCCATTGAAGAAGTGAACATCCCTGTGTATCAAGACAGCCTAAAATAGTAGGGGACTGGTTTCCATTACCCATGAATTTTACCTGTTTCCACAAATCTGTACTATACTCCCTAACCATCCTTACAAAGACTTTCTCTTTCAGTATGTTTGACTAGTACCAGCCTTTTAATTCCCTTTACTTCATGGAATGCTAGGATTCTCCCAGCTGTGCAGAATCATTTCAGGTCTTCGCAAAGCACACCCTAGCAAATTAACTGTAAGTGCATTCAGTGAATCGCTATGGGAGACCACTAATAGTGCAACTGAAGAAGGAGGGCAACTAGGGAACTACCAGGCACTCCAGAAGCACTGAGGACCAATAATATCAGACAGAAGAAATCAGGGGAAGCCACAGGTGGTCAACTAAGAAACAATTTATAAGGCTGGTGGCTTTTTGTTGGGGTTTTTGTTGTTTGGGGTTTTTTTTAATAATATGGGGTAAGAATCAAAGCAAGTGTATTTCTGAGTGAATCAACCTCACTATTAAAATGTACAGGTTGTCCATCTCTTGCAGCCAGCAGCTCAAAAGCAACAAGTAAGCAGAGGTCAGCACCGCTATGAGGGTGTGCCACACCGTAATTTGAGGGAATAAGTGGTAGGATTGGCTTTCCGTTCTCTCCTACTGAAAGGCTAAGAAGCATCAAGAAAGAATCAACAGATCTAAGACAGCCATGGCATTAAGTCTCTTCTGGCATGAGATGACCTTTCAGAAAAACACACTGGAAACACTGATAGTCACTGAACACAAATGCAATTACGTGGTGCTGCCAGTCAGAACAAATAGGCGGCCACACTGTACTGCGGCCACCGCAGCAGGTGAAGCAGAACAGAGCCGGCCCAGGAGGCTAGGCCTTAACCAGCAATTTCAGAGTTCCCACTGTCATCCACACTTTACTTCCACTCCGGGTGACCCAGTGCAAGTTTTCTAATGTTCCAGGGATGTTCCTGTCCTCACCTTTAAGCTGGGTTTGCTTATTGTAGGATTATTTCATTTTTTTTTCCCCCTGGGTTATGCCTATGGGTTTGCTTTTGCATACGCTAAGGCTCAGGAACGCCTTAGCGCCTGATTGCGGATGAGGAGGATTTGTTGAAGGACAGAAACCATGACAAAGCTTATGCCCAGATTACACCTCCTTCTACCCTCTTAAATACATAGCCTTCGCCGTGCTGCCTGTGACAGTTTGGCCTGGGCTTCAATGCAAACCCAGGTACAGCCTGCCTTTTACCAAGAGACCGAGAGAGCAGCAGGTCAAACAACATGAGGACACCAGCCACCTGAGATGCTTTCCTACATCTCCACCCACGTGGAGCAGCTAGGCAAACATCAGCTTACGCAGTCACGACTGCCAAGCTCAGCAGGTTGTACGTTGTTCACCCTCCTCCTTCGGCAGCCTCTTTACCAATATCCTTCTGTCCGTGGCAGGAAGATCTGCAACTTAAGCCCTGGTCATCCATTATGTACCATTCCCCCACACCTCACGCTTCTTTGTGAAGCCTGTGGCCAAACAGTCTTCCTCCTGCTATCGGCCTCTCTCCATCTCTCCTTTCTCACCTTTTTCATCTGTATTTTCATCTCAGTAGTGTCTGTCAGTGAGCCAAAGCTTGCTCTTCACTAGCTCAAAGTTAGATCAGTTCAGATCAGTTCAACAAACACAGAGATTCTTTAAAGGAAGAGACAATCACACAACAGAGCACACCAGCCACCCCAGCCGAAGTCTGACAGGTAGTTTGTACAGCCATGACCGCCTTCTAAAGCTCAGGACTGGGTGCTAGGAAATGTGCCTTCTACTGGTTTGGCTGAAGACACATATGACGACAGACAAGCCATTTAAGCGCTCCCTATTTGCTTTTCTTGCCTAAAAAATACTAAAACACTTTAAAAGCAATCAGCTACAGCTTTGTGACTTGGCTGTATCTAGAGGACAGCTAGAGGTCCATGGAAGCAGTGAGCACAGAAAGCCAGTCCTTCGCCTTACTGCTGGAGACAACACAGTGATCCGTGCATCAGCCAGCTCATCACCAGAGAGCCCCTCACTAAGTCACTGAAGCTTTTGCAGCGCTCCAAACAGCTTCAGGTGGAAGAAAACTAATAACTCTACTGTGTGACATTGTAGGGTTTCCAATCCCATTTCCTACCAACAGATCTTTCTTAGGTCCATAAGGGTCTAATGAACACTGTGAAGCTGAGCTGTACTAGGAGAGCTACTAGCAGTGCAGCCAGCCAGACCAGACCAAATGGCTTCCAGAAACGAGCATCCCAGCCATCGGGGGACAAGGTCTCCAGTAAAAGTTAGGAACTTCAGAGAAACCCTAAGGTGAAGGTTCATGACTGTCCCTGAGTAACATCACACAACAGAAGCCAGAACTGCTAAGAAATAAGTTTCTGAAGCCTCTTCTGGAAGGCCAAGCAGCTCGTGCAGCAGTGTGAACATGCATGTCATCAGTTCCCTCTGGGAAAGCAGTGCCACAGTTTGTTGTTTTGTTTCAGGTTTTGCTGACTTGACTGCCTGGAATAATAAAACCAGACAGAAGCTCTAATTTTATAGGACAAGTGCAGTGTGTGAAAGTGAAGAGTGGAGACAAAGCAGTGTGGCAGGGAAGGGAGATAACTCCTGAGATGTTGTTCAGAGGACTCCAGGCTGAATAGGACAAAGACTTGCCAGAATCCTTGGTACAGGGTGGAGCGGAGCATGCAGTGAAGACAGGAAGGTATACGAGCACAACACAAGGAATGGGGCAATGACATGAAGAAAAAAATCTCACTCCAAAAGGACAGTGTCTTTCGAAGTCAAGCATCTGCTTAACAGAAAGAACACCCTCACATCCATTCAAGCATCTTCACCTGTCTTCAGGGTTGGGCACAGGCTCACTCATGAGGTAGCTATGGCTGGGTCTGGGTGCCCAGGGCCAGCACCCAGAGCGGGGCTCAGCAGGAAGGTGAGAAGGGATTTTCTGAGCCTTTTCACTATAATTAGCATTACATGAGCAAGAAGAAACAGGCAGATATATCTCTAAAACTTTTTCATAATATTGGGAGTAGAAGTGATGACTAAACCCCCAGTATTTCCAATGAGCAATGTAGCCATAAAAACCCTTTGCAGTTCCATTCAGGGAGATCAGAGCACCTGCCAGTAAAGTCTATGCAATTATTATATTTGTATTTTATAGAGAGGGCAGTATAAATTAACACTACGGAGGAACAGGCATAGTACAAACATTTTTAAAGTCTAGACGCCCAACCTCAGGAATCTGAACAATTTTCAAAGAGCATCAATAAGCAAAGCTCCAGATGCTCCTACACTTCAAAAATGCAGCTATCGTCATGGCTGCCTACTTACAGAATAGCAATGACAAAAACAGTCCTGCTAACCTCCTCTAACTCACTTCTACTTCCTTTCCCAATATTAAGAAATGGAGTGTCTACAGGACACTTAACTTCAAAGAAGCTGAGATAGTGCATAGGGCTCATTTAGGCCGTGTAGGAGAGGGAAAGAAGTTACTTTTCAATTAAATGATAAGACAAACATTTCAAGGAATCAGCTCTTTTTTCCTTAAATTATAGCCCTAATTCAGTCATTACACATAATTATTAAATTTGCTCAAAATGATTAGATAGGCTTTACTTATAAAAAAGAAATAAATGGGGCTGCCAATGTTTGCATGTATCACTATTTAAAATAAAGACCAAAAGCCTGTTTGTGGGAGCATGGGCACACATACCCATTTCAGACAGTTACGTTTCTCAACACACTAAATAGCTAATGGAAGATGCCAGCTAAGTGTATGTAAGAGGTTTTGATGGGTACTATGGGTACTATTCACAAGGACCATGTTGGACAATCTAGTATACATATTTGTGTTTAATTAAAATAAACAAACAAAAAAAACCCTAACCCAACCAACGAACAAGCAGAATTTAGAGCAATAATTAGTTATTTTCAATAGGCAAAATCAGTAATGTTACAGGCAATGCAAAAGCACTGCAAAATGCTCTGGAAAGCACAGACTAAAGAGAAATTTCCAGAACTGATCAAAGCACTTTCCTATCAGTAAATACAGACAGTGAAAATATCTTTCATTATGAACTCTGCCACTAGGACATATGCAGGAGCATATATATTCCCCTCATTGGAATCTATTTGCTTCACTAGCGATAACAATTGTCGCATTTGAAAGGTGCAATCTTAAGCATGTAGGAAAGATTATTTCTTAATTATCAGGAAAAATAAAACTACCTAAAAATTCTTTCTCCTCCTCGATCTCTATTCCACTCCTATATGATGCACTTCAATGTGAAATATGATGTACTTCCACCAGTTTTTTCACAAAAGAAATGAAAAGAACAGCTGAAGAAGGGTGCTTGCTGTGCAGAGCAGTAAGCTTTCCAGGTCTTACAAAACCAACAGGCTCTTACATATCCACTAGTATGCTTACCGTAAAGCATTTATGACCAGATAGAAAGCTGCTCCTAGATACTCCTAAGGATCAAAAAGCAAACCTTAAATGTTACAGAGCCCTCCTGTGAAGCGATGGTTATTCCTGCTTTTGGGGAGGCACAGAAGGCTGAAGTGGCCAAAGCTGCACCATGGGCTGGCAGCTGCACCAAGGACAGGCGGCGCAGGAGGACCAACAGCCACTGTGGCTGGGCAGGGCTCTTCAGGCACCAGGGGAGGTGACTGGCCTGGCATTTTGAATCCCCAACACCAACAGGCACCCAATTAACTCACCTCCTGCAAAAACTGCAGAGGCTGCTGAAGACTCAGGCAGTGACAATCCTTGTTTATTCAGCAAGGCCACTTAACTGGAAGGGGTAACACACCAAGGGCTCACCACAATTAATTGACACATGAATTGACAAACCATTGCCTCTGGCTTGCTTGACGCCAGCTGCTGAGGGTCCTTGCGGACTCCTTGGCTGCCTGCTAGCCATCGAACACGACGTCCCGCTGCAGCTCTCAGGCTGTCCTGGGAGACAAGACAAGCACTTTTGCAGAAGGATTCACCAGAGAACCTGCTTGTGTAACTTCGCTGTTTCAGCCTGTCTGTCATCAAATATCACATCTAACCCAGGACTTCTGCAGAGGGAAAGCAGCAGGCTCCATTTGGAGCTCTGGGGAGGCAAAATGGAGGCTTTACAGCAGCTAGGGACCGAGGGAGAATATTAAACACTTCATGCCTTATCCAGCATCTTTTCAAATTAGCCTGACTGCCTTATTTGCTCTATTCAGACAGAACAAAGAGCTGAAATGTTACAAAGCATCTGCAGCAGTCCAAGCCCAACTGGCACCCTCCCCCTCCTGCCAAGCTGGGCCATTGCTCTGCAATACTCATGCAGAAGGCAAACGCGGGCAGAATGGCATATGAGCACCTCTCTGCTAATCTTCCACTACATGGTGCTGGTAACATCCCTCGCTGCATGCCAGTCTCCAGCGGAATCACTCCCACCATAACAGCTTTCCGTGGCTAGAATCCTTTTTAAGTAAGGCTTTCAACTGAAAAAATAAGGCTTCCCTTTTTCATCAAGAACCTATAAAAAATCTCACCAGATAAACCACCTGCAATTAATTATAAGGCACACAAGCCTCATTTTCAAATCAAAATGGAAAAAAATGTGTTAAATGCACAGGGGTGGTTTGACTCAATTCAAGGATAAGTCAGTAAAAATCTACAGCTCATGATATACAGAGCAGGCCAGAGGCTGGAATGATCTCATAGACCGTTTGCAGCTTTAAATTAACAATTTCATAAGACACTTTCTCTTCAACACTTCACCCCTCCAACCTACATCCCCACTTCCTCACCCCATCCAGTCAACTGATGCCTGTGCCCAAATCAAACCATGGGAACTACACAACCAGCTCACCCTGCCCTGCCCATCCCTGTGCATATTCCTCCCAGCCCCAGCTGGTTCACCAGAACACAAGCACTGGGAATTGCAGGTACCCAGTATAAACTGAAGCTAGGGTTTTCCACAAAGCAGCCCTAAGAAACTTTCTTGCAAACAGGGCAGGGAAGTGTAAGGGGTTCACTGTTTAATTAGAGCAGCACGAGGCATTGCAACTGATTTGACACCCTGATCGCTCCAGAAGTCCCCTGCAGAACAGAGAGGCTTGCAGCACAGTCCCTCGGGATGTTTTCCAGTAAGAAAAGAGAAACAGAAGGAAGTGCACATGGTGCAAAGGCCTCAGCATGAAAGGAAGGAGAGAGTCCTTCAGAATACCTGAATTCAGAATACAGAATTCAGAAAAACTGAATTTGGGATGGTAGCGGTAATTTTCAAATCAGAGCAGCCTTTCCGCCATATTATATAACTTTAAAAAGCTTGTTGTTAGCCTCTGCTGTCTCTTTGACTCCAAACAGCGATGAAAAAGTAGCCCTGGCATCAGTGATTATTAAAGGATGTCCCCCACAGTTTTGGTTCACCCCAGATGCAAAGAAACCCCTTACAGAAAAGCCTGCTGGTAAGCTCAGCGAGAGACACACAGGGTAAGCCAAGGTGTGACTATTCTGACGTGCTTCTCCATTACCCATGCCACTGCTCCTTCACCAGGCCAACACACCCCAAACTCCCCTCTCCTTCCAGCCCACCACCTTCCCTGCACTTCTTTGGAAACTCTTTATTCTTTGTCTTTAACTTCCTTGAATTAAACATTCCCTGCTCCCACTAGAAGAAGAAGAGCAGGAAGGACTATGAAGAAAGTTTAGAAAAGCTAGTGTTGAGTTAGACAACATCAGGTGGCCACGGAAGGCAGAGCTGCTTGTTTTACACCCCGCACACTGCTCGTGATCCATCTCAACAGCATCACATATTACTGCCTGCACTGGAGCAGCCTCAAGACCTCTACAGTCTATCAACCCTTTGCCTTAAGACTTGCCACATGCTTTCTGTAACTGCAGTAAATGAAGAATTTAAAATCTTTTACTGATCTGTTCACAGCTTTTGTTCAGTCACCTTAAAAACAGCTGCTGCATAAAGGTTGCCATGGTTTAATTGCAAGTAAAGCATTTTCCTCTCCATTAGAGTCTTCCTCTTAAAAAATGTGAATAAATGTCTAACATAGAGCAACCCTGGAAAGGTAAACATTTTGAAAGATGAGTTTCAGTGACTGCTGTTAGCTGATGCCTTCAGAAAGATTTACTCTTTCAAAACAAGGTTCATGAAGGAACTGTGGCAAGACATCTTCTGATGAAGACTTGTTCAAGCCCACCAGACACCAATGTCTCCACTTTCTGGGCTTGCACTAACAGTTGCCTGTCTTCTCAGAGGAGTAAGCTGAGGGATACATTGACTTAGTGAACATTTTTGAGTGGTTACTCATATGAAATGAATATCTCAATTTCAGAAATAGATGGAGAAATGACCATATGACCTAAGTGATGTTTTAAAAAAATACAGGCATTGATAGTTTCACATCATGAAGTACATGCTAAGGACGACTCAATTTCATTTCAAGTTAATCTAAGGTATATGAGACTCCTTCCCAGAGAATTGCAGTTTGAAATAATATCCAGCTCCCCAAGCTCACATTAAATCTCATGAAATCTGATAGAATATAAAGTAGTAAACCGTTGTTGTTGTTACACTGTAAAATTTTGCATCTGTAAGACTGCTGTCATCTTAATAGACAGAATAACATCCAGAAAAAAATAACATTTTCATCCTTTCTTGTTTGTAGTCCCTTAAGTCTACTGCTAACATGTCTGAAGTTCTTCTAGGCTTTTCCTCACCTTATTGTGAGGCAAGAGAGAGTGATCAACTACAGCAGAAAGCATATGCAAAAAAAAAAAAAAAAAAAAAATCTTTTAAGTTTTGAATCCTGTGTTATTCACATCAACTTACCCCTCAGCAGTAAGACAGCACTCAGTTCCCACTGATCTGACCTGCAGTTCCTCCCCATTCATGATAGGTAGCTCTTCATTGTTTGAATAAAAGACCTAATAAAACTGATTTATCCTTTACTGCCTTCTGTTTGGTTAGTTATGGTCCCATTAGGTTTGTTACAAGAAATACCTCAAGCTGCTTCCCTAATTCAAACACGCACAAGGCTGTCAAAAGAGACTGTGTCATCAAACCTATCGATATATTAGTTACAGCGATGAGTCTCAGCAGCTTTTGCAAGAACCGAATGCCATAGCAGGTCATCAAGACTAGTTCAGACTTCTCATAGGCCTTCCTATATTATCACTAGATGTAGAGCTATAAATCACTTTGAGAAGTCTCTGTTTTTCAAAGCTATAAGAAAGATAAGCAAGAGTGACTGAGTTCACAAGGCAGAAACAAATAGCCCTTCTTTAGCTCCTCAGCCTTCCCACGTACTGTCACACCAGAGTACCCAGCCCAAAGACCAGCACTCTGAGCTGAACTCTCCCCTCTTAGTCTTCTGCACAGTCAACCTCAAAGCTTCCACCACTGCCACATGCACAACACACAGAGCAGCTCTGCAATGAAGAGTTAATTCCCTCGCATCAGCCACAGACCAAAGGACACCCTCAGGCTGCTCTCTGGAGATCCAAGTGCACCCCTGGGACCAGTGCTTCAGCTCCCATGCCTGGCTTCCATAAAACAGCCTCTGTTCATGGGTTTCTCCTGCTCCTGACACAGTTATACCACGTGCCAGTGGCAACTGAGACTGTAACAATTTACAGATAATGTTCATGTTTTGTCTCCCATGTTTGCCCCTTGTGAAGAGACCTTCAGACAGCAACACCACACAGGGCTGTGTGAAAAACATTTCTTCAACAACAATGTCCTTTCCTCTCCTCAGCAAAATGCCACAGGCTTTTAGAAGAGCAAGTGCAAGGGAGCAGAGAATAGGATCTGCTGATACCGAGCCCCCCAGCCCCCGCTGTGCTGAGGAAGGAGGTCAACACATGACCTCCTCCCTCCAACACTTGGCTGGAGGCTGGGAGAGTGCTGGACAGAAAGTATACTAGAAAGTGTCTTATACCCTGCCTTGTTTTCGTACTCTCCCAGAAACATCCACTTTTGAATGCTGTTGCAGATCAGATACTTGCTCTGAGCCAGTATGGCCACTTACGTTCATCTCATGATTGGCAGTTGCCATCAACTTCTCTCCTCTTTTAGGAAAGCCTGATGCAATTCCTCACCCAAAGCAGCAGGCACAAATGGGAGCACTGCAACTCTCCTTGTTCAGACCCGGGCCACTGAAATGATGGAAACATTAATCCTGGTCTTTATAGTAAACTGTAACAGGAACGTTACGACACCAGTTCTGTAAGAGCATGAGGCTGAAAACAGACTGTGACTTCAGTATTGCAGGAAAATCCAGCAAGTGTTCGGGAACTCTGTGAGCATCTTCAGTTCCAGTCGGCTCAGCGTGGGGCACTGGACCATTTGTCATGCTGGAGGAAACACAATGCTCCTGCAAACTGGGCAGGCAGCACTTCCTCATTCCCTTAGCCTCAAAGCTCCAGAGGTATTTGCTCTCCAGCTCTCTGCTTCCTATCTCCATTAAATAGCATTTTAAGCTGGGTGGTCCATTCTCATTAAGCTGCATAAACACTCAGTCCAGCCAACCACTGCTTTCATAGCTGTACCAGCTGGTCACAAAAACTGGCATACAAAAGCAAACCAAAAGAAATTCTTTCCTGTCTGTGCAGGAATTTAAGCTTATGGATAACACACAAATGCATGAAATAACACCTCTCTAAGTCTCCTGTCATAAGCATATATATCTATGTGTGCTGACAAACACATTCTTCCACGAACAGCTGAACGTTCACGCAAACTTATCATGAAATCACCCATCCGTGCACTGACAGGTTTACTCACACATTTGCACAAACCTTCACTTCCACATAGCATCACAAACCCCAACTCACAAATTTACACAAGCAGTGATGTAGACATTCCCTCAAACACTAATTCTGCCACTTCTCTTTTTCCTCAACTGAACAGGCACAGGCACAGTTACAGGCACATACAATTCCCATATGCATCCCTAAATATCCTTTTGAGCTACAGCCACTGTGCGAATTTCAGCCATTCTGTGTATGTCCTGAAATGAACTAATAGGCAATGCCAAATCCTGAGAAAGCAATGAGCACAGCTGTTAAAAAGATATTCAAATACATGTATTCTCTCATAATCATAGTCACTCTTAGTTAAATCAGAAAAGACAGAAATTTGCAGAAGAACCAATTCTAAGTAGGAACCTTGTTAAAACAGTGATGACAACAGAGTGGCTTGCAGGAGAGCTCTTGGGTTGGAAGGAGTCGGTAAGAAGGTTGCTCAGGATTCAGCTTTAGAGCACATCTCACTTAATATTCACATTAATCTGACGAGGCACAGGAGAGGAATATGCTAAACAAAGTCACTGATGTTCAGGTAGGAGCTACTGTCAATACAAAGGAGGACCAGAATATCATAAGGATGGGCTGGATCATCTTCAGGACTTCAATAACAGAAATGGCATGCAATGCAACCCCATGCTACTTTTTGACAATGAAATGTCATAGCCACATCCCTTCTAGATATCCTGTCAGCAGCGACAACAGGTCTCCAGACAAGCCTGGCAGGCTGCATCTGCTCCACAGCCACCGTCCCCCAGACCCTAAAGTGC
>JAVJGJ010000060.1:66020729-66038883 GCA_035590215.1 Microhierax caerulescens | reverse complement strand
TAACTCTACACAGAGCTTTAGGCACTTCTGGAAATAGAAAACAGCAGCCTAATGACCTCCAGCATCAGGCAGTGTGTGTGGGGGGGGGAACCCAAAAGCACTTGCAAGGTCTATTGAGAATTTGAGCACCTGAGAGGCAGTTGGATGGCACCAGGTCACACCATTTTCTTCGGATATAGCTCAAAGCCTTATTTGCTGAGGTTTATCACAAAGCTCCCAAATAATTTTGTAAGACTGCATAGGAATCACCGGATGTATCTCCAAACACAAGGATTAGTGTAAATTTTTTGTACCCAAGATTTCAGACACCCCATAACGCAAAGCAAAAGCACATACAACTTGTGGCGGTGCCCAGGTTCTCCAGAGCACAATGCATTACAGCTTCCTGTGTCTCCCTGCCCTCACCCTGGGGCTGAGAAAGGAACAGAAGTTGTCCCTTGACAGAGCACTACAGGGAAGTCCCAGAACAGCAACAGGGAGTCTCTCTCCTTGCCACCAGCTGAGATGATACCAAGTGATGTGCTCACGTTCATATGGACAGTTACAGGTGAAATCAGAAATACAGCTAATACCTTCCAGCTCCGATTCTAGCCACCAAGAGACAATCTTCTTGCATTTTCCCTCCTGCGTTTTTCTGACCCAAAATACCTATGTGCATCTTGAATGCAAAAAAATATCTGACCTACCTACTTGCCATGGATGCTGATGTGCCACGAGTAACATCTTAGTTTTCTTACCTCCTACAGTTGAAATTCAAGAAGGTATAAAACCACCTTGCAGGGAGAAGGAGAGAAACAAGAAAGCCTTGCAAATTTTTTACTTACAATACCATTACCTCAGATCTTCCCCTTCTAACTCCAGCTCTACAGCTTGCAGCTATTTCCATAGCGTTAGCAAATAACACATCCACCACATCAGATCTCAAAAGGTCACCTGGATCACACCACAGGCCTCCGTGCTGTACATAAGGGTAGAAAAGGAATTTTCCTATACCATCACCCTCAGAAAAGAATCAAGGTGTGTGAAGGATACAAAAGAAAGACTTCAAGCACAAGGAATAAAGAATATCAGAGGAATGAGATTCAGGGACAAGAACTATGTTCAGCACTCTTCTGCTCTCTATGTATCTTAAGAAACAAAAGATAGCCTTTTGATCAGCTCCAAACTAAACTAGCTGCTCTCAGATCCCCCCACAGTATAACTAACACTTGTTACCAAAGCCTTCTTACGCTGTCCGTCAGACCTGAAAGGCCCACAGGATCATGCACTGCCAGAAGAAATATCAACCAGCACTAAATTAAAAAAAAAAAAAAAAAAAAACAGGGGTGGGTGGGAAGAGGAATATGAAGGGATCTGAGAGAAAAAGAAACAAGGAAAAACACTCAAGCATAATTTGAAGGAAACAGAGGCCAAGGGTAGAAAGATAAGCAGAAAAGGGAGAATTTAAAACCAGAAACGACTGGAGACAGGGTGGATTCCTGGATCTCATGCCTTTTACAGCGGGGGGAGGCTCCTTTCTGCCTTGCTTATAAAGGCTCCCAGACCATCTTTTTGCTGATCTCTCCCTATTTGCTTCAACTGATTTTTTTCACCAAAGATCTTGTTCTCCTTCTTGTCATCATTGTGGGCTTTTTCTCCCTCAGAGCAGCTGTCCCGTTTACTCAGGTCTCACGAACCGCTGTGCTGTGGGTGCATGTGATTAATTATACCGT
Source organism: Microhierax caerulescens (assembly GCA_035590215.1). Taxonomy (NCBI): domain Eukaryota; kingdom Metazoa; phylum Chordata; class Aves; order Falconiformes; family Falconidae; genus Microhierax; species Microhierax caerulescens. Next base: position 66,037,171 of record JAVJGJ010000060.1, on the reverse strand, counting down.
TAGCCTTCATTAAGTCAGTGGATTGGCACTCCGGCAGAGAGGCAGCAGGACCAGAAGGAGAAGCTATTGACAGCCAGCAGGATCTGTGTCCCGCAGTCTGTGTGTATGTTGTGTATGTGAGGCTTTTATCCTCAAAAATAGCAATATCCAAGTGGGTTTTGTATTCTTTGACAAACCACAAAGCTTCTGCCTCACTGCATGCAAGGCTCAGTTGAAGAAAAACACCACACTGACCAAACACAAACACAAGGTCCTGGAGCATCTTACTATCCCAGCTAGCTCACTGCTGTAGCATATACCCTGTCTTGTGCAGCCCAGACAGGTAAAGGTCGGTGCACTGACAATGCCTTTGGTCCTCATACAGCTCTGAAGAGTTAAACCATTCCCAGAAGGTGCTGACTGCTTTCCTCCAGGATCACCAACTGTCCAGCAAAGCATATAGTTCAAATGCCTCACAGAAAGAATATGTTTGGTCTTTGAATAGCCTGGGGAAGCAGGCTTTATGGGAGGCATAAGAGACTCCATTTTGTTTGTTGCATGGAATTAGCCTCTGCCATGCAAAAGCACAGGATGTGTTCTCTGATGCTCAACGATCAGAGAGAACACTCGGTTTCTATTCAAATCACACATACTCATCTCAGCTGTTTCTACACAGCCTGAATTTACCCCGTAATTGAGACAGAGCTGTAAACATCTTACAGGATATGATAATTACAGGCTCAAATCTCCAGGAGTCTGCTAATAACTCTTTACTCTGCACAACTGGGAAGCATGCAGTTCCTAAAAGTTATGACGTGTCCCTGTTCCCTTCAGAGGGGTTCACTACAGATGCTGTTGGAGTTTCCCCTCAAAAGCTCTCCAACTGAACAGAAGTTCAGTTTTTCCATGATTATATTTTGTTTTACTAGACATTGATGATCCTCTCTGCAAAAGAATTTGAATTTGGGAAATAGGGCAGTTCAACCACTCTATTTATATCACATGCTTTAATAAACAGAGAAGCCTAAAACAAACCAATTCTCTATGAAGATGTTATTTTAGTTTTAGTCACCACTGAAAAAAAATCAAACCCCAAATGATCCACCACACTCGCAGCTCATTCTTCACTGTTTCAAATCTCCAACATTTGGTTTACCACAAACATAGATTTTGTATATACTGCAGAAACTACTAGGAGTGCAACAGCTCCCACTGCCAGAGCTGCACTAAAGCCAGATGACTCAAGGTAATAGCCAAGCCACATCTTAAATGACTTCAGACTAGACTCAAGGACCCTAGAACAAGCAGAATCCATTGTCCCCATGTGGGCAAGAGGATACCAGACAGCTCTCTAGGGAAGGGGACAAAGTGACTCCAACATGGGAAGCTTCGACAGATTGTTTGAGAGACAGAGAGATCAGATCAAAGTCCAATAGAGCAGATGCCGTAAGAGGATTAGAGCAAGCAGATTAGAAGCCTTAAGAATGCAAAGATCATCAGAGTCACGATTCCTGTTTAAACATAATCAGGAACAAGTATCCTAACTCCTCCTCCCCACTGCCAATAAATACTCCACGGCCTTATTTCCTCTCTCCCTCCTCTTCTCTTTCTTAGTATTTCTCTCTCAGTCATTTTATGTTCCCAAGAGGTGATTATTATTATGTGATGGACCTTCATGAAGCTAAACATGGGAAGTTTTTAGAACGTGGCAGTGTCCTTTTAGGCTAGAAGAAGCAAGAGGACTATGGAGCTGACAGGGACATACCAAAAACCTCAAGTCCTGACAGAAGCTGCACTCAGGTGGGTAACAAACCAGAATGCCAGATGCCAGCAAGAATGCAGGTCCCAACTGGATGAGGCTACTGCCAAGAACAGAAACATAAATGTTTTCCCAAACATGCTACTGTCCAAAAACCTGCTGTTCCCATGACAGCTTCACCTGTTTCTTACACTCCCTTCATCAGGTCATTTAGAGATGGCTGAAGAGCCCACCAGCATTCACTCAGGAACTCTCATCAGGTTATACAATACTCTTCTTCACTCCCCTACCTTGAATCTGTCCAGTTTGGGCTGTACTGTCCTTATATACTGAAAGCATTTATCCACAGGACTTCTCTGATAGTCTTCTAAGTGGGTTTGCAGCTGTAGGTGTTGGGAAAGGATCGCTATATACTGAGCACCAGCACTGGGAAGCTATGGAATGTATCCACGAAGTATGTATGTCTGGCGTTTGCTTGACTTGTCAATACAAACCCACAGACATCCACAACCACAGCATGAGACATTATGCTCTTCATACAACCAGACACACTCTGGATAGCACACAGTTTAAGTGAAGCTCTGTACAGATCCCATGGGCTGAAATAAACATAAAGATCATCTTTTCCAAGCAACTATGCATCAATTCATAACCAACACAATTCTGTTTCGTTTGTATGTCGTTCACATGTTGTAAAAATTAATCTAATCGTTTGATGCACTGTATAACAATCCACCCAACTCCACTCAATCATTCCACCATCAGTTTTACAGGGCTGATGGAAAAAAAAGTCTAGAAGCGCTGGCTGTTGAAATGAACCATTAAGTCAACCTACACTGACTTCATAAACGTAAATACGCACACGCACATGGATGGCAAATCACCTCTAGCTAATGTCACAGGTGGCAGTTAGTAAGCCATAAACCCTGGGAGGGGAGGCTGGCATCTTCTGGAGAGCACTTGTGTTTAGACACACCATACCTAGCTCCGGATATCACCTCTGAACTTTTCATGGCACCTCCTATCCTTTCCCAAGTGATCAGCAGTTCTGGTCACGTATGGTCCTCATGTTATACCCTCCAGGCCACTGTCTCTTCACCTCCTCTCCTAAAGCCTACCTTTTGTGCTTTGTGTTTGAAACCAAATACCAGCAGATCTTCGCTTGCATGTTCAGTAGAGGCCACAGTTCAGCTGAAGTCATAAATCACCACCAAACCTTTCTCCTGTGGATTGAGCACTCAAGTGCCAAATGCAAAAAGCAGCTTTGCCCGGGATCAGCAGCAAAAGCCAGCTAACCCCAGGACTGCCTGTAGGATCCATCGCCAGATTCAGTCTCCCCAAATTGACACTAAGAACATTATTATTAGTCCCACTAAATGAAATCCAAGTATTGGGCTGTGAGAAGGAGGAGGTAAGAAAGGAAAAGGAAACTCTGCGCGACATAAATTATTCTATCAAGAACTTCAATTAAATTGATTGATACAAGTTTGCGAGCAATAGGGAAAAGTGCTACATACCTTCCCCAGCCTTGTTTAGACTCTAAATAGCAAAGTAAACCAATAATGCAAGGGAAGCTATAAATCTCAGTTGGGCCTGGTGACAGGCGCTGTGCAAAGCTATTAGAAAGGAAGGAGATTAACTTTGTTATTCAATCCCTTAGCTTCTCAGTTCCTTCTCCTCTTTTCTTCCTGCTGCAAGGTCAGAACCTCAGTTATTTCCCCACACACAAGCAGTCTTTTCATCCTTAACTTTGTAAGAGCAATGCTTGTGGTACAGAGTGACAGGCTGCAGTGCCCAATGACCCTAAAGCAGCAGCGCAGGGGAAAGCACAGGACAGCCGCTGCTGTTCCCGGAGAAGCCTCTGCCCTAAGGAACCAGCAGCTTAGGGACTTTTCCATCTGCCTGCTTCCAGGTTTTTCCATACACGTTGCATCCACACAGGCCAGAGGAACCGTGGCTGATGTTAGAGAAATGGGTTATTATACACTTGCTTGACTCTGGAGGTAAATTACACATCAGAAGGTCTCTACAATCAGCAGGTTTGGCCCAGGCCCATCCCTTATAAGAAGGAATTCAACTGTTTACCACAATGATTCAAGCCATATGCGTGTCACCTCAGCTCAGCGCATCGCCTCTGCTTGCTTACTTCTTCACTACAGCTGCTGCTGCTTGGCTTTTCCCCACAGCCTGACAAATAACCAGGTGCCATGGTCTTCCTCGACCAGCCCCAGTGACCAGCTGGGTTTTCTTTTCAGTCCCAGCAGCGGGGTTGTGTGGCTGCATGCCTGCAAACCCTGGCTGGCTTTCCCCTCCAATTCTTCCTGCCAGCCAGCCGCGAATGTGCTGTGACAGGCTGGACACCTGGCTGGGGGCAGAAGAAATCCTGCCCATTACAATTAGAACCCTCCGCCAGACACACGCTTCTCTTCCAACATGCTGAGAAAGGAGAAGACCCAGCCCCTGCTACTGGTGCACATGTGCCCCCTTCCCAAGGGGACCCAGTTTCCCCGCTAGCCATCACGCTGCCACACACCAGAGGAACCCGTACAGCTCTCCAAAGGCTGGGCAAAGCAGCAGCGTTACTCCTGCAAGTCAGAGACCAACAGCAGGGAAGACTCCTCTGCTCTAACTCCTACAGCAACTGGACGGAGCGGATACAAGTAGCCACTGCAGCCTCGTCCCAATCTCTCATTCTAATGGAAAAAGTCTAAACCAGGGAAATAGGAGGAAACAAAGAGAGCGGAAAATAAACGAGAAACAGATACAGCAGCAAAAATAGCTGGATGCAGTGAAAGTAAATTCAGCTCTCTTGTAGGGACATACAATAGTTCCCTCTGACTACCCAAGAAGTTATTCCTTCTAATGGAAAAATATAAATTACAGGGATCTTTCCTTTCAGAATGAAATCTGTGTTAAAAGCAGAGGTAAGCAGCAGCATTTTAAAAGGCAGGGATGCCACGATGCTCTCAATATAAAACTACAATAGCCAATGTAAGCAGAATTTCTGAAGATATGTCTTGGTAGGGCAGCTGATGAGGGACCAATTAGAGGAAAGCAACGGAGATCAGCACGGCAAAAGGCCATTTCGTTTTGAACTTGGAACCCTGGGAAGTGCTTTGCCAATGTGCCCAAACCTGACCTACTCTTTCAGCCTCTGATAATTAAGCTATCCCCTACACCCCTCAATCTTGAACTTAACCATCCCTGCTATTAGTGCGGTTCAGGCACCTGAAACCTGAGCACCCGCCAACAGCTGAACTACATAGCAATGCGCAAAACATCAGAAGTGCAAGCTTGCATTTAATGAACTAACACAGCCTGTGAAGCCTAGCACCTCAGAGATGAAGTAGTGCATTAGCTTATCTGCATCTCTGCTGATCACCTGCTTTACATTCTCCAGGGATCTTTTCTTTTTCTGGATGCAGTGGGGAGTAAAAGAGTAAAGAAAAAATAAAAGGGGGGGTGGGAGGGGGTAAAAAAGGAACAATGTATTTGACAGGGTGGAATCATTCCTGAACTCCACTAACACAGGAGAGAGAACAAGACAGCAATTGGCAAACACAGGAAAACAGCCAGCCACTTTGATAACAAGAATGTTGTCTCCTATGACCTGCTATGATTAAAGGGAAGCAAGTATCCCGAGACCCATCTGAACCCATCTGCTTTTAACCACTGTGGCAGGAGCTGTGCTGACAGACTCCCATCTGCTGGTAGATCAGATACCACAGAAAACACATTGAAAAAAGCCACAGTCTCCATGATTAGCAGAAAGTTATTTATGTGGGTATATATACACACATCTCATCTAAGGCTGGCAAGCATGCTAGGGATTCCCCAGAAAATTCTCATCTGCCCCCACTACTATTATCTTGCGGTTGTCAGATGGAGGGCTTATTTACAGCTCGTGGGGAGAACTTCAAGGAACAGCTCTAAATAACTTAGCGAACCATAAACCACCCTCATGAAGCAGGACCCCCAGAATCTACTCCTGAAACCTAGGCCGTAATAATAACTGAACTTTCTTTCCTACAGCAGTTTTTGGTGCTTTCATTACCCACAGGGGAGTGAAACGGTTGCAACTATATCACAGCCTGTTGCCGACTGTCCTTCCATAGGCAGTTCTTATCTACAGAGCCTCTCCACCCTCAGTAGTTAAGTCACTTAGTACCCCGCAGACTTCATTCACATCAGTCAGGTTAATAAACCCCTTCAGAGCACAGCCCCAAGTCTTGTTTGATAGCTCCCTCTGAGGCATGATGCACATATAAGCTCTAAAGATTTTCCACAGGAGACCATGATAGGAGATAGGCTTGCAGAAAGTGAAGGATTCTTTATTGCCCTGTTAAAGGCAGAAATCTCTAGCTGTAATTTATTGAACAGTAAGACATGCAAGAAATAAAATTTGTCCAAACACAACGAACAGCAAACGACCCAATCTGGGCACCTATCAAGAGAAACGAAGACTTCAGCTCAACAGCTGTCATGTGCCAAGACAGAAGTTATTACTGCTGATGAAAAGCAACCAAATCCTAATAAAAAATACATCCTACACAGAGGGAACAGGAAAGAGCGAGAGAGAAGGACAGGAGAAGCACATAGGGACAAGTATTCATTTGGCAGGGGCAAAGACAGACCTGTAACAGGCTGCAAATCACATGATAATTGGGGTATGAGAACAGCATCTGACAGACTCAAACCTTTGACAAAATCCCAACTGGACCCCAGTCTGTTATCATTGTTTGGTAGTTTTTGCTAAGCTGAAGCAGCAGGATTCAATCTATAGGGCAAAGAGGGGGAGAACAGGAGTTCAGGTCCGTTCCTGTAGATCCGCTGGTAGATCTGTCTATGCCGATTCCTCTCCCCGTGCCTTGGTTTCACTGCACAGAGAGCAGGCACACAGCACGTTTTATGAAGCATTTTCTCTCACAGGAAAGTCTCTTTTTCCTTAGAGTTACGACTTACGATGCTTCCAGCTTTTCAGATCACGAGGCACTGTTTGGCCTTTTTACTGTCTTGTTTGTGAGCAGCAAAAGCAGAATAAACGCAGCAGACACTTGGCTTGCCTCCTCTATACAGGAAGACAAATTAAAAAAACTTGCATTTATGAAAATTTCCTCTTGATCAAAATGATCAAGCATCATTCCTGGGATTTTGTCACTATGCAGCAGGGTCACCTAGCAACAGAGAAAGCAGGAGCTGAGCTTTCCCACAAGCAATGGCTCTGCATGGTTGTGCTTCAGGAGAAGTGCCGGAGGGGCCAGGCAGCTGTGAACGAGCCTGGTCTCATCCGGGAGGGGGCACTGGTAACACACACTACCCAAATCTTCAGGCTACCAACACCAGAGACTGAAAATTAATATTAAATTAAAATATTTTTATATATATATATATATATATAGGCTTGATGTTCTAGTAATTTGATGACTTGTACAATTAAATGCTGCATCCTCATAAACGAATACAGGTAAGCCCTCTGCGCTTTTTTGTAAAACCGAAGGTGTTCCCTACCAAGGGATCTGTAAAAGCACGTGTGTCACTACCAAGGTGCTGGTGTTTGGCCAGCACTGAGCAGGCAGAGCAGTTTGCTAAACCCAGATATTCTGGATGCTGCCCACAGAGGCACTCCAAGAAACTCTGTCCAGGTTCCTTGCACAAACGCTAGCACACAGCAATGCAAAGCTTTTCCGTGCCGTCTCCTGCAGCCAAACCGAACAGCCTGCACAGGACACAGGTCTGAGTACTGACGCTCCTGCAACTGAAACACCAGAAAAAGAAACTTGGTCACAGCAAGTGACCACGTCATCAAGGGACCGTGATGAGCTCTCACCTTGTACAGAGACGTATCTCAACATGTTTTTCACTGAACACACTCAGCCTCTGGCTTTCTCTCTGGACTCCTCTCTTCTTCCTTATCCCTTACAGCTATGGGCTTGTGACAAGCAAAGCAAGCCATCAGGCCCAGTGAACACCTACCAGGCAGATTTCCAAAAGATAAAATAACATATGTGCATGTTTGCAACAAGACATGTCCTAGAATTTGGGAATACAGACTCCTATCTGCAAGTTGTGGTTAATCTTGGACACCTTCCCAGGTTGAACTCTGTGGAGTTGCTGTTCCCCTGTGTCTCCTTTTTCTGGGAGCTCCAAGCCCCTCAGGCCAGAATCAGCCTGTTGCTTTCCACACTGCAGACTGCAACACTTGGGTTTGGTCTGCACCCAAAGCTGCCTCATCCCAGCACTAGAGATGTAGGCTTTTTCCAGATCTTGCACTAGGGCTAGTGATGAGTTGGGAGCCATCATCCATGCAACAACTCATGTTTAAGCTACATAAGCCCAGCGTTAGCTCTCCAAAAGATTGAGACGTCTCACTATGAAGTCCCTGACAAAGTCCCAAAAGCAAAGCTGCTGTAGAAGATAATGTTCAGGAGACTCATCAGTTTGCACTGCTCTCAGCAGTTCTCATTTTTCAAACCTGGCCACCGAGGACCTGTTTCATCCTGAGCCTCTGACTCAGCGCGAGCAGCCCCACTTGCCAAACCTCGCTCTAACCAGCTGTAAGTTGCTCTCCTCACTGCACAAGAGAATGTTACCCTTGAGAAATAAGTACAACTTCTCACACAGCCTGAGCTGCCAACACTCGGGAAACGTGTCGGTTGTATAGCAAGGAACATGCAGCCATTTAGGAGCTTAGATCGGGGTACCCTGGGTGGTCATCACTCGGGTCAGTGGTGGGGTTGGCTTCTGATCTGCCTGCCCTGTCAGCCCAAGGCCCAAAAAAGGAGCGAAAGGAGACGGATTATCTGCCAACAACCTCAGGTCTGCAACACACGTGGGCAGTCTGGATTTCACCCAGTAGAGGGCAATACTAACATAGGAAAGAAAAATAAATTACAGCATTTCAAGTACTAAAATAAACAAGAAAAGGAATTAAAGGCCTTAATCTAGCAGCACTGAGCATGGAACAAAACACTTGGATAGTCAATGTGCTCCTTCCATCATAAACCCTTCCCTATTGCGGCCCCATGCAGTGGAAATTTGCCCTGTACTAAATTTTCAGATGCTCGTTCCAGGTAAGATTTTTACTGTTCTGATTAAAACAGAGAAGAGATGGTCCATCTCGGTCACAGCAGAAATACCAACAGACCTTTGTCATTGTTCACTAATAAAGAAACCCTTCCCACCCAACTTTAGTCTGCATATTTGATAAGGCCCAGAAGACTAATGCTTCATCATTCTGACCAGACTAGCCTGTTTGATATTGACCATTTGTTACAAACAAAGAGATAAAATGTACCAGCATTTAATCATAGATGTAATGGAACTGCCTCATGCTTGTTAGGACCTGAAATTAACCTTCTATGACAAAAGCTGCCACAAACGCACATAGTCATCAGACGTTTATAAAGCTTGTGACAGCACCGTTACAAATTGTGCTCTAACAGCATCCTTCCACAATGAGTTTCAGAGATTAATTTCACATATTTAAAAAAAATAAAAATCTTTTTTCCCTGTTTTATGAATAAAACTCTCTGCTTCTATAACTTTTCCATCCCATGACTTCTAAATAATTTACAAACATAAATGAGTGAAGTCTCACAATAAAGTTCTTCTTTTGTTCTACTCAAGCAAACACCCTTTTTTAGAGACTGGGAAGCTGAGGCACATAACGTGACAGTGGGTTTCCCTAATGTCATACTTTATATCTATCTGTAGTGGAACAAAGATAAGAACTTTTTCTCTAGCTCCAGTCTTGGATTTTAACCATTTTCCCATACTGCTATTCATGTTTACTAGCATAAGATAGTTTTGTTTCTTCTCTGAAGTCCTCCATTGTCCCCCTACTATGGAGCTGGGAGATGGAGAGAAACTACTTTTCTATTCACAGTGTTCTGCTATTGTGGTTTTTTTGCTTATAAACAAGATAAGCTATTTTCTAATGTTTTGGGGTTTTTTTTTTCATTCTATTTATTTTTCCTTTCCCCTAAACGAAAAAACCTCAGGACTATCTTTCCAGACTTCTTTTAAAAATCAAATAATATTAGGCAAGCCAAGTCCCACCATGACTGATCTCAATATTTAAAAACAGCCTATTATACACCGTTCGGTGCTAGCCAAGGGTAACCTACCAAAACCAGCGTAGAAAGAGCTGTTTAAACCAGAAAGAAACACGACTTTAGCACCTAGGAAAACGTACTAGTGCATTTGCAGATCTTAGCTCAAATTTCTACACAGATGCTTAAGTGCCTAGGCTTCATGGGCTTCTTTGGGATTTCCAACACATGGTAGAAGACAGACAACACATTTTTTCGCGGATATGAGCCTTACTTCTTCTTCCTTCTCCCAGGCAGCCAGGCAGGGCCAATTCCTCACAGATGTAAACTCTCTCAGTTGATCTACTCTACGTGATGGTGATTGTTTTAAGCCAGCTATGATCATGTTTATGGTAACAATTTTCTTCTAAGGCAAAAAAAGAGAAATTAATGTAGACGTAGGGTTATAGTTACTCACCTGATAGAATACACAGTCATGACTTAAAGTCTGTCGCACACAGACACAGTTACTGCATCTCCCAGGCATACAACAGGGACAGCCTTTTCACCATTCCTCCTTGCATCAAGACTGAATAAAGAACAACTTTACCAGCTGTTGCCATGGCTGATTTATTAAGTTATTATCATAAGAGCATCAAAACAAAGGACCCTAAATGCCCAGGAACAGGGAGGTCTGGACCATGTCCAATGTCTCACAGCTACCCCAAAACCCTTGCCATGTCACCTCGACTCCTACGTCTCACTTTCAAAATGAGGATAACGGCATAACTCTTCCCTAGCAATGACACTCTGACTTTTAAATAGTTCATTACTGGCGACGTAACATTCTGCTATCAGAAAGCGGCAAGGGCAGAGTCAGAAGAGATCACTAAGCCAGTTAGGGTAACTTCTTTCAAGGTTTGACACCAAGTACTTTAAGGCATTACTACTTAAAATGCTGGAAAGTTTTCTGACCACTAATACCCCTGATTCTTACTACCCTATCTCTGTGGCAAACACTTTTCCTCTAGCAGGTAACTAGCGCAGGGATTGAGTGATAGCATTGATGGTTTCAGTGTGACGGGTTAGTTTCTAACAAAAACAGTTGCTTCTTTAAATAAGGTGTTTTCCTCCTACCACATAACATACCTCTATCATCAGCAGATGAAAGATCCTGTAAGTAAGGCTGTAGGCACAGGGTGGTTGTGTTGTCCTGTTTAAGAGGGGCTGTGGAACCCCAGCAGCCCAGGCACTGCTGAGGGAGGGCAGGGAGCTGGGCTGCAGGCACAGGAACACCTCTGCCTCTCTCCAATCCTCTCCAAGTTAACATGCCTGGTCATTGTCACCACACAAGATGGTACCCGATCCTGATTACCCTTATTGTCATCCTCCTGCAGCACAAAGCTGTTACTGCCTGAGAAGTAGTTCTAAGTTGGACAAGAGGCTCAGTTTGAGACCTGGAAAACCACACCAGGTGTATGGGCGAGCTTCTGTATCACTCACAAAAGCAAGCACCTCCTGATGCTAAATAAGGTGATTGCAGGCAGGTCGGGCTGTTGTCTGCATGCAGCTCCGCTAACGCATCTTGATTCAAATACTGAGTCCATCAAGCAACCCCACACAGGGCACAGACACCCTTCCTTCGTATGGCGTGGCTCCTAGGGATGAAGCAGTCACCCACGATCCCCAGTGCTGCATCCCCACACAGTTCAGACACTGACCCTGCTACACAGCCTTGCAGCTTCCCCCATCTCACAGACACGCACAGCCCAGCCAGCACACCCCAATCCACGCACCCAGTGCTCCCCCCAGCAACCTGACCACTGTGCAGCACTCAGTGCCCCACTCCCTACCCCTGGACCTGGGCCATCACACCTGAGGCGAGGCAGCCCACGCCAGCCTCCCACCCCAGCACGTCCCACCAGCAAAGATGACTTTGCTCCTGACACCTGCTACACCAGGGAAACTTGAGGGCTCTATTACAACACGGCATTTCTATGAACAACTCACTCATACAGTATGATTTTTTTTTTCCTCTGTATGAAGTATTCCTTACAAACCTATGAACATTTCCCAAGCAAATACTACCACATTTTCAAACTCAGTTTCCAATTCTCCTGTTTCCCTAAACATACTGAGGCTTTCCCATACATGATCTATGCACATTTAATAATTTCCAAATATGTGCTAGTTTGAAAACTGCTCCAAGCTTCATTGCTTCAAGACAGCTCATGCAATTTGCGTCCTACATGCGTGAAACCTAATACAAAGACTGACTTCATCAGACTCACATTTCAGACATCCAGCTTCACAAGTTGCCAGGTGGATCGGGCTTACCAGAGCTACCTAATGCTAACTATAAATATTAGCTACAGAATCGTGTTGTGAGTTTGAAGTGTAGAGTCCATCTAAAATCATGGAGGTATTACCATTCTGTGCACTTATTCCAGCTTCCACACTGAAAAAATAGCACTGACTTTGTATTAAAGAAACAACTGCGTGTGCCACCACATACACACACACGTAAATAATGTAAGTGCTGGATGTATTGCCTTATCCTTTGATGCCAAGTCAAAACAGTATCTTGTACTACTAGAGAAAATAGATCAACAACTGAATGAACCAGGAACAAAGGACAGGTGTCCACAGCTGGTGAAGTACAGACCTGAAAACAAATGTTGTAAAAGGCTCTTTGGGTAGCTTTTGTATTTTAGTATTTTCAATTTATATTGTCTATAAGGCCGAGAAGGACAAATGGCAGGGTATAATTAAGAAGTATGATCTATCTCTTTTTTAATTTTTAATTTCTCAGTGAAAGTGACAGTGTTATCTCTAGAAACTCACTTGCTCAGGGGCATTTTTATAGTCTTCAGCTTTTCATGAATTCTCCCTAGAGATGACAAGGTCCCCTGACTCTCATCTAGCAAACATCTGACTAAACTGCCTATTAGACAATAATGCCCTGCAGCAAGAGGGGGGAACACAGCTCTGGTCCTGAGCCGCCTTCTCCCATCACAGCCCCCAACACAGTACAGGCAAGACCACCACAGCCGCCTGTTTGGGGTCTGACACCCGTTTGGGGTCTGACTTGACATCAGAGAGGCTCAGCGACACAGGGAGAAGCCTGCTTGAATGGGAATTTCACAACTGTTTCCTAATGGTTTAGGCTGTTGGTTTTTCTTCCTCTCTAGCTAGCAAGGACAAGGCAGACCACTGCATGGTTAACCATTTCGCTCCTGCAGCCACCATACACTCTACAAACTGGCAAATTCAAAGCCCTCTAAAAGGGACTGGAGATGACACAGCAAGAGACAAATGTCAAACATGCCCCGAAAGCACAGAAACCAGCCCTGCATTCCCAGCGTTAAATGTTCTCTGGCAAACACAGCCTCACACAAAAAAAGGATCCCTGCTGGCCTCTCATCTGCCAGGGCTTGTGTATCAGCACAGGAACCCAGCAGGGAAGAGTCAGGAGGTCTCTCCCCATATTTCACCCTCCTGCAAAAAAAAAAACAAAAACATTTCTCCAAAGGACTGAACATTTTCCAGAGGAGGGAAAACCCTTGCAGAAGCGAGGACAACAGCAACGAGTTTTCCACAGAGCCACTGCCCTCCGTAGCTGTGCTCGAGGATTCACCTGTCAGTAATTCAAGCATTTGCATCCCAAACCGCACTTACCCTCACCATTCCTGAGCAACCTGGCGTTGGGTGCCTTCCCTCCTTGTGCAGCTATGCACATCCCATCACCCTCCTGAAGAGAATTGCTCCCTCTGAGAAGCTTCAAGCAGAAAGCTTCAAAATTCAGATTTTCTTTTTTTTTTTTTTTCCTCTGCCCTACCTTGCTGGAGACCATCCAGGATTTACAGTTCTGGGGCAGAATTCTTCTCTCTAAAGTAAAAGCAGTGAGGGTAAAGAAGCAAGACCCACGAAAATGAGCTCAGAATCTAGCCACTAGCTTTCTGTGCTCTGGATCAGCCAGGGACGTGAATGCTGCATGGAGAGTCGCTTTGCTCAAGGGAAAGAAAAGAGTGTGCTTCATGCAGCAGGAGCATCTCCGGCTGGTAGCCTCCAAAACAAACAGTACTGGGGATGAAAGGACCATGCCCTTTACGCTGCTCTCGCAGTACATGTTTGCTGTAATCTTCCCAACACAGGCTTTTGCTAGGCTCTACAAAAAAGAAAAGCACTTAAGACGTTTCAAACTTAACAAAGCAAAATGCATATGCATGACAGTGCAGCAATGTGGAATTGAACTGGTAGTGAAACGGACTGACTGGATCGGTTAGAGTTATTTTATATCTGATTTCAATTATTCTGCTATGCAAGGAGGTGAAGGTCACAGAACAATTTAGTGGCAGAGCTGCAGATGGATCCCAGGTAACTGACAACTAACCCCTCCTCTCCTCCCCTCCAGCCCTGGCCTATCTCTTAACTACCAAACAGCACAGGAGCTCCTTATCAGCAAGTGACAGATGCAAGTGGGTCTCCAGGATGGAAAAAGGAGAAAAAAAAGAGGTCCCCCAGGTTCTGAGGGGGATAAGAGGTTGCTGGGGACATCACTTCCCACTATCTACTATTCTTATTTTTCATTAGATTGCAACAGACCAAATATACTTGGCTATTAAGAAGAAAGGCACCAAGGGACCTAAAAAAGACAAATTAATTCCTGATTTATGAACAGAAAATGCAATAACCATAAGGGGAAATAAGCATATTGCTCATGTACTAAATGATCATTTCATAGACAAAACTGGGAATAAATCCAGGAATAAAGAATGAAAGCAGAAGGATTGTAGTGCTGGGGGTCTAATCCACAAAGGAATATTATGGAGAGCACTATTAATTCAGTCATCTGGAGGAATAACAGTATCACTGCAAAACAAACTGTCTTTAGACTCACTCTATAGCAGGGCTAAGCCAGACCAAATGTTTCCAAAACCTTAATATCATGAAGAATTTTGTATATATAGCTATATATGAGTATTTGTGCGTGTGTAACATTTTTAACTTCCCATAGCATGTTCTGTTTCTCTAGTCCTCCACCCTCTCACATCTCCCCTAGTCAACCAGAATCCTATTTGCAGCCTTCTGTTGTGCCATGCTTGACTCCTGCACTCAGATCTGCTACAGGGACTGCGCACCACTACACTGAGCGCTGAGCTACAGCAAACTTACCTCAGCTGTGATCGAACCCTGACATAGCTGAGTGCTAGGTAAGATGCACAGGGATCTGGGAAAAGCACTTAGTCCTTAGAGCTGAAGGATGGAATGCTGGACATTGTGACTAAAATCAGCAACAGCTCAGGACCAAGTAAAGAGGAATTGCCACAGTCTGACTTCTATCAGCCAAGGAAAGGCTGTCACCCAGTAAGTGTACGCAGACTAGAAAGTGTTCAGATATGGCCTTTTAAGAAACACTGCTTAATATATAAAAGTTAATTTACACTGCTGATAATATATTTATATTAATAATATAAATATATTAATATATAAAGCTAACTGGAGCATTTGTACATGCTTAGCACATGGATAAAGTAAGGAAGAAATGCATGACAGATGAGCAACAGATTAATAACCAACAAGAAAGCACGTGGAAACTGCTACACTGGATACAAGGAAAGGTAGTGATACAAGGTAGCACAGAAAAAGTATAAAGTAGAACCCAGCTCAGGGACATAGGCGCTGGAACTTTAAGCGCATGGCTTAGCACCAACGTGCAAACAGTGCTGTGCTGATATACTTGTGATTTGCCATAGCGACTAATGAAAAAAAGAAGTGACAAGTCCAACCAGGAATAACATCTATTGTTAAAAGCAACTTTGATGGGACAAGATGCCTGGTTTGGAAGCAACAGAGGGCCCAGTAGCAAAAACCACAGTGATACATCTCAAATTGTATCTGCAGCACTTCCCATCAAGCAGCAAACTGGCCAAACCATCAAGTATAGGGTGGCAACCCCATCAGCATAGCTATATCTTTCTGCAAAGAATCCTGCGGTGTTTACCATTAAAAGAAAGAAATAAGTAAGAAATAACTCTCTCATACATGAAGCAAAGCTTCTACTAAAGGTGACAAACAAAACTCAGTTTGGGTTGTAGAGAGGACAGAGCAAGTGTTAATTAATCATCTATGTACAATTAGTTACATACACTTCTTCATCTGGAAAAAATCCCTACGTAATGTAGACACACAACTATCTTCTGCAAATATGATATCAAATGCCAGATAAGGACACACAAATCCTGTCAGTCATTCCACACCAGTGATACAGGGTATGGACATTTTAGCCATTCTGCCTACAGGTATCATACAGAAAGACACACATTTCAGAAAATTTAACTAGTTACTTTTTCAAGCAGGCTAAAAAGATGAGAATTTAATCACCATCAACCAGGAAAACCCAACAGGCCCTAAGAAGTTGGTGAATACCAGCCTCGCTCCACTTCCAAGTGGAGCACTCAGTGACAGGTTAAGAGACATGCCTTGGGATCAGTGACCCAGTGGCAGAACAAGCAGCTGCGTGTCCAAATCCCATGCTTTAAACATTAATACACACTCCTTTCCTGGAGCAGAAATAGAAAGCCAGGTGACCTGCTCCTCAGTTATCATACAATGTTAGAAAGGTTTGGGTTGGAAGTGGCGTGGAAGGATCATCTCACCAAACCCCGCTACCA
>JAVJGJ010000060.1:65978207-66016694 GCA_035590215.1 Microhierax caerulescens | reverse complement strand
AAAAAAAAAAAAAAAAAAAAAAAATCACAAAAAGGGCCACAGTAAGGAATGAGGCATGTGTATTGACAGAAAATAAATACTGATGCCATGGGCTGGCTCCCAGGTGGTTGGCACCTGAGAACATTTCCCCCTTAAGCACACACTGCACACTCTTGACCTACAGTGTGCAACTCTGACCTAAAAGCTGAGGCTCCAGAGGTAGTGTTGTGCTAGCAGGTATAGCTGCTGTGTGTATTGTACAGCCTCAAACATGCAGTGAGTATTCAGTCATTAACAAATAAATGTAATAGATTTGATTGGGCTTGAAACTGTTTACTTTTTAAAACCATCCCAATATAACTTTAATCTCTCTGGTTTGGTTTTTTCCTTTCCTTCTATGCTGCAAGCTTTGATGTAGAAAGTGAAGGAATAAGGGCTTCCAATACCATTGCCATCAAGGTAACAGATGTGATAGACTCAGGCTTACCACTGACTAGATTATTGATTAAAATTTGTCAGAAGATGCTTTGGAAAGGCTGCAAGAGGCTTCAAACAGGAAAAAAAAAAAAAAAAAAAAAAAAAAAAAAAAAAAAAAAAAAAAAAAAAAAAAAAGTAAAATGTATTTCACTCCCAGAAGTGTATTTCAAAAGACTGAAGGTCAATTATCCCAGCAATTTACAGCCAGTCTCAACAATTTGGCTTGATTAGAGAGTATAATACAATACTGGAGTTCTCCTCACTTAATCTCCCCACTCTCCCTTCTTTAGCACCGGGTTTGAATGTCAGAAAAGGCACAAAACACCTATATTGCTGAATAAAGCAGCAAACGAGCGCTTGACAGTGGATCTTGGCAAGTACAAACTTAGAGAACGTATGCTAACTAGCAAGCATTGCAGGAGAGTTTAAAAGCCTGGAAGATTGGGTTGGTGACAAATCAGCAAACAGGTGATGGACACTTTAATCACCCAGAAGGTCATTTGATTGGTGGGGATTATGAGTTCTTGGAGGAAGATGCACAGCGATTTGGCCCTTGGAAAGTGGATTTGTAGGGGAAAAGTGGTATGTTTTGCAGAACCTGTTCATCCCTCACCATATCTCCCTCTTCCCCTCTGTGCTACCTTGGCAGAGCCATGACATTTGCCTTCCCAAGGCCCCGCCACTGTAGCCAGAGAGCAGAGCCTTGCTGCACTTCCACTCCCACCGCGCCGTGCCACACAGCCAGCCTGATACCACCTTAGCCACCGGTATGGATCTTTTCCAGTTCTTCCAACTGATGGTTTCAAATACTCAGAAAGCAGGTAGTAACACTGGGTATGACATCCTGCACAGGTAAAGCAAGGCTGCCAAGCTGCTTTCACCAGCGGCCAGATACACTGAAAGGTTCTGACCTGGTGTGTTATTTGTATCAAGGTCACCTTCCCGCTGCCCAAGCAAGGCATTCTCGTACGCACATCAGCCTTAAAAAGGCCAAAGCATGTCTATGGTACAAGGGCCTTCTCTACTGATTCTGCAGCAGGCACACACATAATGCCTTCTGGACCAAGAAGATTATAAACCCATTAGGCATGGCTCTACCTGCCCGCGTGCTAAAGGGGGTGATGAGTATTTTCTGTTTGTTCCTTCCTTCCATAGGTTATCCAGCTGCTCACTTTCTCTCTCCTCAGAGCAAACAAGAACTACAAAATCTTTCTGACCCAGAGCACACCGATGTTTTGTTTCAAATTGTTTTAAGCTTCCATTCCCTCAAATGCACAAAGCTGTCTTCCACCCACAGGGGAGCAGGAGGGGTTAAAAGCCCACCCTCATTCTCCTTGATGGAGGCCATCCAGCCATGACCCTGCCTGAGTGGCAGACACATAGGAAGTGGATTATCAATAACTCTTTTTTTCTACCTTCTTTCACCCTCTCTCTATACAACGTCAATGAGCTGGAAAATGAAAGGAATAATGCAGGTTTAAGAGGCCAATAATTAGGTCACAGCTGATCTCAGCTCAGATCAGCTGACAGCTGGTGCCGATCCTGCCCTAGCGAGCAGGGGGGCTTTCACGACTCACAGGTTTAGGCCAGCCTCCCCTTCTCTCCCCACCCTACCTCTTTGTTCCCAGACTCCTGACAAGCTCAAATTGACAATCGTAATGCAAATCTACTAGGTTTCCATCCACAGGAGTTGATAGGGAGAAATTACTTTGCTTGCTTTTCTGCTAAATTACCTTAAATCCTCTTTCCTGCTGCCTCACCACCACTGGGTCAGACCGGCACCGCAGCCGAGCTACTGCTCCAGCGCTGTCCCCTTCCTCCCCCAATTCCATCCTGCCCACTCCCAAACATAATCTCAATGTTTGCTTGTTTTAGCTTCCATAATCCTGTTGTCCTGCAAATCTCCTCACCATAATCCTGCTTTTGTCTGTCAATACTATTTGTTTGCTGTGGGGAGGAAGGGAGGTGACATCTTGCCGGGAAGGGAGAAACCCTTTGCTGCTGGTTTTCAAGGTTCTACCCGCTTTCAAACGTGCCCTGGAGATCTGGCACTGCTGTCTGCTCAACACCTGGGGGGGAGGGGGGGGGTCAGCCTCCCAGACGAAGGCTTTGCTGGGTCAAACCAGTGGCTGCTGGAGAATTAATAGCATGGTAGCAAGGACCTGGCGTTTGTTACGTGTGCCTGGAGAGCGGGCAGGAAAAGAAAGGATGAAGCTCCCCTCGCCCTGGCTGGAGGCCTTGGGCTGCCATTTCTACCTGCGCAGAGCAGGGGTAGAAGCTGAGGGGAGTGGGGCATCGCTCCAGGCGGCGAGAACAACGCCTGTACCACTGGCACACACAACACAGTTGTGATGGGCAGACAAACAAACGGGTAATTGATTGGTAGGAGCTGTAGCAATTTTGTGTGTTTGCATGAATAAAGAATCAGCTTAATCAGACTAATTCCTTCCAGTCAAAACACAACATGGGCTCCAGAACTCACAGCAGAACTCGGCTGCACCAGCCAAGTTTCGCACCAGAACAAAAGGGGCTACGAATTCCACCCAATTTGGATGCAAAACTGAGAGTCAGGCCAAGTGCCCAGAAAACACTTCGGAATTCAGACAAGCACCCGCTGAAAAAGGACAACAACTGGTGAAACGAGGCGATGATCGCATGGTTTGGGGTTTGTTTGCAAACATTTCAGAGAGATATATAGTACCTGAGCAAGCTGCTCCTCAGGACTGCTGAAGTGGCTAGGAAAAGAGGGGGCTGCATGCCAGTCCAGGAGTGAAAGAAAACCAAAAGCAATGCTTTCAAAGAGATTAAGAAAAGTATCATTAACACCCCTTTCCTCATGTCAGCTCTCTACCTCAGGTCTCCTACTAGGAAAGGAAGTATTAAAACGTCGCATTCAGAATATCCCTCCCCCAGGGGAAGTCTGGCTCAAGCTCTTTGCGGAGAAAAAGGATTTGGGGATTTACACTGAGCTAAGCTTGAGACCAAAGCACTTGGGATGCTCAAAGCATATTCAGATCAAGTTGCAGACACTGTTCGTCCTGCACTACCCATTGCAAACCTTACTCTACAAAATGTTTTTGTCCATTTTTCCCAAAGTACATCAACTGAAAAAATTGCGCTCTGGGAAGCATCACTCAAGTTAGCAGGTTTTGCTACCATTTATGTAAGATTTGGATTTCAGTCTGTACGGTTTGTTTAGGATATCAAGGGTTAAGTCTATTAACTACAGAGTTCAGCTTATTGGGGATTTGAAGGCAGAACAAATACTCAGAACCCATAAATCAAAGAAACCATCAAAGGCCTGCAAGCATTATTAAAAAACTTCTGCATCCTTCAAGCAACATGGAGGGGATTCCCAGACTAAAGCTTGCTAATGCAGACAGATTCTACAAAAGGCAATAAAGACTCTAGGAAAGGCATTTTATGAAGATGTTTACAAACTTACATGAGCACAGTACAAGAGGGTATTCATGCTACGAGAACTTACAGCCAAAACCAATGGTGCATAACCAGGGTTTTCACAAAGGGGCTGGGACTTGAAAGAAGGAATCTCGTGCAGAACTTGAGACAGCAGCTGGGAAACTAAGCAATTCCAGTACAGCAGGAGTGGCCCCTTCCCCTGCTAGATTCAAGTAGATCAAGAACCGGTTATCCACCAGTTTATTTGAGAACATGTTGTGTTTCAGCACCCTCTAAGTGAAAGACCCCTTTCTCTCCCTTGCCCCCGTTTGTCGCCCTTCAGCTACAGATTAATATACTCAGTTGCATTCCTCTGACAATCTTGCCCACCAAGGCTTCCAGAGATAACACAGCTTTTATCAGCAACTTTATCCCACTTTCATCCACCTGTCCTCACCTACCCAGGGCTGCATTCCTGGAATTTATCACCTCACTGCAGGGTATCACACCCCATCTAATTTCTGAGCAGTCATCATCTAAAGATATGCAGCTTGATGTAGTACGTCTTGAATCAAATGGAATACTCCCAAACAAGTCACAATATTTCACACTTACTTGCTTCAGAATCTGGTATAGATTCTCCCACCTCCTGTGGCAGGTCAGCCAGTATTATTATGCCCATTGCAGAGATGAGGAACCTTAGTCACAGAGCAGGGAAGCATCTTGTCATCTAGCTGTGGCAGAGCTGGAAACCAGGTTAAATAACTGTACTGGATGGCACATTAATTATACTGCAAGAGACTACCACTGAATCTCTCTTAAAAAGGAGCAGCTCTTAGTCTAGCATTTATTTAATAGTTAGATTCCTCATAACGGCTTACTCAGAGACATCCTCTCCACAGAAGATCGTAAACCTGCACAGCCACCCTCCTCCCCCTCACAAATTACAACCTCGTTCCCACCACCTGGGATACCAAGACAAGAAATCTGGCCAGTTTTGAAGTTTGAGGAAGCTCAGCTCCTCTCCTCCACAGCACACCCACATCTCCCTTACATTTTCCCATAGCAGAAGCCTGGGTGTTTCAGAGGTTCAGGTGTGATTTCTCCCCCCAGTCAGAAGCAAAGCCAAAGTAAAGCCATGAGGCAGTGAGCACTTTCAGGAACTTGCTATTCCCTCCCCTCCACCCAAAGTGACATTAGTAGAGGAAGGAAGGTGAAGTTTGAATGCAGGATCATCCTGCAGGCACTCGGTGAGGTGGCACTGACTCTTTAGCCCGTTGAGCCCAGGCACACACCACTGAACTCCAGAAGCTGTGACTAGAACGTTCTCCTCAATCTAACACAGGCGCCGAGAAAAAAAGGATAATTCGTACTTCTGTAACTCATTCTACTCTGGTGAATTCTGAGGCATCTTGAAATTGATATAAAGCTTCAGTGTCACTGAATACAACCTTTTTCCACCTGCTGTGAGACACAGTAGCTGCTCAGCTACAGTATGTAAGAATTCAGAGCACAGCTGAGAAGGGTTCTGCCCAGACTGGAGAATAAGGGCAGAGGAGAAGCACCGAGACAGGGAGGTGCTAAAGATGCAGTTTTGCCCAGGAGAAAAAAGGAAATAATTGCTATTAAAGAAGTGACAATGTTTAAGTCAAAGAGCCGAGTTTTACATGCAGGCTGAAAGTAAGGATCTGAAGACTTCCCGCCTCCGATACCTTATGGGATGTTGTACGTGGAAATTGGTTTTGCCTTGGCTTTTGACAGAAGCATTTTTCAAGACTCAGTAACAGCAAAGCCCTTGATTCTGGAATGTCAAAATTTATGATCAGAACAGGGTCTAACCTTAGATTACACAAAATACAAGAGCTGCATCAGGATTTGTTCTAACAATTCAGGTACCAAAGTTCACTGGTGTGAGTGTTTTACAACGGCTGACATTTTGGACTAAAAGATTCTCCACTGTACCAGCGTAGCTCATGACTTTTTAGTTCAGAAGATGTGATGCTGAAACCTGGTAAAATGCATCAGCAGAAGCTGCTTCAGGTTCACTGCTGCATTAGGCTGGATATAATTTGCTCTGTAATCCACTTAACTGGGACACACTTCCCCAAGGAAGCACGTTTACCTACCGGATTCCACAAGGAACTGATTTAAGCCAGCAACACTTAATGGCAATAACTACTGTTTAACAGACATTAATTCTGCTCAATGGGGACAAAATACTTCTGTTAAGGAAATTTTGCTAAGACCTGCCAATGCATAATGTTAACTCAAGACCTCAGCAGGCTTATATTAGTTAAGAATCTTTCTAACTGGGACAAACAGTTGCTCCAGGTGCAACATTCAAGCCCTCAGTTGTGCTAAGACTATACAACTTGAATTAAAGTAGACAAGGATTTCAGGTGGCCCACAGCCACCAAGCAGCTCTCCAAAATGAACTCTCATAATCTTTATGCCATCAGACCCAATTGTGCCTCCCTGAAATCAGTGGCAGCTCAGACATTTGCTCCAAAGGGAAAAAGCTAACCTCTTCTTCTCCTGCATTTAATTCCTGCTCCCTTTTGAGACAGAAGAGATGCTGAGATGGTTTTAGTATGCATATGTTACAACAACAACATCATCAACGTTGCTGGGAATTTTTTCTTTCTGCACAGCTGCGAAGCTGAACGTTTACCTCAAATTCTCTATCATTCCATTTATGTTGAGGCACCTCTCACCCAACTGGGAGACTGCCAGTGGGAACTGCAATGATGATCTGGACCATGATACCCTATCCTTATTTTATGAATCCCAAGGGGAGCAAAGAGAAAATACAAGTGTAATTAGGAGACCCTCAGTGTACCTGAGACAGCAGGTTTCGGTGTGGGGTGATATTAACAAGCCAAATACACAGTTAGCCCTGATCCAAACACAGTGTTCCACTGTTTGCTTTTCCACTATTTTTTCTGCACTAATTCACAACCACTGTAACATCAAGACAAGCTTCCATATGCTTCATTTACTGACAGTAATTAATTTCAGCCTCTGCCCACATATATGCACACACACGTTCATTTTATCTGACAAGCAAGTCAAGAAAAAAAGTCTATTCTCACCAAAAGAATACAGGGCAGCTATCAGAGGTTGCCTTTCTCCTTAGCAAAGGAAACCTAAGTGGTGCATCTGCTGGGCCACAGATGCCTTTCTCACCCTCCCCTCTCCACCTTGCACCTCCCCGCCCCACGCCTCAGGTCTCTTGCTTCTCCCAGGCTTCCCCCTTCACCAGAGAACTGTTTTTAATGAAAAGCTTTCTTCCAGATGAGAAAGGAGTAACAGGCTAGAGGAATGTCTGGGCACCTATCCCCCTGTCCAAATAATGAATCCATTAATGACCACGAGGAGAGGGATAAATGCATTAAGAGGCTTAGCAAATCACTCAGAGAAGCACAGACTCTCGCTTCCTGCTCTCCCTTGCTCACTGACTGTTTAACCCACAGCGGCAGTGCCAGGAAATAATAAAAAAAAAAAAAAAAGGGAGAAAAGAAAATACCAGGTAATTGATTGCACTTTAAAAGACTTCCTTTTATTACAAAAAAGAATGTATTTTCACTGAAATCTACTTTTTGCTCACTTGCTCTCATGCCTTCTGCCAGCTGCTGCTCTGCTAACATTCTATGTCTGTATTATTTATGGTCTGTTTTTATGAAACTTAGTAACTGTATTTTTAATTCTGCAATGTCTCGGTATCGAGGTGAAAGAGAGAAATAGCCATAATTCGGAACGCCAGTGATGGTGACGGGAGATCACACAGCTGAAATCTAGATCAGCTGAAATTCAGACAATGGTGCTACTACAGAGCTGAAGTCACCATTACCTGATTAAAGCTAAACTTCCCAAAAGTGCCAACGTGGAAACTGTATATCAAACAAATCTGACAAAAAACAAAAGACAAACAATGAGAGATTTTCAAAACTGTTAACCTAATTCTTCACTATAACCTCAAGCACTGCTGTTCCACATAGAATCACACAAGTAGAAAACACAGATTTGAAAAGTCCCAAGGAGACACTATGATTCCTTGATTGTCAGCAGATGAGACACGTTAACTAAAAACCAATAAATACTTTATCTTGCAATTCTCACAGAGAGCAAAGAAACAGAGACTTGCTGACATGTACCTTCTGCTGCCATTCCCAGTAAGTGAGGAAAGAGACACACACATGAAGGATTTCAAGTCTGAAATACACTGTATTGACAGATAAAACAGAAACCAAATGGAATCCCCCCCCCCCCCCCCCATCAGGTACTAGTTTGCACAGCTCCCTCTGTGTTGGGGGAAGAGGTGGTGCTGCTTGCATTGGTTTTAGACACATTATTTTCCACTTTCTTGACCTTTATATACCAGTAAATCCATGCCTTTTTCACTCTTTGATGATATTTTGCTGTCTCACTGACATCGTGTGAGAGTAAAACCTTATCGCCCCTCCGTGAGCCATACCCAGATTTCCTCTCACACTAAACAATGCATCCAGTTGAGTAAACAGCTATATCTATCCCAATCTAGCTAGCCTTCTTAAGACACCTGAAAAACAATTCATTCAGCTGAAGAGTCCTTTCTTTCACTGAACAGATATGGAAACTCAGCAGAGTGCCTTCAACAAAATATTCCCATGTAACGCTTACCTTAGATGCTTTGTTGTAGAGTTGTCCAACACCGGACAGCTGGGACTTAATTTTCACTGCATTCTCATAACACACAAAAAAAGAAGAATTACAGCTGTGCACGAACCAAAGATCAAGCCCAAACTAAATATCCGAAGTCACTAACTACTTCTGGTCTGAGATCTGACAGCAAGTCTGTGGAGAAACTAGGAACAGAGTGCTGAAGTCCTCATTAATGACTTATCCGCAAAAGCCATCCATTTTCTTGAGACACCTACCATTTACTGCACTCTACCCAGCATTTTGAATTAACACAACAATGTCTATGGGATTTAACCTGTAGAAATAACATTGTAGGTGTGCACTTACTCTCCAATTTGTATTTGACCATTTTACACAGAAACAGAATTCAGCCGTCAACAGTTTAAGATATGATAATCCATCTACTCACAAGTACAGCAGCAGGGAAGTGAGAATCAGAACATAAGTAGCTGTTCATCCAAAAAAGGAGCGTAAAGGTTAGTTAAATATGTCCAGCTGAGCCACACACATAAAAATACAAAGCCTGTTGGGTAGCACATGATAGTCAAGTGACATTTTATGGCCCTTTCTGGGGACCACCACACAGAATAGCTGACCCGTGCCCATTCATCTGCCCTTTTTCTGCTACTAGA
This sequence comes from Microhierax caerulescens, assembly GCA_035590215.1. Taxonomy (NCBI): domain Eukaryota; kingdom Metazoa; phylum Chordata; class Aves; order Falconiformes; family Falconidae; genus Microhierax; species Microhierax caerulescens. Next base: position 66,007,527 of record JAVJGJ010000060.1, on the reverse strand, counting down.
TGCACAAGATGAAAATGCTTTAAGCTGACCAGTCTTTTAGCTCCACAGTCCAGCTGCAAGGAAAACGTACTTCTTGTCTGTAGAGCAAAAGGTGATAATGCAAGGACTAAAAGCAAGAGCTGACTTAAGATGGAACTCCCTGACCCCTCCCAGAAAATAGCCATAAAGAAAAGGCTGAACCATGATGACACAAAATTGCCACACTTTTCCCACTTAAGTCAAATCACAGCATCAGCCATTGACTCTCGTAACTGGATCTTCTCATCACAATTAAGCGTTCTACAGAACCTACTGTACTGCAGTAGCAGGCCACGCTGCTATGAGATCTTGAGCGGCTGCTAGCGTGGAGTTATCCTAGGTACGCAGAATCAAAAGGGGACCTTTGGGAGAGAGGTAAATGGCTACTGGATAAACGGGGACAAAACCGGATTCGCCCTGAGAGCCATTGCAAGAGCTCCTGAAAATTTCCTTGTTTCTCGCCTCCCAGAAAGGAGCTGGCACTCCCTTTCATTCCCATTTTCTTCACCTTTTCTCTGCCCTCCTACCCTGTCTCAATTTCAACGCCTCTGCCCATTCTTTATTTTCTCCATCTGTCCCTCTCCCTCCCACCCTCTCTCATAAAGCAATTGCCCTTGGTTTTCTCCTTTATTTACTTTCCAGCAGGCGAGCGGCAGCAGCGGTGCCTGCTTTGCAGGCTGTGCCTCTGCTCCCTCACTTCATTTCCCTCCCAGCTCAGGCTCGGTTCCACCTCAGCGCTGCTCTCCAGAGACTCCCACAGCACCGAGCAGCCTCGGCTCTCGCCTCTCAGACCTCAGCAGGTTAAGGGAGAGCATGGGAGGGAGGAGAGTGGCCACTGGAAGGGGAGAAATATGTCATACCCACTGCAGTCAGCCATTTTGAAGGTCACAGCACAGAAGCCCTCCCCTCTGCCTGCCAACTTGGAGCTGTCACTGGTGTCACAAAGCACAAACCTCTGAGTGAGGGACTGCTGTTCCCTGCAAGCCACTACTTCCTTAAAATAGGACCAAGAGAATGAGTAAGCTCAGCAAGGAGAAAAAAAGTAAGGTGAGAGGAACAGCCAGGCTCTCAGCCAACACCACGCTGACAGCGAGAATGAGACATGGGAACAGCAAACCAACCACACGCTAAATTTCTCACTTAAGTGCCTCACGTCCCTAAAGAAACAACGTGGTAAAGGAGAGAGAACCCTGACAGCTCAGGTCTTTTCCCTCCCAGAGAGAGTCTTCATCCCATTAGAGAGACAAAACCTGATCCCAGTGATTACAGAGATGCTTTCGCCGCACAGCCGATACACCCCCGGCCATGCCCGTGGCAGCAGTGCACACTCAGACACCTTTCCTACTTGTGGCATTACCAAGGCACACAGCTATAAGCCAGGCATCGCACGAACAACGTACAACGACAGCCCTCGCTCCATAGAATGTGTAACCAAAATATAAAGCAGGGTGCTGCAGAAATACACGCAGAGGACAGCGCATACCAGCATGATGCATTTTCTGTACAGTGGCTTGTTTTCCCTTCATTAATTCATCCTCGTTATGAACAGTAATCAACTGAAATAACAATAAAACTCACTGCCAATGTGATTATTTCCTCTGCTCATAGACTTACTCTTAAAATCAGCCTCCCCTGCAAACAGCTTACACAGCTCCTCCGCGCAGGTGCAGCACCTACTGCTGTCAGGCGTATCCCTACTCTCTCAGGCAATTTCTGACGCCAACATGTTGTGCTCTGTCTTGACTTCACTGACGACTGCTGGTGTGCAATATACTGGGGGCATGGGAGGGGATGTGCAGGGAACAGCATCAAATACACCTTAAGCTGAAGTCCAAATACACATGGCCAAACACATCGGTGACTGCCCCTGGAAACAGTGCCTGAAGTGACTCACCCACAGCTCCAAACCAACAGTAGAACTAGTGCTGGCAAACACGAGCTCGGTCTCAGCTGCACCTTCACCACCCGTACCGTCTCCAAAGCAACGTGACAACCTCTATGTCCCTGTGAAACTATCATGTCTCATCGCTTTGTCAACTGCAGAAGAATATTTCTGGAGCTCACACCTTGTCAGCTCCTCTACAAACCAAACCTCATTGGTTTCTCAGACAAAGCAGACCAAGTCCAAAATTACTAAGTCCCTGAACTATTGCCGATTTCTAGCAAATTTTTGGCATGAAGTAACTCATATTGGTTTTGTTCTCCTGAAACATCATCTCTGCTTAGAGGTTCTCTAATCAGCTGACAACCAAAAATGCATTCATTGCTCCTCAGCAGATCCCAGCAGCAAACCATATACTAGCTAAGCTCATATCCAGCATCAGTTTTAACTAGCTGGGCAGCTTTCCTGGCAAAACCTCAATCGCAGCACTGGAGTCACTTTATCCTCAGGAAATTACCACAAGAGAGAGATGAGAATGTAAGGAAAGGAGAGAGAAAGAAATGAACAGGGAGCAGCCAGAGCTTGCAAATTATCATGGACAAAGGACAGTCTCAAACAAGGAATAATTCAACCGTGTCGAACACCTTTTCTCCTAATCAGACAAGAACACCCTGGTCGGCTGGGGAGAAGGCACACAGCCAAAAGCAGCTCTGAAATAGCAGAAGGTTAATACACCAAAGCAGTCAAAACAGCTGCAGGTATTTGGGCATTTTGGCCAAGTTCATCACAAATTATAGGAAGGAAAGTGGCCTTCACAGAACTACAGATCCTCTCTCCATCACTCTGATGCGATGACAATGATGTGATGATGATTCCCTTCGCAGTTACCACAAACTGAACTCCAAAATGCAAGTCTTTGAGTACTTTGCCCGTGTCCTCTCATACAGGTTGGGTAAAATCCCCAAACAAGTGAAGTCAAGAGAATTTTTTATTATTGAGGTGAGTGGAGTTAAGATTTCACACCTAGTATCTTTAGAAGTTTCTTTCTATCCTACTATCCTCTCCTTAAACTCCATGCAAGTTACTCCACCTTTTTTTGTTGTCTTTCTATAACTGATGTAAACTGTATTTCTTTCTCCTTTAACTCTTGCATAGCACTGACAAGCACCAGCAGAGTCCTGTGGGCACCTCAGACTAGAACAGAAAGGGAATGCTCAGGGTGGTGTCGCACTGGCAGAAACACACACGTACTGCTGAAGGCAAAACATCAGCAGGAGGTATAAATAAAGACTGACATATGTTGACAGAGATGCAAATAATTGGATTTGCAGAACATGTACCTGGCCCACAGCAGATGATAAATGAATTTTCTTCAAGAATTCACCCACATCCCCTAGAACTTAAAAACAAAAGGATGGGGAAAACATGTCATTTATCACACTTTTAGGCCTGTTCCCTGCCACGCTAGGCACCAGTCAGAGAGGAACAAAAAGATGGTCTTTTCTCCAGACAGCTTAGTCACTCGGGTAACATTTTTCTGGGACATCTGGTCTGTTTCTGATAACAGGCACAAAACAGCTGATCCATCTCCCTGTGACCCATGGAGAGTGGTAACAAGAACCAGCCTAAGTCTTCTTACCAGCACAGAGAAAATGGAAATCCAAAGGAGCTGAGCAGCTCCAGCCCAAGGGCAGAAGGGTAAGGATGAACAGGGATGAGCCCCGCAAAGACAGCCTGCTGCTCTCCTGGCTGCCAGCCACGCTGGAGCAGATGCCGAGGAGCACACAGGTGCCACAAGGGCCACCCTGTTGGGGCAGCAACTCACTGAGTCTCCCCACCTGCACCGAACTGAGCCCCAGCAGTGGTCAGCCTGGCTTCCCCAGGCACTGCCAGGGGACACAGAGCTGCTGCGCCCTCTCCCAGCACCTTGAGCCCTGGGGAGCTCTCAAGCTGGCTAGAGACTGTCCTACTCCATGTCCACAAACACAGGAGCCCTGCAGGACGCAGACAGCCCTCCAACACACAGGAGTTTTGCACTTGCGCAATACAATCATTAAGGATGTGCCAATTAGATAATGTGACGTCAAAAGCAAGGGTTCAGAGATGAGCAATATGAAGGATGAATAGGCTGAAGGGACTGATTTATAGAAACATTAATCATGAGGTGTTTTTATTACTTCTTGCTGAAATTTATCTTGAAAATGGGATACATAAACCAATAGCAATATTTTTTCAGGGTACAACTCTGACTTTTGTGTCTGAAATTACAGACTCAAGTTCTCATAATTGCCCTTGCAAAATTATTACAGCTCCATATGTAAAAGATAGTTGAATAGCTTAGAAGTGACTTGTGCTGGCAATTACCATTATTATTAGGAGGAACTACTTACCCACTCTGTACATGAAAATCTGAATATTGACCTAAAATTACTCAGTCATTTTATTCCAAGACAATATCCCCATCCAATTATTTAGTTTCAAGTACAGCCTTCATTAAAGGTGCTGAAAGGAATAAAATGTTAGAATATATAACTCTGTATTGTAAACTCAGCCTCCTTTAAATCTACCTGTCCATATGGTGCTGAGGAAATTGCAGTATTTTTTTCCATGGGGTTTCAGATTTGTGTCAGTTAAAAAACAAACAAAAAAACCCAAACCACCAAACAACAAAACCAAACCTACAAACCGGTTTCATTGGTCAGGAGAGAAAATGGTTATCCCTCATTCTCCAAATTTCACAACAAAGCAGTTTTTCTTTAATAGAAAAGTTTCTGTAGACAATTGATTGGGGTGGGAGAGAGACCTTTTTTGCTTTTCAAATTCATCATTGGTTTGAAGAATCAGCAAAGATAATAGCATTTGTGTCAAGCAATGATTTAAACTTACCGAGCCAAATCCTCATCTGTATGGGCTCGATGAAATTAACACTGATAGACACAGCAAAGTCTTTGGTCCACAGGTTTGATTATCAATAGCAGTCGACGCTGTATTGCTGTATACTAAACTACAGATAAAAGCTGGTCTACTGTTAATTCAAGATCCTACAGAGGTACAAAGCACCGACGCTGCATGGTTGCTTAAAATCAAGCTATTCAGCTGCGTCTGGTGCATTTCCTCTTTCACACTCAACACCTCATGTGACACTAAATGGATCTATGAAACAAGGACCTGTTCGATTTGCTCCTCACACCTCAGCGAGCCAAGAAGTAAAACCACAGACGTGGCCAGAGCTGTGCTGGTGTAAATGTGACTCTTGAGGAGAGCAAGGGCTCGTGGTTCTCCCCTCTTTCTCTTTACAGCATGTTAAATTGATCCAGGAAGCAGTTTATCTGAAAAAAATATCTACTGACAATTTGTTTTAAACAAACAGTTGCTGGCAGATCCCCCATCTCCAGCAGCATGCAAGTGTCTGGGAACACAAAAGGCAGGGAAACTGAAATTGAAAATTGATCTCACTGTGGCCGTGTAGACTGGAAGAGTGATTTCCTAGCTGTGATTTTAAATAACTCTCTTCTCTCCCTCCTCCCCATATACATTCATATTGCTTCCCCCATATTCTCCATCTTTTGTCGAACAGGAACAAAGACTTCCACCATCTCTCTCTCTCTCTTTCCTCAGCCTTCTCATCAATATTCTATTACCAAACAGGGCTTTAGCTCCTTTTTTTTTTTTTTTTTTAATTTAAATCAATAAGAAGCAAAGCAATGAGAGGAAAAAATTAAAATCCCCAGCAGATAAAGAAAAGGGTCTTTAAAAAAGCTAATCATCGCTGAACACTGACAGCTCACCGGAGTGTCACACACACGGCTCCTGCTCCGATCTCTTTGGTCCTACGCTGTCATGAAGGTAAGTTACCTGAGCCTGCCTGCCAAAGGCAAGCAAAGCAAGGAGAGAAAACAAAGGCAAATAAAGCTTTCCAAATTGGTCTTCATGGATGATTGTCACCTGGACACCACAATCTGGAACAGCAGGACTTTGTAATGCCTGGCCTCTGGGTGAAGGTGGCAGGAGAAGCCCCGCAAGCCCCTGTGTCATTGGGACCTACCTCCGCTCCAGCTAGAGGCAGGGGCAGCCAAGCATTTTTATAGCTTTTCTGCTATGGAAGTGCTCCTGCTCCTCTCCCAGGTCTAACCCTTCCCTCCCTGGCATGCCATGCACAGTGTGTGCAGGGCTCAGCTGTGCTGAGATATATACGAATAGATAGATAGACATAGATACACATACCCACCAAAATATATATATGGGATACGCTATGCCTAATCTCTTCAAAAGTATTCTGACACACGTTGCTAAAAAGACCCTGAAATTATTTAGAACAGCAGCATGAGGGGGAAAAGCAAGATGCCTTGAGATTTCCAGCCCAACTTTGCATTTCCCTAAATACAGCCAAGCCCCAGGCAAATACACTGGCCCAAATGTTAAAACTTAACCCTCAGTGAAGTCACAAAACCTTTCTCTGACTTGCCCTGGGCCCCAGTTTGGCTGCAGTCCTCAAAAGATGTAGCTCAATTACACTGTTTCATGAGGTAAGCCACTGACTTTGAGGGAATGGACATACAGGAAGGGTGATTTCGTTCTTTTATTTCTTGTTGTTCATCTTGCCACACACTCCTTGCAAAACTGCAAAGTTAAAAAGGAATAAAGATATTTTATTTTTCCTATGTTCTTTTTTTCTTAAGGTAAACAAATCCTGTAAGCCAGTGCAAAAGACAAGGAGAGGCAGATAAAGTAATCTGGGTGTGTCAGATGCAAGTTTGCTGACAAGAAACAGCATTTTTGTTAAGTCATACTCCTGATCTATTTCAGCTAATGCTTCTTCATGATCAAAGGATCTTTCAAAAGACACAGCTGGACAGAGAGACTGCAAGGCAGTGGAATGAAACAGCAGAAAACAGTCCCACCACAGTCAGCCATGCATTTTCTTCGGGAGTAACATCTAGAACTAGATAGTAGAGTCAATTAAAAAACAGAGCAAAAGGAATAGGAAACTACCAGGGTTTTGATTCCAATCAGTTTTACAGATTCAGGCAGCACACATTGTTCCTCTCCTGCCTGCTAACACTCCAGTTACAGCCCTTGCCTGCCCCAGCACAGACTGGGACTTGATGCTCTGTCCCAGTGCCCTGCTACAATGCAGAGCACTGGGCTGCACAGCTTCTGTCAGAAAGAAGGTAAAAGAAACCCTCACCATTTTCTAGGCCTTTGGTCAGCACCTGATGTCCCACACAGCAGAGTACAAAGCAGCTCATAGGGGGCTTCCCATGTTCCTTTCCAACCTTCACCTATCCCCCCTCTGACAGTTACGCAGGGTTGCTGGGGTTCTGTACTCTTACCACACCAGGAAATACCTGCAGACACTCTGGCAGCAAGCAACACGCTGAACAGAGAAGTCTCCTGTTCCAGGCCACCAAAGAGGAGAGTAAAGCAGCAACAACGTAACTGGGGGAAACATGACATGACAGTCTACCCAGCTGCAGGAACATGACCATGAGACGAAACCTGCTTTGATCAATCCCATCATCGTTCCCAATCATCGTTCACCAAAACTAAATTACAAGCATCCTTAAAATTAGGGAACACCCTATTTTGTTATTACCTTTTAACAGAGTAAAAACTTCCAGCAGACAAAACAGTGGGTCAAACAGGAGAGCTCTAAAGACAGCGTGTGTATCAGCAGGGCAAGACTCAGGTGACTCAGGAGAGAGCGCTCCTCCTGAGAAGGTGCTGCAGATCATCTCCAGGCAGTGCTAGAGCACACCACGATGCTCCAGGAGATCGGTTTTGCATTCCTGTTTAAGGACAAAGGTCCTCAAGCATTTACCAGGAACAAAAGCTTCTTCTCCTTCTGTACTGCTGTAGCGCACAGTGTGTTCTTTCCACTTGGTGGTGACATGGTCTTTCAGGTGTGAAACTGAACTCCTGCATAAATGCCTTGTAAGGCATTCGGAACTATGCGTGCCATAGAGGAAAAAATTATTATACTCTTGAATCCTTGCTTTAAAATATGCAGTGAATTTGAAATGTTTACCTGGGACAAGGAGATAAGATGGGGCACAAGAACTTGGGGGAAACGCACACTTACTTCACCCAGTGTTTCTAAGTCATATCACCAAAACCAGAACAAAAATGAGTTTAAAACCTTGCCCTATCTCCCTGTAATGAAGAAATACCCTGGTCCTTCCCAATCTCTTGCATCTTCCCCACAACTTCACAGCTTCCTCTGGTGCCAGAGCTAAGGTTCTTCTTCCCGAGTTGCCTCTTTCCCCTGCTTTCGCACTCCCCTATGCAGAAGAGAAATAGGAGTACCAAGCCTGATATGCCTGCTCCACGAGTAGAGCCCTAAAAGCAAACCAGCAAAGAACACTCAACTTGTAAATAATGTGCAGAAAATAAATGAACAGCCTGACACATTCAGAAAGGGAAAAAAAAAATGTAGCAGAAAACAGAATTTCACACTACAATTCCTGAAAAGCAAATGTAGGAGAAGAAAACTGTTGTCTAAAGGAGGACTGAAGGGAGCCAAACACCTTAAGGGTTCCTTTGATCACACAACTTTTATTTTTTTCTAATTTCCCTTTTGTGAATCCAAAATAAGGTCTGTCTCCCTATTCCACTGAAATAAAAACAGAGATTCAGATGCTCTTGTCTGTGACTGGGTGGAAACTGCCAAGGGATGATGTGTTGTCTGTATTTTTTCCTGCTGAACAAGGATCCATCAAACCAGTCAGATGAAAGAATGTGTCCAAAGGCCCAGAAAGGGAATGCACCAACATGAAAGGACCACAGTTCAGCATTCGTCTCCCTGAGTCTCCAAACCTCATGGGAAAGCAGGAGAAAAAGGGGGCCAGTAACCATGGGTAACCACTCTCAGGTTAATCGCAGATGGGGAGGGGAAAATGCTTCTCAAGATTAATAGCTAAAGTACTCGGGGATTAGGGATTAGGAGGAGAATCCTGTTTGCTAGGATTAAGAGGGCTGGGTTCACATGAAAACCTCAACCAGCGAGTTGCCTCCAGCAAAACAGTGGGTTTTATTATTATAATTATTATTTTATTCTCCTCCAATAAATGAAAAACATCAGCAGGAGGGCAGCAAAATCCATCAAAGGTTTAGAAAATAAAATCTCTGAGGAAAGGTTAAAGGAATGCAGTCAAGATAGAAATCAGATATTAAAACAAAAAAATCAGTCCGTGTTATTAGTAACATGGCAGATTATAAAGAATGAGAGATTTTTAAATATATATATATAATCAGCTTCACTTTCCAGAAGCCATGCTGTGTGGTCTATTTCTTTGCCCTTGGCTCAGCTGGAGGCAGGTGAGCTACAAGAATGGCAAAACTCACCCCTTCTGCACATGAGGAAAGTATGGTTTCAACACCTGATGGGTGGCATTTTCCAGAGTGCTCACTAAGCTTTATTCCAACATTCACTCCTGGTTGCTTGTCACTGACACATGATTAAGGCACCTACTGAAAATGTACAAGAGGGAACAGAAACAGAAAGAGAATGGGACTATGCTGTATCAGATGGGGCTAATAGAGAGGGAACAGACATTAGTCCAAAGTATCAAAGCAGGCATTCAAAATTCTGGTTAATCAGCTTGCCTGAGATAATTTTCAGTGATGGAGCCAGAAACAAACCTGGATCCACCATTGCAAAACTGCCCTACTTCACTTGACTACATCCTTGTACAAATAAGAATATGCAGTCTGGGAAAAGATTTTTTTATTATTATTTTATTTTTAACACCTACAGAAAGGTACTCAAGAGCTACACAAACCAAATATTCCTGTTCCTCTTCCCACTTTACTCAGAAGCCATAAGCAGCTGGGTTAGCCCACCAGATCTACCAGCCAGCACGCCACCCACCAGCACGTGAGGTCAGCAAGGAGAAGCAAGGCCACAACACCAACCTGTAAGCAAGGACCATACTACTAGGAGACATACTACTGGCAAATACATCCCTCCATTGCAGCCTAGTGCCACAGGCCATCCATGTCACCACATCCTCTCAGTAGGCCTGTGTCAAAAATGCCTCATCAAGAGACTTAGCACTCAGCTTCTCAAGCACTGAGGGGGAATTGGGAAATCTGATTACTCCAGCACATTTCGCCTTTCAGGTGCACAAGAGCTGCAAAATTGCCACAGTGATGCACAAAAGAACTTCCTAACAAGGAAGTCCAGGAGGCTGCAGGTAATAGTGCCATTTGCCACAGAAGACGTAGAGAGAAGGGTTGTAATAGGAAGGGAAATGGAGCAAGTATTCTTAAACACAGATGTTCTTGGATGTTTGCAAGGGACATTTAGCTGCAATACAGACTAGGATGGTCCTCTAAGCTGCAAAACTGCCTGCATACCTGCCCATCAAACCACCAGCATAGAGGAAAAAAATGGTTTAACCTTTTACTCAGCAAGATCTCTAGGAGGAAGCCTTTTCTGATGTAGGTCATTTGGAAATTTTATTAAACTGGCTGTGTACAAAATATAATAAATTATAAACCCAGCCCTTGCTTTGTCTGATGCCAGATGGTGTCACTGCCAGACTTCTGAGCACCACTGACAAGAGCCTCCCAAGGGAGCAAAGCTCAGGAGGCCAGGGCACCATCCAGGCTGAGAAATCAGAGTTTCCCATCATTTATTCTTCTGAATGAACCCTGGTCCGCTGGGGGTCCCACGGCTGGTACAGCAGCAGGTGGAGATCCAGGCTGATTCATGGGGAATGGAAAGTGCAAGCACAGCACGGGTGGACTCAATTTGTACACATAGATAGACCTTCATTAACAGCCTGGAAGCACCGCTGCCTCCTCCCACCTCGCCTGCAGCTGTGTCTCTGCTCCTTTTTCCCTGCTATTCTTGGAAACTGGATGACTCACCTTCCTGATGAAACCAAGTCAAGTTGGCTCTGGGCCCTGACCCTTTTTTGTACAGCAAAGGCCAGGAGCTGGAATTTGCTTGAACCCTTTTTCTCCACACACCAGTAAACCAGCCATCTCTGCGCAGGACGATGGCAATGCCACTGGCCTGGCACCAGCAGCATTTCTGTGTGAGCAAGGAATGCTAACACTGAGTTTCCCAGGGCCTGTGCATCAGGTTTACAGGCTACCTTCTTGCTTCCCACTGAATAACAAAATCCTCAAGGATAACAGAAGGTCTAGGCAGGAGCAAAGTGAAAAGGAACCTGTACTGCAATAAAGTAGGAAGAAAAAGCCAACGTGTGATACATAGATAAATGACCAAGGCACACAAAAGCCCTTCCAGTAGCAATCTATGGCAACTCCTATCCCAAACATTCTAATTCTGGGCACTATAACTTAAGGGGTAAGAAAGAAAAATCCTGGGAAAGATCAGGAAATTGCAGGAATAAACAATTCATAACTATTAAGAATCAGCTAGCTTATAAACAAAGCAAAAAAGCAAACAGCAAAGTTGAGGACATGTGACGGACGTGTATATTTGCAGGGAAAAGGAAAATTGAAGTAGACAGGGTGTACTCCATTGCTAAAGGGAGACAAAACATTCAATATTTAAAAACTTCCATTTACCAACATCATGACACTACCTCACAATTAACCCCCCACTCTCCTCTCTTACCCTGCTTTCACACCTACTTCTGTCCCGTCCCTGCAGGCACAGTCTCCCTGCTGCCACACACTGCCACCGAGTCATGGTCCCCCTGGCCCATGTGCCCCCCGACCCCAGGCAGCAATACTCAGCTGTAGCTGTGTCCCTTTCCTTTCTTCAAACACTCATTCCCCTCTTTCCTGGCAACACTAATCTCTAGTACAGGTTAGAGATGAAGCTCTCCATTACAAGACTCTACTTTTCCCATAAAAATACTATTTTTAGAAGCCAAAATTGATTCTGTGCTCTACTGTACAGGTGCTGACTGCCAAAACAGCTCTGCTTCCCTTCAGGGAGGACACAGGCCCACCTTCTGATCCAGGCTAAAGATCCATTGTTGGAGGCCAAGGGCTTCAAAGGTGAAGACGCATCATCTACTGGAGCTTCATTTTCAATAGGGAATATGAGGCTTAATATAAAGATGCACTAGGGCTGTGGAGAAAACGTTCCACCAACAGGAAGCCCACCTCACAGCTCAGATTAAATTGAAAAACTGATGCTGGACAGTGGACAGTGGTGTGAATGGTATTACGCTCTCATTTAATAATGAAACACACATTGCTACGATGCCATCACTCACTGGCATGAAGATGCTAATTACCACCGAAACCGGTGTGTTGCCATTGCCCACTGGTATGGCAGTGACAGAGAAAGCACCAGCAAAGGTACATCCACTGGCAAAGCTGCATCAGTCCTACCAGAGCCTTAATAGAGCCTCATGCTACAAAACACACAGAAATTTTACTGTGAATGGGGATCTGCCCTGTCCACCAAAATCACATCAGTTGGCAAGAGCAGAGAAGCTAGGAAAATGCGAATCAGCTCCTGACAAGAATAAACAAAGCATAAAAGAAAAATACCAAAAAATCCTCCCTTCAATTGAAATAATCTAAAGAGAAAAAGCAGTAGACGGCAGAGCTCACCGTGTTTGGCTGAGAAGAAAGTTATTTACAGCAAGGTCTGGCCTCTCCCTACCACTATGTAATTCCAGGCAATTGCACTTTCAAATAGATCTTCTTTGGAGAAAATCAACAGTGGCTTTGCTTTCAATCTAGTGGAAAATGAAGTCCTGCAAACGTGTTACACAAAGCCACAGCAGAAAGCGCTGTAGGCATGGGCACATCCCCTCAGGTGGAGGTCAGGGGGCTTAGTGCTAACCTCTGCCAGGCCCCCTCCACATTTCCCAGCTCTCTCACATCACACCCTGGATTTCCTGAAACTAACGATGGATATCAGATGCTGTGGCAATGACAAGTTTCCACAGGCTGAGTCTTACAGCCTACATCAGTCCTGTCTCTCCAGGTCCAAGGAGAAGTGCCACCTCCAAGGCTCAACAAAGCTGTGAGCATCCTTGGCAAGGCCCTCGGGCATGGAGTATACAAACAGTCCTGTGAGGACCACTGACTACACCCCACAGAATTATGCCCTGCAAGCACCCTCACTTCATACCAACATATCCCCAAGCATCTACAAGGCTGTTTCCCATGCCCACAGTGACCAGTACTGCCCTGATCAGTGTGTCTGCAGCTCTCCACTTCTATAGAAATGTTGTCCCACTTGTCATTCAAAAGCAAGACGCCAGCTTTTGAATGTTTTACATCATCAACAGCATACAGAATATTGTAGGAAATCATCCCTGAAACAGTTAATCTAAATATTCAACCTCAGAAAAACTTCAGGAGGGTGACTTTTGAAAGCAAAAATATTATTAAATGCCTGTGTATCACTTCACGCACAGAGGGCTGGAGGCTGTGTTGTTATCAGAGGTCAACAACATGGGAGTACGAAGGTAATGCAGCCAGCCTCCACATACTCCCATCACCAGCTTTCACCCTCTCCCCCAAGCCCACCTGCCAACGTACGCGCACATACAGCACACCAGCCCCAGCGCCCATTTCAGACAAATGCCAGGGAGAAATATAATTTCAGGCACCTTCCCCAGAGCAAGTCAGGGCGGTGGAAAAGAGAAGGTAAAGCTAGCCTTTGAACCATCTCAGACTAGCTCAGCTACGACTGCATTGTGAACACAGCGGAAGGAAAAGGTTAATGCCCACTGCACATTCCAGCAGGAAGAACTGTTAACTAGTGTTTTCCTTGGCTCAAGACATTGAAAAATTACAAAAGACAAACATGGAACTACTAACTCTAAAACAAGTTAAGATCAAGACAAGACATGAACAATCCTTCTTATTGTTTTAGGAATACTGGAGTATAGGTTTGGACCCGAGTCACCGGGTCAGAGTCCTGCAATGCATCCAACTGTCCATTCCAACAAGCGCGTAGCTCAGGCTTCCCACAACACCTGTTCTACTTATGGCCAAACATCCTGGCCCAGAGAACACTTCCAACACCTTACAGCAAACCACTTCGAAAAAACTTCAGCTTGTCACTGTAATATGCAAAAACAGCGGAGACGAAGGACACCACCACCATCCCACCTCTCTCAGGCAGAGATTATGTTAAAGAGAAGCCCCCTATAATCTTTTGAAACAAACAATACCCATTTCCACAGTGGAAGGTGATCAAAAAACCAAAGCCTGACAATCTGACCAGAAGACATTTAATTCGCTCTCCCCAAATCTGGCAACTGCTTTAATCCTGACATCGTGAAGGAGACGTGAAATCAGGCATCTGGGATAACAGGATGACAATGGGAGCGCTGATAGGCTCCGTGCAGCCCACGGGCTATCTCTAACTGAATCTAATCTGCACCGCTCCAGAGAAGGATGGAAAAATTAACAGCCAGAAGCCTATTTGTGAAAAGGTGGAAAACATTCCCTGTCTTTCCCAGACAACTGGACCAGTAAAGCCCCTTTACAGGATCAAGCACAGACTGCAAAGCACTAGAAACCCTTTTCACTTCTCAGTGCTGACACAGGGCTCCACAAACTGCAACGCACCCACAGCCAGCGCTGTCTGCCCCCTGGTTATTCCTGCTGCAGTGTAGAAGACAAAATAATTCAAGACAATGAAGTAAATGCAAAAGAAGTTTGAAGAGGCAGCAAATATTGTAGCTTCTGCTAAGGAAGTAGAGATTAAATACAATAAAAGTATCCGCAATTGCACCATCAGTTCAGACTTGCCAGCTGTTTCAACACCACGTAACACTGTCAGCTGGGACTTCACAGAAACAGCAGGGAGGAGAATTTAGGATCTTGTCCAAAAGCACATACCTCTGCCACCCACACGTCAGAGGAAGCACTTCTATTTATTTAGTTTTTTCCATGTCTGTAAGACTTAAGACTTAATGTACATAACCTAGCTCTTCTGACAGACTCCACTAGAGGACTTCTCTTCCCAGTAGCCATTAAATACACCATTAATCAGATTACAAAGCAATAGGTGTTTAAAAGGAAGCCCCCCCTCTTCCATCCTGAGCCTCCTGCAGGTGGAAATGGTACCAAAACAAACAGCGATACACCCTACACACGCGTTTCTCCTCCCTGAACAGAAAAAGCTTTAGTTCATTAATTGACACATGCCCTGCGTTTTGTGTGATTTACCAAAACCACCAACAGCGTAACAGAGGGAAGCTGACTCTATATAATGAGGTAGATGTGAGCACTTCCTGCAGTGGTGCAGGGAAAAAGTGCCAGGCCCCTCAGAGAGCAACAGCCATCCCTGGCACGCATTTGTGCAGATTTCTGCTCCATTCCTGCCTGCTCCCCTTGCCCTCCTCCCCCTGCCCGCAGGAGCTGGTTTCCTTCCAGCATTGCTGCCGCCCCCCAGCCCCAGGCACCCCCGCACAAGGGAGCCCCACCAGCACAGGCTCGGGGGAACAGCCCGCGGTGTTATCTCCTGAGCCACACCACCTCCTGAAGCCTGTGCACAAACGAGATAACATCCTCCTGCAGATGAAGGGTGTCCCTTTTAATCTTACGACTAAATATCCTCGAAATTATTGTTCAGAGAAAGCATTTTAAATAAATTAATTTAAAACACAATTTATGGCTATAGACTGAACCACTACATCACTGGGCACACAGGGAAGCACTAATCCATCTTGGTGCCTTGTCCCCTTCCTAAACAAAGACACAGTGACTCCTTTCACACAGTAACATGCTTCCTAATACATTTGCAAACAGCTATTTCTAGAAGTAAAGGATATGGATAGGTAATGAAGTACCCAATGCATCATCACAGACAGAGGATCAAACTTTTGTCCTAGACAGCGAGAAAGCCACGACGCCTACAGCATTCAGAAGATCAGTTTGGTACACGAGCTACATGATCCTGCAATAATATAAACTGAAAACAAGGAAGAATAGCAATGAACAGAGTACTATTTTTAAGAAATTTCTGCTAAGCAGGTTCAGGGACGCATAACATTCAAAGCTAAAATCAACTCACAAGCACTATCCCTGCACACACACGCGCCCCCCCCAACTCCCCTTCTCTGAAGGAAGCATCCAGCAATGCTGCCTGGATGTTACATTTGCATTTTATTCAGTGCCCAGATCCAAGCCCCTGATAATCACCATACTTAGTGTTTTTACAGAAACCTTAAAACCTTAATGGCCTGAATCATCAGAGCATTACTTCACTCTGATGCTATCCTAAGTCTAATGCTTTAGCAGTTGCACTGGTGGAAAAATCAGTGACGTGACTGCAAGACTGAATGGCCTAAGTGTCTTATGCAACTGTTACGTCTGTTCTAGGGAAGGGATACAGGAACAGAGAGATGCAGGAAAAACTTGTCTCGAGATGCACTGAAAGTTAGTTACAGAGACAAGAAGCAAACCCCCAGGTCTCTGGACTCCAGGTCACATCTACTAGACCAAATAAAAAGAATTCCCTTTCCTCAATGCCATCCAAAATAACCAGCCAAAATGATTGCTTTCTTTCCCTTTCCCACTACCATTGCTACCAACTGACCCATCAGAAAGCAGTCTCACTGCCTCAGCGGTGGAACCCACTTTGGATATAGATGATTCACAGTGGTGGCAAGAATCCCTTGCACAATAGGAAAAACAAAGAAAAATCTCCCCACCCTACACTGCCAGTGCAGCTAAGACACAACTTGTGATCTGCACCTCCGCTTGCCGCTTCCATCGCCGTAAAATACCCAACTCAACAATAAAACAAGGTTCAGACTCCCACTAAACTATGGCCATAGCAGTACGTAAGCAGCGTTTCTGCTGCAGGTATTTGCCTATTTCTGGCTGGGCATATCCCTATGTCCCTCCTGTGACAGAAGGTCACGGCGCAAGATACTTGCTTTTCACATTTTCTTTACTTTAGGATGCAGGCTAGAAAGTGTTTTGTGTGAATACTTAAAGCCTGCTAGCGTGGTAAGGATATGGAGGGGTTACTTCACTGGGCAAGAATAGTTCTGCATCCTTTAAGTCTCTCAGATAACACATGGACTGGAGGAAAAAAAGACTCTCAAATAAGCGTTTAGATCAAAAGGTACAGAAACCACCATGGAAAAGCTCACTCAGCCCTAATTTCCAAGCAGAAGACTCTATCCTTACAAATATTTGCTATACTACTGCCTTGTCAAGACTCACTTTAGAAAGCATTAGTAATGGGATTTCTCCCTCTTCCCTTGGCAAAGTTTATCAAAGTGCAAAAAAATTTGGTTAAGTGAAAAATCTTCTTTCCAGTTCTCCTCTGCATACACTTAGGAATGGGTGGAGATTCCCTCTAAACCCTCTGAAGAAATGAAATAATATCCAGTGTGGATACGTTTCTATTTGTCATGCGCTTATAGCTTTCAAGGGAAAAATTGCTTTTGAGTAATCATCCGACAATTATTTTTTTTTAAGTATAAAATGAGTGAGAACATTTTTTAATGTATTTTAATGCAAAAATGAGGCACAACTCAAAACCAGAATCCACATACCTAAAAGGATTTACAAATTATATGCCACCACTGTGTTTAGCCATTAGAGCATGCATATGTCAAGTTGTCTTGAGCTCCTGTGATCTCTGATAACAGTGAATCTTGTGCTGTTCAAAAAGCCCCCACCTGAAACAGTCATACAGCATTCACCTTCTCATACAATAAACCATGAGATAAAGGCAGAGCGCTGGCATCAGGAGCCTTTAGTATCCACGTAACAGAAACTTTTATCAGAAGTGAGAACAGGCAACTTAAAAACTCATGATCTGAGTTTCCTCTAAAACAACATACAAAAGAAAGCAGGGCAAAAAGAACCCCAGCACAACATTAATTACTGTCAAGATTTTAATCACACCAAGCAAAGGATTTCAAAATTATTACTTTTCCTGCAACCTTATCTTGATCTCAATGCCAAGATGTTACTTCTTTCACAACATTTTTGGGGTTGTCTACCATGTATCACCCTATTGTCAATTTTCACCTTCCATAAATTTATTCCTCCTGCAGAGTAAATATCGTCCTGGCAATAAAGTATAGTGTTTCTTTATGGCTGAAGTAACTGTTTGCAAGGAGGAAATGATTTGTCTCATCTGTGTAAAAGTTTCAACAACAGACAGACTAGCCAGCCTATTTCTCGAAATGGCAAATGACTGGTAATGTCCCCTATTCTGGGCAAATGCTTTCAGAAATTCACTTCCTTTGGAAACAAACGAAAGCAATAATTGAAGGACTTCTCTCACTTTCTTGGCAAACTCCTTAGGATTCATTCCCCAAATTGGAGTTGAAAGCAAGATTTCTTTTTTGGTCAAAAGTCTTCTTAGAACATGGCCAGCTGAGACAGCCACAGAGTAGATGATCATACAGAAGATGCCCATCCTCTGTGCTCGTTCAAACCGTGACGCTTCTCAGTCTTTAACTTACCACCAAAATCCAAGGCTGTTTTTGCTTACGCTTGTAACATTTCTCATAATGAACAGATTAGAGGAACCGTACATCCATAGAAGAGCAGCTCGCTTTAAAGAGGCATCGCTCATTTATAAAACCCTAAATATAACTCTAGTACTGTAACCACAGTTCAGTTCAAATAACAATGTTCAGCTACAGAATATTTTTTTATATCATGTCAAATACACATGTTTTTTCTCCTTTATTATGTGTACTAAGCTACATAAAATGAAACTGAAACTAGTACATGCAATTGATTACATTTGTTCCTCTCTATGGAATGTAAGGTTTGTTCAGTACTTTGAATAGGTAGATGACGTAAGTTGCAAATCACTTATTCGCTAATACAGCCATGATTTACACCTTTCTGTCTCCTTATTTTCTTTCAAACTACCCTGCACACTATATAACATTAGACCTTGCAACATATTCGTTAAATACAGCATCTTGTTGTCATGACTCCCATGTTACATGCAGGAGTGGAGAGACTTGTCCGAGACTGCAAGCTCAGCCAGCAGAATTGCTTTTGCAACTGAAGAACACCTACACCAGCGGCCTTTGCAGAACCTAGACACGTTTCTCTCTCCAGGATGCTGGGGGGTTTAGCATTTCTATAGCATGTATCAGCAGGCAGATAAACTGAATACTTGAGATTTTACCTCTTACGAGAAAGTGAACTGGAATGACTTAGCTAGGGCCACTGCTTTGAAAGCAAAATTCCCACTGAGGTCAGCGGGGCCAGGATTTCACCTCTGATTGTATTGGGTTTGCCTGAGATGGAGCTCATTTCCCCCCCCAGCAGCCCTCATAGCACTCTGCTTTGTATCAATAGCTAGAAAGGTGTCGATAACACACCAGTGCTTCACCTACGCCTGAGCAGCGCTGGCACAGCACCGCGGCTGCCCCTCCAACATTGCCCCCATCACCAGCAGGCTGGGGGGGGTGGGCAAGCTCTTGGGAGGGGACACAGCCAGGACAGCTGGCCCAAAGTGACCAAAAGGGTATTCCATACCATGTGACGTCTGCTCAGCAATAAAAGCTTAAAGAAAGGAGCCAGGGTAGGGGGTGGCATTCATTATTACAACATCTATCTTCCAGAGCAACCACTGCATGTATTGAAGCCCTGCTTCTTGGGAAGTAGCTGGACAGCACCTGCTGATTGGAACCAGAGAATAAATCTTTCTTTTTCCTTTGCTTCCACATGGCCTTTTGCTTTATTAAACTGCCTTTATCTTGACCCATAAGGACTATTTCCATCTTATTTTTTCCCTCCCGTAATCTTGCTGAGGAGGGGAGTGACAGAGCAGCTTGGTGGGCACCTGGCATCCAACCAAGAGCAACCCACCACTCTGATACAGTCAGTCACATGAGCTATTTATCATTATATTTTATACACCAAACAGGCACCATAAAAAGAAGCTGTGAATATAGATGGTTTACATTACACAAGCTACTTCAATTGGTTTGCTTCGTGCTTCCTCAATTTATTTTGCAGTTGCCTGCATGTTGCTGGATTCTGTTGTTCACGATGAGGTACCAGAGGCATTGGACTCCACCACCATCTCTATTTCTCTGTGTTAAGCAGTGGCATAGGACCAGCCTTTATGGAAATTTCTGGCCATTGGTGAAGTACTGTTTAAGACAACTGTGGAATAGATACATATTGTTGGCACCAATTTCCAGAAGTGTCATCACATGCTTCAATTGCAACTTGGGGCAAAAGTTCTTCCTATAAACAAAAATTTTGGAGTCCAGTTAAACTTAGTGTATATTCTTTCAAGGCTGCATGAAGCAATAGGTCTGTGAGAGGGTTACAATGACCTGGATCTCATGATTTTGTAGCTAAGTCCCACTGGCCAGCCAGCAATCTGATTATGTAAGATCATTTGGGTCACATCATGGCTCAACAGTCGGGTTATTTCACAATCCCACATAAAATTAAGATGACAGGACAGTAGAGGAAGATGAGGAAAGCAGGAGATGCATACTGACAAAGGGCTGATTACATAGGCTTCACATGAGAAGGATCTAAAACAAACTCCAAGGCAGCTTCCTGCACACTGGGTGGTGGCATCTCTCCCCAGATAAGCCACCGTGAGGCTGTGCCTGCTCCGAGAAACGGTGACAACTTCATCAACCACAAGTAAGGGAGCCCTGGAGGTTAACCTGTCGGAAACTGCATGTATGAAATTGCTGCCTATTTGTTATTCCTTAGGAGAATAAAATGCATCTATGCAAGCCCATGTCTGTTGCCATCACAGATCCAATTTAAACAAGCCCTGTCAGTTTGAGGATGGAAGAAATCCCAGAAACCTCCTGGCACCTTGTTTGCTGTCTTTCCATATGTTAATAAAATATGCAGACTAGAGATTATTGCATTTAAGCATCTTAGAAAAAACAACTGGATCTTAAGCATGGCACAACTGCCTCAGGAATGCCAGTTTTTATTACAAGAGGAATGAAACAGAACAAACTGGAGACTCCATCACAGTCAGGCACTGTTTTAAAGGAAATTATCTGACAAGCTTCTGGTTGAATGCTGCTGCTGGATCTGACTGTGAATTACCATGTGATTGGCAAAGATGTTTCGCACGTCTCAAAATAAAGCTGCAGTTGCCATCAAAGTTCAGAGCAATGCAGTTCCTCTTAGTGAAATCTGGAAAACTTTCTGATGAAGGTTTTGTTCCATCTTGCTTTTTTCTTTTTCAATGCTGCACTACAAATGTGCCATATGTGCCAGACTGCAAGATACTAATTTGGGAGCCGTTGTCAACGTTCTAGATAAAAGCCTGATGAGCCAGAGATGATGCAGTGGCTTCAAACACAGGCTCTTCATGGGACCACAGACCAATCGCTCTCCCCTCAAGCTTCAGCTATAAATCTCAATACCGTTTCAGTGGTTCCAAATCATTAACAAATCTATCCTTATAAACAATTAGTCAGTGGGAACCTCTCCCTTTGAAGACCATCCTCATCAGGTCTTTCTACCAACTACCACACTGGCCAGATTTTTATGCAACAAATGCCATCTCTTCTTGGTATTCTAGGTTTCCTTGTTGACTGAATTTAGACACAGATTATTTCTCCCATTTGAGTTACACAGACTTAAGTGAAACATAGGCTAGCACTTAGAACAGAATAGGAAAATGCCTTGCTTCACCCAATTCCCTTCAAAACAGTGCTGGAAATACTGGCTACAGCTACAGGTGTTAAAGTTGATCTCTGAAGGGTAACCTCCAGAGCTCGGTTTTGGCAGAAAGCTGAAAAATTCTACAAGCGTTTCCCTCTGAATCAGTAATAAAGCAATACCTTTATGCCAAAATACCCTGACCCAGTAAGCAACAGGGTAAATTTGGTATCAGTCAGTTCTCCAACCTAAAGCTATGTTGATTACAATTACTGGAGCTGCAGTATCACTGGAGAGGACACCCCTAGAACAGTTGAGAAGTGAGGGCTTTCCCAACATGTATTTTTAAAGATCTCATGAGCAACAAAGTTAGTTCAGATAT
The DNA here is from genome assembly GCA_035590215.1 of Microhierax caerulescens. Lineage (NCBI taxonomy): Eukaryota > Metazoa > Chordata > Aves > Falconiformes > Falconidae > Microhierax > Microhierax caerulescens. Next base: position 65,985,706 of record JAVJGJ010000060.1, on the reverse strand, counting down.
CCTGGCTACTTTCCAACATTAGTAATTATTTCTTTTGAAGTTTCAAACAGATGGGAATCTTTTTTTCTTCATTCCTCTCCTTAACTGCCTAAGTTGAGTTAGTGTGCTGCTAAATGAAAAAACATCAGTTGCAAGCTAAATAAATCCTCCTGTCCATACAATTCTGAAAGTACTGTGGGATCCTTCAAAATGAAAGATGCTTAAGAACAATTGTGGTATGTCCATTAAAGCATAGTTGCAATGAGTACTGCAATCTTATCATCTATTCAATAATAAATTGATTTCTTCCCTGGAGCCGATTTTTCCCTTGTGCCAGGGCCAGTCTCTGATTTCTTTATTTGATGTAGCAGTAAAAGATTAAATTGCTATTGGTGCTCAGCTCCCAGGCACGTAAGTTCTCTAAGGATCAGACTTTACCATTCAGCATTTGGTTCAGCGATCTATCTTTGTAATATCTGCCTAACTGGTGGAGCCCCAAGACTGTACTCCCCTAGTTCAGCTCTAGAAGTAACTTCTCATTTCTTTTAACATCTCAGAGGTCTATGGAGCAATTCTCAGGTCTCCACTGATGAGCGGAGGTTAATCTCATAGCTATGATACAGTGATAAGTTGTTAATCAACATACAACAAAAGAAAACAGCATTATCACACCCTCCTTATCTCAACACAAGAAAGGACTCTGAAGCATAAAGAAGTTCAAATACAGCAGCGGAAAGATCTTTTTCCCCCTCATTTATTCTGTAGAATAGCTACCTCCTTCCCAATGCTTTCATCAGAGCTTCATAACACGGTAATTTTTCAAGGCTTTCTTCCCTCCCAGTCCATAACCTCAGATTCCCACAAACAGCTGTATCACAGGGGACACCTCTCATTTTGGGCACATCTTGCACAATATTACTTACCCCAGTAGTATTTTAAATGGGCAAAACAGTTCAACCTCACAGAACGCACTAGTAATGGCCTAACCACTATGGCATCAGCATCTCAAAAACAAAAAAAATACTCAGTGAAGTTCTGCTATGTTGATAAGCTCTTTCTGTCCTATTCACTCACAAATGGCAGGAGATCTGCTGGGGTGCTTCAAACAGATGGATCCCATACCTAAAGGGCACACAGGCAACAGCACATCTCCTGCCTTCCCAGTTCGCCAGTAGGCACGGTCCCTGCTTCCTGACAAGGAAGCTTGCCTAAAAGGCATGACAGACTGGTTGGTGTGAGTGCCCTTGAAGTACCTGGCAGAGCTCACATGCCCACCCTCAGTCAATGCTTAGCCAAGCTGCACACACTTAGCCATTTAAACTTGGCTCATCAGTTGCTCCATCTGGTCCCCTAGGCAGTGTAATGAAAGGCTCCCATCTTGAGTTTATTTCTCGGGCATTGCACTGGCATGACACCTCATTCTTGAGGAACACAAGGCCTTTGTGAACCTACAGGATGGGCACACCCAAGCAGCAGTCCCAGCTTAGGTACAGATATTTACATACCATCAATTTACACCAAAACCAAGGTAAGCAAACCCAAGGACATACATTAGTGACTACTGGAAAATGGTAATTAAGCAATGAAATGCAACATTGTCACTTAAAATATGTATTAGAAGTGGTTTAAAAGAGTTGATTGAGTGTGACTTACCCTGCTATCTGAATTTGATGCACAGGGTAAATGAGTGTAACTCGGGGGGAAGAAGAGGGGCTACATTATCCCCTCTGACAGTTCCTGAACAATTTATTTGCCTGGTTGAGCTACCGATGTCTCAGAGGGGGTCTAGATTCCTCAACATATAGCTTAAACTCACATAAATTTCTCTAGGTGGCTACCCTGAAAGTAGTATCCAAATGTCAGTTCCCTCTCTCTAATCCTGCATTCTCTGTGCAGAATGGAATGGGCAGGTAGCCCACCTCTGAAAAACACTCCAGCTCCATGCACGTACACATGGACAGATGCTCACAATACACAGCTGTTTATTCCTTACCTGGGCTCTTCCTGGTGTGACATCGCCAAGCATACCTACTGCATGCACTGCAATACAGTAGAGAGCACCCTAAATTATCTCCAAACAGAATGGGACGGCATGACATCTTCAAGTCCTCAACTAGTCTGTTCATCGTTTGTTCCTCTACACGATCCCTGCTCCTTGACATCACATACACATTCACTGAGTCAACTGATACTCTCAACAGGGCAGCACTCCTTTGCATCCCATCCTACCTGAGCACTGGCATTGACACTGACTTGTAAAAGAAAAATCCTCCTGGTATTTCAGTGGAGCACTTCACACAACTACTAGACCCATGCAAATAATCAGAGAAGACTTATTTGACCACTTACCCAATCTCTCAGTACCAGTCCCTCTGGCCTACTCCCATTGGCTTTGCCGCTTATTTCAAACCAGTTTCAGATGTATTAAGCAGTCAACTCCTCAGTAAATTACAGGTCTCATGGCTTGCAAAGGGCTTTTTAGTATTTAAGTGTATATTGCTGTCCTCAGTTACCCATTATTACATCTTCCAAGCCTTCAGCAACTTCTTCAGAAACATCTTTCTGTAGTATTTAGAATTTCCTTAAAGGTCTCTCAACAAATAGTCCCCTTTGCCCATGGTATCTAGCAGTTCCATATCCTCTGGCGAGCTGGCTAAGAGAAACCAGTTCCTGGAGGAGTGCAAAACATACCCTCTCTCTTCACACCTCTTCCCCCAGAAAGAGATGGCCGACTTGTAAATTTCTGGGCTGAAATGCATTGGAAGACAGACAAAACAGACTTCTCATTCTGTTGTCACTGTAAATAAGAAACTGCCAGTATTACATAAAGGACTCGGAAGACTGAGCTAATGATGATGTCTTTTTCCCAGAAACCGTGCCACAGGGAGACACACACACACACTAATAAAAATTAAAAAAAAAAAAAAAAAAAAAAAAAAAAAGGGCAACACATTCAGTGTCCCAGCTAGCTGATAACCCAATTCATCTTGTGAGTGGTTTAAACGAACCCAGTCTGGGTAGTCACAAAGAGATGAACTCTCCATCCCAAACCTCCACACCAACCCTCTGTAAAACACAGATTTTGCCTAGCTGTACAGAGCTTTCACATCCTTGCTGCTCAGAGATGGAATGGTTGGGGAAAACTGTTCCTCCTTGTAGCAGGTGCCTCTTTACATTAGCTGTAGCAGATTTCAGTCCCTACAGGAATACAGCTTCCTCCTTCCCCACTGGGAGGATTAACACTTGTGCTCTCTACAAGCAACTGCTTGTCCTGCAACTCTAAAATAAGCACCTTTGAGGCGCCTACAGGATACACACTGCCTCTGGTTCCCTGCACTCTTGTCAAACTCTTGGGGTGATGCAAGCTGTCAGCCACACAATCCCACAGCAGAGGAGGGAGCAACGCCGGTGCTCTCCATGGAGAGCAGGTTTGCTGCAACTGCTACTAAAAAGCAAATTCCACTGGGCCCAGGGGAGGGCAGAGACAGGCACGTGCCTGTACGTACTCAGACAGAGGATCTCATTCCTTTCAGCTTCTCCCATGCAAGCTTACTGACCTCCTGCAGTATTAATGAAGTCCTCTGTCACCTCCTTGCTCTGACATCTGCTCAGGAGAACGGATGAGTAAGCAGGTAATCCAATTGGGCAGGAGCAAAGCAATGAGTCAATTCTCCCGCATGACTGTGTTACTCTACTGCACTTTGGCACTGCCTGTCCCTCAAGGCTCTGTACTCCAAGAAAAGCTTTTGGGCCTGAGGATGGCTGAAGAGACCTTCTCCACCTCCAGCTTATCTTATTGCTTCTGTTAAGTCTGACATAAAAGGCTGACTTCTCATTTTCCAAGGTTTCAACATTGAGAAAGCAAAAATGAGACCTCCATTTCTCTTCATCTCCTCACTTTCTGTAAAGCAAATTAACATAAACAACTGATCCCTTCCCACAGCAAATCAGACCAGACAAATCAAGAAAGCTTCTAAACCACAAACAAATCTTATCAAACACTTTCAAAAAACCAAATTCTTGGGTACCATTTAGAAAGTTAGAAATTTTTGTTCTCTATGGGAATATGTTCATCTCTGCTTGGCTCAAAATAGTATCTGACAAGAGTGAATTACACAAGTTCTGAAAAACTCACAGGAAATAAGCGAAGAAATCTATAGCTGCCTTCTCCAGTCTCGCTCCCTGGCTGCCTTCTTATTGACTTCTGCTGCCTGCATCAAAAATTTGTAACTACCTGTCTGCTTTTTCCTCCATAAAGGTAGCTACCAAAATGAGAGGAGCGAGGAGAAAGTGAAGCAGCGAATTACCGTGAGGACCTCCAGCACTGCCTCTTGCTGGGAGGGATAAAGAGGGGGCAAGGAGGAAATACACAGCACAAAATTCTCTTGCTTTCATGAGAAACCACTAAGCTAACTCAGTATGAATAAAAAACAGAGTAGATTTTACCACACTTCTATAAATACCTAAAACATCCCTAAACACCTTCATCAGTCCAGCCCTGGGGAAAGGGAAAAGGAAGAAATAAAAAGAATGCAGCCAGAAAACTGCAAGGCCCAAGTTCCAAGTTCTAAGTTCTGAAGCTGACGCCTCCCTAATCCTGAAAGAGAGTTGACAGCATTGCACAGCCTGTGTACCCAGGATACCACTAGCTTTCAGGGGCTGGGTATGAAATGAAGAAGATAATATCTACCTTCAGAGCAATTTAATCTCCATCCTTCTGTTAACTTACACTTTCAATAACTCTTTGCTCACTAATTTTCTTGTTCTAGTCTTCCCTCTGTTCCCCTAATGTACTAATTATACCTGTTGACACTCTTGCGCACATAACTGAACACACCAACCCAGAGATGAGATATTAGTCGCATTTTTATGGATAGGAGGTCCAAGGACTGAAACCAAGAAGTAAAAACAAGTTGGAAAGACTATACCCACGTCATTCAAGCCACAAAAGGGTTGGTTTGAATTTGGCTCTCATTTCTTTTCAAGCCAGAGAGAAAACATACATGTTCTCTCCAAGCATTTGACTTTTTTTTTCTCTCTATCCCTTTCCCTCCCCTGACCCTTTCTATCTTCTGTTGCCTTAAACTTCCCTCCTTGTGAATGACCCTATATTGTTGATTTGAGAAAGAAAACAGAGAAAAGCATCAGCTTTTGTGTGCATAAATATGCGCTTAGTGACATAGTTTAGTGATGGACTTGGCAGTCCTGGGTTAACAATTAGACTTGATGATCTCAAAGGTCTTTTCCAACCTGAATGATTCCATAATTCTATATACGTATATTTACATGTGCTTACACATCTTTCTCTACACAAGTGCCTATATGAAAGCCCACCACATTTGAGAACTACTCAAGGAATTACTATGTATTTTTAGGTATGTCTACATAAATACACACAAGCCTACAACCCTTGGCATACAGATTTAGTACTAACCACAATGAGAATAAAAGAACAGCCTTCTTGGGGCCACAGCTGTAGTCACAGGGGAGGTGCTGTGCATCACGCACACAACAGCCAGCCCTAGTCCCTTACTGTAGTGCACAGTGCTTCCACCCTCTACGTGCCCATGAGTTTCTGCCTGGTGGAAACCAAACCACATGGAGAGGAGGCTGCTCACCTTGGCCTCAGCCCAGCACGCACTCAGCAAGCACCCTGTGCTCACATCTGGACCTGAAAGCTGGAAAACGCCTCCAGGTTTACCGTTTAAATATCCACAAGGGGTAAGGAGAAGGACAAAAAAAATATCAAAAGCAAATGTTAGAAACTGCTAGAAAAGGATCTTTGCCAAAACAGACAGCATCGTTATGCCACTGGATATATTTTTAAAAGAAAAAGATGAAACAGAAGCACTCTGAGCAGTAGTACTACAGAACTGTTTGATCACACAGAGTCTAAATCCAGCCAGTGCAGAGCTACAGAAGAAAGACAAACCACCACAGCACTATAATGTTAAATTTGTTTCAATTTGTCAAGAGCCAGAAGGAAGGCTACAAGTAAAATTTCTTGAAAGCATGCTTGAAACCCATTCAAAGAGTTTTCTAAAATTTCTCATTTTAAAACATCACTGTCTGACATGCACAAAAAATACCAGTCTCTCATGGAGGCTTAAAATATATGGAGTTTGTTCCTCATTTGACAACGTAAGAGTCTGTGGGTTATTTTCTTAGTGTTACAGAGAAATTTTTAAATTTATAGAAATATGTATTTTGGTTACATGTCAAACATACTGATTATTTTAATACAGTAGTAATTCTTTTTTAACTCAGTTTTGTTACACAAATAAGTAAAGCCTTACATGGTTCAAGCCCTTCAGTCACGACCAAACCTCCACACTCCCATTCGAAACAAGTCTACTTAAAACCCAAACAAAACAGGTTGCATCCAATTCTTCCACAAAAGTCACAACAAGGCTACATAACTTGGGTTTTGCTGTGTCATTCAAAACTAAATTTTTCTACAAGTAGAGAAAAAAGTTACAAAAGAAAACCTGACTTTCAAAATAACCTTTGCTACAGAAAGACCTACTGAAATGGGAAGTCTTCCTGAAGAATATGGTGGAAATTCAATTGAGTCACCCAAGATAAGACCAGCAAGACCCCATACAGACTGGGTGTAACTGGGTGAATGGCAAGCTCAGCCTTACTGTCTTCTGTTCATAGCTACTGCACTGTGACGCATCTGTCTTCCCCCAAGCAGCACAGGGGAGGGAGGAATCCTTTTTGCATAGAAAACCATCTTCAGCAACACACTGTAATCAAATTAAGTCAATGAGTCACACCATAACAGCAAGAAAAATCAGACACGTGGTTACTTTTTCCTACGATGACCTTAATTCCATTCATGCAAGAGCAAATGTTCCTAGAAGAAGCTGAAAGCCTGGATATGGGGGAGGGAGAAGAAATAAACCACATGGAATGTATTGGTTTGGTACACTGGCACACACTTGCACTTATCCAGCCCTCTAGGATCCGTCAGATCTATTTAAGAAGGCCAGAACAAATCAGCAGTCTCATCTTGCAAACTAAAACACCCAACAAGCATCCTCTTTGCTGTGCAGCTACAGCAGGCTTGAAGGGCATCCCTGCAGCACCCACCCAGAGATGCTGTTTAGTAAAACTGGTTTTACATATTGGCCAGATAATTGCTTAACAGAAATCTTAGTAGGGTCTTCTCACCTGGAGGGAAACTTAAGATAAGAAGACTAGTCAGTTTACGCAGAGGGAATCCTAACATAACTGAAAAGGCAGCTCCTCATTTTTCTTTTTTTTTTTTCTTTTTTTTTTTTTTGTAAGACTGCAACAGTCATTAGACTGATCCCAGAGCTTTGACAGGAACACTAGTGCTTTGGAAAGGGAATACCAGTGGGAGGATACAGCAGCCATCAAAGAGGTGGTTTAAACCAGCAGATAATAAACATGGAATAAGCGAGCTTTTAAATTAGGTACCTGGTAGAATATATAACTATAGGAAGATTCAACCCAAAGGTCTCAAGAGTCATCTAATTCACAGGATGGACGGA